>NW_026844589.1:33234552-33307868 GCF_025583915.1 Anolis sagrei ordinatus
TTAAAATGGCCAAAAATCTTAAATATATACTGTTAAGATAAAAGGAAGTTTTCCCCCTGACGTTAAGTCTAGTCGTGTCCGACTCTGGTGCTCATCTCCATTTCTAAGCTGAAGAGCCGGCGTTGTTCATAGACACCTCCAAGGTTATGTGGCCACTGACAGGACTGCATGGAGCGCTGTTACCTTCCTGTCGAAGCGGTACCTATTGATCTACTCACATTTGCATGTTTTCGAACTGCTAGGTTGGCAGAAGCTGGGGCTAACAGTGGGAGCTCATCCCGCTCCCCAAAGTTGTACCGCCATCCTTTTGGTCAGCTAGTTCAGCAGCTCAGGAGTTTACCCACTGTGCCATACACACACACACACACACACACACACACACACACACAATTAGTAGTATATGCATGTGTATGTATATACACACACACACGCATAAATAAAACACACACACACACATATATAAATGGCAAAAAATCAGACCTATAAGCTGTTAAGAGTATGCTCACACACATATACACACACACACGCATACACATAAACACACACACACACATATATAAATGGCAAAAAATCAGACCTATACGCTGTTAAGAGTATGCACAAACACACACACACACACACACACACACACATATATAAATGGCAAAAAATCAGACCTATACGCTGTTAAGAGTATGCACAAACACACATACACACACACACACACATATATAAATGGCAAAAAATCAGACCTATACGCTGTTAAGAGTATGCACAAACACACATACACACACACACATATATAAATGGCAAAAAATCAGACCTATACGCTGTTAAGAGTATGCACAAACACACACATACACACACACACACACATATATAAATGGCAAAAAATCAGACCTATACGCTGTTAAGAGTATGCACAAACACACATACACACACACACACACATATATAAATGGCAAAAAATCAGACCTATACGCTGTTAAGAGTATGCACAAACACACACACACACACACACACACACACATATATAAATGGCAAAAAAATCAGACCTATACGCTGTTAAGAGTATGCACAAACACACATACACACACACACACACATATATAAATGGCAAAAAATCAGACCTATACGCTGTTAAGAGTATGCACACACACACACACACATACACACACACACATAGAATCCTAGAATCATAGAGTTGGAAGAGACCTCCTGGGCCATCATCCAGTCCAACCCCATTCTGCCAAGAAGCAGGAATATGGCATTATCCCCTGCCAAGAAGCAGGAAAATTGCATTCAAATCACCCCTGACAGATGGCCATCCAGCCTCTGTTAAAAGCCTCCAAAGAAGGAGCCTCCACCACACTCCGGGGCAGAGAGTTCCACTGCTGAACAGCTCTCCCAGTCAGGAAGTTCTTCCTCATGTTCAGATGGAATCTCCTCTCTTGTAGTTTGAAGCCATTGTTCCATTGCGTCCTAGTCTCCAGGGAAGCAGAAAACAAGCTTGCTCCCTCCTCTCCCTGTGGCTTCCTCTCACATATTTATACATGGCTATCATGTCTCCTCTCAGCCTTCTCTTCTTCAGGCTAAACATGCCCAGTTCTTTAAGCCGCTCCTCATAGGGCTTGTTCTCCAGACCCTTGATCGTTTTAGTCACCCTCCTCTGGACACATTCCAGCTTGTCAATATCTCTCTTGAATTGTGGTGCCCAGAATTGGACACAATATTCCAGATGTGGTTATATATATAAATGGCAAAAATCAGACCTATAGGCTGTTAAGGGTATGCACACACACACACACACATATATATATATATATACACACACACACACACAAATAAACACACACACATATATAAATGGCAAAAAATCAGACCTATACGCTGTTGAGAGTATGCACACACATAAATAAACACACACATATATATAAATGGTAAAATATCAGACCTATACGCTGTTAAGAGTATGCACACACACACACATATATACACACACACACACACATATATATAAATGGCAAAAAATCAGACCTATACGCTGTTAAGAGTATGCACACACACACACATAAATAAACACACACACATATATAAATGGTAAAAAATCAGACCTATACGCTGTTAAGAGTATGCATATATATATATATATATATATACACACACACACAAATCAACATTATGAACTGCCAGAGGCGATGTATATTTATATATAGATATGAAAAAGGTCAGAATAAAAATTGTAGATATGTGTGTGTGTGTGTGTGTATATATATATATCGAACAAATGAGCATTATAAGCTGAGAAAGGCAGTGTATATTAATATATAGATATAAAACATCAGAATATTAATGATAGCAAATATATATAATAAAATAATAAATGACATATTTAAATAAATAGCATAATAAAATAAATTACATATATCTAAGAGATTTTTTTTTGTTGTATCAGAAACTGCAAGTCGCTCCTGGTGTGAGAGAATTGGCCGTCTGCAAGGACGTTGCCCAGGGGACGCCCGGGTGATTTGATGTTTTGTCATCCTTGTGGGAGGCTTCTCTCATGTTCCTGCAATGGGGAGCTGGAGCTGATAGAGGGAGCTCATCCGCCTCTCCCTGGATTTGAATTATCTATCTAGAATATAATATACATTATAATATATATAATAAAAGAAATGACATATATCCAAATGACAAAAGATCAGAATATTAAAATTTACCTATGTATATATAATATATATAATTATCTATATATAATAATAAATTAAAATAATATATATTATATATATTAAATAAATTACATATATCTAAAATATAAGATCAGACTATTAAATTTACCGATGTATATATAATAATCTATATATAATATAATAAAATATATTATAATATATATATAAAATAAATGACATATATCTAAATGACAAAGAGATCAGAATATTACATTTACCTATGTATATATAATTATCTATATATAACATAGCTCACATTGCCTGGATCCAGGTGAGGGCAATCAGATGGGGGAGTCATGGGTGTACACAGCTTCCCCCCATGAATTCTATGGCCCCCCATGTTGCCCTGGTGATGGCATGCACTGGCTCCACCCTCTTTCACCCACAGAGCCCTGCCAGTGTCATCTGATGAGAGCCGGCTGACTCTGTGGGTGACCTGGGCTAAAATTGCCACCAATTTTTACAAATGCTTGTAAAATTGGCAGCAATTTTAGCACACACACACACACAGAATATATATATATATATATGATGATAAATGACATATATCTAAATGACAAAAGACCAGAATATTAAATTTTACCTATGTATATATAATAATTATATAATAAAATATATTATATAATATATAAAATATTATATATATATATGTAAATAAATGACATGTATCTAAAAGATGAGATCAGACTATTAAATTTAATGTATATATAATTATCTATATATAATATAATAAAATAAATGACATATCTAAATGACAAAAAATCAAAATATTAAATTTTACCTATGTATATATAATTATATATAATATAATAATATAATATATATATATAATAAATAACGTGTATATAAATGACAAAAGATCAGAATTCACCTATATATATATAGTAATCTGTTTTATATATATATATATATATATATTAAAATAAATGACATATATCTAAAAGATAAGGGATCAGACTATTAAATTTACCTATGTATATATAATTATCTATATATAATATATAATATAATTATCTCTCTCTATATAGTATTTCTAGTCTGTGTTGATGCCAGGGGTGGAATGCCCTTTGGACTGTGACGCAATCCAGTACAGGGAGGGGGCGTGGTCAAGGAGCAGGGCCCCGCCCCCTTTCCAGACCAGGCCCCGCCCCCTTCTCCTTCCTCGGGAGCCAGCCACGCGGAGCCGCCTGCGTCCACGTGACGCGCCTGGAAGCGGCGCCGTGACGTCACCCGCGCACGCGCACTGACATCCAGGCCTTTCCCGGCCCTCTTTTCGCTGCTCTTTCGCCTTCCGTTTCCCGCCGGAAGCTGGAGGGCGGGACTTCCTTTTCCGGGTGCGGGTCCCCCTCAGGCGGAGGGCAGCGGCGGCGAGCGGGCGAGGGAGAGAGCCAGCGGAGAAGGCGAGGCGAGGCGCGGAGGCCCCGGAGCCGAGAGCGGAGTGAGTGCGTGCGGAGTAGGCCGCGCGGCCAGGCCAGGCCAGGCAAGCCTCGAGGAGGAGGAGCCCGAACCAGACTAGGCCGCAAAGCCTCGGGCTCGCCTAGAAAGGCCTCCCGCCAAGGCGCCTCCCGGCCCGGATCGAAATCTGCTCGGGCCTAGTTGAATATAGAGGCCTTCCTGGGGAATGGAGGAGACTTGCGCTCCCTTGGCGTCTTATCGACTCCTGAGGGGATTGGGTAGGCCCAGGGGGTGTCTACATAGTGGAGTTAACGCGGATTAGCACCTCTTTGGTGGGAAAGAGAAAATGGAAGGTTTCTTCAGAGGAATGGGGAAAGGGAGTCATAATTGAGGAGAGCTTCTGCTCCATTAGAAACATATGGACTTCTGAGGAGATTATACACACCAAGGGGTGTCTACACAGTGGGGTTAATGCGGATTAGCACCTCTTTGGTGGGAAAGAGAGAGAAAAGGAAGGTTTCTTCAGAGGAATGGGGAAAGGGAAGCATAACTGAGGAGAAGTTCTGCTCCATTGGAGTCATATGGACTCCTGAGGGGATTGGGTAGGCCCAGGGGGTGTCTACATAGTGGAGTTAAAGCGGATTAGCACCTCTTTGGTGGGAAATGGAGAGAAAAGGAAGGTTTCTTCAGAGGAATGGGGGAAAGGGAACCATAACTGAGGAGAGCTTCTGATCCATTTGAGCCATATTGATTCCTGAGGAGATTATACAGGCCGAAGGGTGTCTACACAGTGGGGTTAATGTGGATTAGCACCTCTTTGGTGGGAAATAGAGAGAAAAGGATGGTTTCTGAAGTGGAATGGGGGAAAGGTGAGTTGTAATTGAGAAGAACTTCCATTCAATTGGAGTCATATTGACTCCTGAATAGATTATACAGACAGAAGTGTATCTACACAGTGGGATTAATGCGGATTAGCACCACTTTGATGGGAAAGGGATTAAAAGGAAGGTTTCTGAAGTGGAATGGGAGGAAGCTGAGCTGTCACTGAGGAGAACTTCTGCTCCATTGGAGTCATATGGACTCCTGAGGAGATTGGGTAGGCCCAGAGGGTATCTACACAGTGGAGTTAATGTGGATTAGCACCACTTTGAAGGAAAAACATGACATGGAGATAAATAGGAAGGTTTCTTCAGAGGAATAGGAAGAGGTGAGACATAACTAAGGGGAACTTCTGCATCATTGGAGTCATATGGACTCCTGAGGAGATTATACAGACTGAAGGTGTATCTACACAGTGGAGTTAATACGGATTAGCACCTCTTTGATGGGAAAGAGAGAGAAAGGAAGGTTTCTGAAGTGGAATGGAGGAAAGGTGAGTTGTAATTGAGAAGAACTTCCATTCAATTGGAGTCACATTGACTCCTGAGGAAATTATACAGGCCGAGGGGGTGTGTACACAGTGGAGTTAATGCGGATTAGCACCTCTTTGGTGGGAAAGAGAGAGAAAAGGAAGGTTTCTTCAGAGGAATGGGGAAAGGGAAGCATAACTGAGGAGAACTTCTGCTCCATTGGAGTCATCTGGACTTCTGAGTAGATTATACAGGCCGAAGGAGTGTCTACACAGTGGAGTTAATGTGGATTAGTACTTCTTTGATGGGAAAGAGAGAGAAAAGGAAGGTTTCTGAAGTGGAATGGAGGGAAGGTGAGTTGTCACTGAGGAGAACTTCTCTTCCATTGGAGTCATATGGACTCCTGAGGAGATTATACAGGCCGAGGGGTATTTACACAGTGGAGTTAATGCGGATTAGCACCTCTTTGAAGGAAAAACATGAAATGGAGATAAATAGGAAGGTTTCTTCAGAGGAATAGGAAGGGGTGAGGCATAACTAAGGGGAACTTCTGCTTCATTGGAGTCATATGGACTTCTGAGGAGATTATACAGGCCAAGGGGGTATCTACACAGTGGGGTTAATGCAGATTAGCACTACTTTGATGGGAAATAGAGAGAAAAGGAAGGTTTCTGAAGTGGAA
Organism: Anolis sagrei ordinatus; assembly: GCF_025583915.1. Lineage (NCBI taxonomy): Eukaryota > Metazoa > Chordata > Lepidosauria > Squamata > Anolidae > Anolis > Anolis sagrei. Next base: position 33,240,687 of record NW_026844589.1, read on the forward strand.
TGGGGGGAAGGTGAGTTGTCACTGAGGAGAACGCCTGCTCCATTGGAGTCATATGGACTCCTGAGGAGATTATACAGGCCGAGGGGGTGTCTACAAAGTGGGGTTAGTGCAGATTAGCACCTCTTTGATAGGGAAGAGAGAAAAGGGAAGGTTTTTGCAGAGGAATGGCGGAAAGGTGGGTCATAACTGAGGATAACTTCTGATCCATTCGAGTCATATTGACTCCTGAGGAGATTATACAGGCCGAAGGGGTATCTACACAGTGGGATTAATGCAGATAATAATAATTTTTTAAAAAAACTTTATTTATATTCCTCTCTATCTCCCCAAAGGGACTCATGGCGGATTCCAAACATAAAAGGCAAACATTCAATGCCCGAATACAACAACAATACATCCATATTAATAAAATGTATTACAACCAGACATATACATACGAATTATAACTTAACAAACAAAAATTGAATAAAAAGCACAGCCTGTTATAACAGACATAAGATAAAACATCAGGCATCAAATGGAAACAATAATTTCCCATTTCTTTGAGGCAAAATCAATTGATCATTGCTCAAGATATCTATTGAGATGGTGGGGTGAGCAGGGCACTGATACAGATGGCAACTATTAATCAGAGGTATCATGGTAGTATTGCCACCTACTATTCCCCCTCCTCATACGCCAGTGAGCAAAGGTATGTCTTCAGCTGTTTTTTGAAAATGGGGAGGGAGGAGGCCATTTTTAACTCCTTAGGAAGGGAGTTCCAGAGGTGGGGAGCAGCTATGGAGAAGGCCCTTTCTCTCGTTCCCACCAACCATGTTTGGGACGGGTGGAACTGAGAGGAGGACCTCCTCCGATGACAGCAATGTCCGGATTAGCTCCTCTTTGATGTGAAAGAGAGAAAAAGGAAGGTTTCTGAAGTGGAATGGGGGAAAGGTGAGTTATAATTGGGGAGAACTTCTTCTCCATTTGAGTCATATTGACTCCTGAGGAGATACAGGCCGAGGGGATATCTACACAGTGGGATTAATGCAGATTAGCACCTCTTTCATGGGAAAGAGAGAAAAAGGAAGGTTTTTGCAGAGGAATGGGGGAAAGAACTGAGAAAAACTGCTCCTTTGGAGTCGTATGGACTGCTGAGGAGATTATACAGGCCAAGGGGGTATCTACACAGTGGAGTTAACGCGGATTAGCACCTGTTTGATGGGAAAGAGAGAAAAAAGGAAGGTTTCTTTAGAGGAATGGGGAAAGGGAGCTACAACTGAGGAGAACTTCCACTCCATTGGAGTCATTTGGACTCTTGAGGAGATTGTGTAGGCCCAGGGGGGTATCTACACAGTGGAGTTAATGCGGATTAGCACCACTTTGATGGAAAAGAGAAAAAGGAAGGGTTTTGCAGAAGAATGGGGGGAAAGGTAGGTTATAACTGAAGAGAACTTCTGCTCCATTGGAGTCATATGGACTCCTGAGGAGATTATACAGGTCAAGAGGGTGTCCACACAGTGGGATTAATGCTGATTAGCACCACTTTGATGGGAAAGAGAGAAAAAAGGAAGGTTTCTTCAGAGGAATGGGGAAAGGGAGCTATAACTGAGGAGAACTTCCCCTCAATTGGAGTCATATGGACTCCTGAGGAAATTATACAGGCTGGGGGTGTATCTATACAGTGGGATTAATGCAGATTAGAACCTCTTTGATGGGAAAGAGAAAAAAGGAAGGTTTTTGAAGTGGAATGGGGGAAAGGTGAGTTGTAACTGAGGAGAACGTCTGTTCCATTGGAGTCATATGGACTCATGAGGAGGTCATAGAGACTGAGTGTATCTACACAGGGGTCCTCAAACTAAGGCCTGAGGGCTGGATACAGCCCTCCAAGGTCATTTACCCGGTCCTTGCTCAGGGTCAACCTAAGTCAGGGACAACAACAACAACAACAACAACAATCCTATCTCATCAGCCAAAAGCAGGCCCACACTTCCCACTGAAATGCTAATGAGTTTGTTAAAATTGTTCCTCATTTTAATTATGTGTCATTTTAAAGTGTTTTTTGCACTACAAATAAGATATGTGCAGTGTGCATAGGACTTCATTCATTTGTTTAAAAAAATTATTATCCAGCCCTCCAACACTTTGAAGGACTGTGACCTGGCTCTCTGTTTAAAAAGTTCATGTGCAAAACCACATATTTACACACACAAAACACATATACAAAGCCTGGACCACAGCAATGCGTGGCAGGGGACGGCTAGTATGGAATAAGAAGTAAACAGTGTGGCCCGCCCACTGTTACTGTCTTTGTATTTATTGTAATGCTATTTTGTTACTGTATTCATATGTTTTTATGTCATTTTGATATTGTTTGTTTATGTTTTGGTTTTATTTTGCTGTAATATGTTGTCCGGGCTGTAATATGTTGTCCGGCCCCATGTAAGCCGCTCTGAGTCCCCATTGGGAGATGGTGGTGGGGTATAAATAAAAATTATTATTATTATTAAACAGGAATGTTCCTTCATAGGAATGGGAAAGGGGAGCCAACAACTAAGGAGAACTTCTACTCACTTTGAGGAAATCCCTCTCAAATGGAAAGTATTGACTCCTAAAGAGATTGTGCAAGCAGAGGGAGTGTCCACATAGTGGGATTAATGCAGTTTCACCCCACTTGGATGGAATAGAAAGAGAGAAAAAGAAGAAAGTTGTAGTTCAAACCTAGCAGCTGGAGGGCACCAGGTTGTCTCTTCCTGTATTAGAATGGACAGGTTTATAGGCTGGAATATACTGTATCAGCGGCTTGGAGTGGTAATTAAAGCCTATTGCTTTGGGTAGAGCGCATTGTGGTCTGACAAAACCTGTTCAAGGTGCTCCTCTGCCTCAGCCGTCTGTTGTGGTTTCGCATTTATAAACTCGGGAAGATTAAAAAGCAGCACACAAATGGCTACGGTTTACTCCTTGGAGAGTCTCTATTCTTGGTTTCTCAAGAAAGGAGGAAAGAGAAGAAGGAGTGGGAAATAGAAGTCATATTGGGAGAAAGGTGAAATATTAATGATCACAAATAAAATACAGTTTGGGGAGACTCAAGATTGGGCCATGGCTTGCATTTTCCCAGAGAATAGTTCGGCAGTTTGAATCTGAGGAGCAGGGTGAGCTCCCGCTGTTAGCCTCAGCTTCTGCCAACCTAGCAATTCGAAAACATGCAAATGTGAGTAAATCAATAGGTACCACTCCGACGGGAAGGTAATGATTCTCCAAGCAGTCATGCTGGCCACATGGTCTTTGAAATGTCTATGGAAAATGCCAGCTCTTTGGTTTAGAAATGGAGATGAGCACCCCCCATAGTCGGACACGACTGGATTTAGTGTCAGGGGAAAACCTTTACCTTTCTCACGAGAAGGAGAAGCAAACTCAATGTTTCTTTTAAAAAAGGAGTTTACTTATGCAAGAGGAAGGCAGGCAAAGAAATATAGGTGAGAAACGATCCCAATAATAATAATAATGTTATTTTTTTACTTTCCTCTCCTCATGTCGTATTGAATAATGTATTGGATAATCACTGGTCACATGACCAAATAGAGGATTATGACCTACTAGCCATCCCCTGCCACATGTTGCTATGGCCCAGTCTGTGTATATGTGTTTTGTGTGCGTATATATGTGTATATGTGTGTGTATTTACTTCTGTATATGTGTTTGCATATATACTGTATATACTCGGGTATAAGCCTAGTTTTTCATCCCTTTTTGCAGGCTGAAGAAGTCTGCCTCAGCTTATACTCGAGTCAGGGTTATTATTTTACAATAATTATTTTACTCTGTTATTGTTATTATTAATATTTTAAATTTATTATTATTACATTTATCACTTTACTCTGTTGTTACATTTATTATTTTACTTTATTGTAATTATTACATTTATTATTTTACTCTGTTATTGTTACTATTAATATTTTATATTTATTATTTTACTCTATTATTATTACATTTATTATTTTACTCTATTATTACATTTATTATTTTACTTCATTATTATTATAGTTATTATTTTACTCTATTATTACTGTTATTATTATGTTTCCCTTATTTTACTCTATTATTATTATTATTATTATTATTATAACATTGATGATTTTCCTCTATTATTATTATTATTATTATTATTATTATTATGAGTCGCCTTCAGGCTGATATGGGTGGGATACAAATGTAAATAAAATAAATAATTGGAAGGATACTTTAAACATATTTACATTGAAGAAGCTTAGAATAATGGTTTAATCAGAGTTGGGGAGTCTTATCTTAAATTTCAGTTTTATGTAAATATTCAAAAACATTTAACCTCCTGATGCCTCAATTAATGTAATTTTATTGGTATCTATTTTTATTTTGAAATTTACCCGTAGCTGCTGCATTTCCCACCCTTGGCTTATACTCGAGTCAATCAGTTTCCCCAGTTTTTTGTGGTAAAATTGGGTGCCTCAGCTTATATTCGGGTCGGCTTATACTTGAGTATATATGGTATATGTGGTTTTTCACAAGCATTGTAATGTATTTTTTATTTTTTGGCTTTTTAAGTTCCTTCCGCTGTGTTGTTATGAGTGATGGTCACTCGTTGGCCTGATAGGTGTCTTGTGTCCAAATTTGGTGTCAATTCATCTAGAGGTTTTTGAATTATGTTAATCCCACAAACGAACATTACATTTTTATTTACATAGACTAGGATCATATTGGTTATATCATCTATATAAATAAAAATGTAATGTTCGTTTGTGGGATTAACAGAACTCAAAAACCACTGGACGAATTGACACCAAATTTGGACACAAGACACCTAACAACCCAATGTATGTCCGTCACTCAAAAAAATTGATTTTGTCATTTGGGAGTTGTAGTTGCTGGGATTTATAGTTCACCTACAATCAAAGAGCATTCTGAACCCCACCAACGATGGAATTGAACCAAACTTGGCACACAGTTCTCCCATGACCAGCAGAAAATACTGAAGGGTTTGGTGGGCAGTGTCCTTTGGTTTTGGAGTTGTAGTTCACCTACATCCAGAGATCACTGTGGACTCAAACAATGATGGATCTGGACCAAACTCTACACAAATACTCAATATGCCCAAATGTGAGTTTGGGGAAAATAGAATCTTGACATTTGGGAGTTGTAGTTGCTGGGATTTATAGTTCACCTACAATCACAGAGCATTCTGAACCCCACCAATGACAGAATTGGGCCAAACCTCCCACACAGAACCCCCATGTGGGCCACAGCAATGCGTGGCAGGGGACGGCTAGTAATCTATATAACTTTTAAGGAAAGAAATTGTATACACATGTATTTATGCTTGGCAGTTGATTTTCATCTGCTAAACCAACTTCCAATTGACTCTGAACTATTAGGAAATGGGAATACGGCAATGCACAAAATACAGTAGAGTCTTATTTAACCGACCTTCGCTTATCCAACATTCTTTATCCGACTGAAGGATATGAAAGGCCTTATATATATATATATACACACACACACATACATACACACACACACACACACACTATATATATGTATACACACACACACACACACACACACTATATATATATATATATAGAGAGAGAGAGAGAGAGAGAGAATGCATAAGGTTGTGGGTGAACTACAACTCACATCATGCCAGGTGAACCCCTTGAAACTCCATCAATACATACTTAAAGGTATCTCTTGTCCGCTTTGTGCCAGCCGGGGTGCACAGCCCTTAGCCATGCTCACCAGAACATGGCACAGAGGACAGGGAATGGAACAGGTGTTCCTTGGAGGGAGGACCCTCCTTTTCTTTTTGACCCCCTTCCCAATTGCTAACCTCCTCCCAAAAGCTTGCAAAACGTCCCCAAAGAGAGAGAGAGAGCCTCACACACTTTTCCTTGGTACGCCTTCGGTAAAAAGATGGCGCACGGCTTGCGGATGGAAGAAAGAAGCAAGGGAGGATATGCACAAACGTTAGCCTCTGACCAATTATAGGCCAGACCCATTCAGAATTGGTTGCCCTTGTTTGTTTGCCAGTCTACATCAGCTACCTCATATTAATTTGGCATCTGGTTTCTATGTTAAAAGCCCTTCTTGTGTCTTTGGTTGCCCTCCTCGGACCCTGGGGACTTGCCTGAGGTCACTGCCCTATATAATGGGGCTTCAGGGTCTTGTCAAGGCCACGGGAAGACTTGAAACATGATATGTTTTTAACTAGAGTCCTTAGCTAAGGAACCATGTGTTTAGGAAGTTGTTTGCAGTTAATTATAATGTTGCTTTTGACCCCCTCAACAGTTTGGTTTTGGGAAGGCCTAGCTTTTCCTAGAATGGTGATACAGTCAGCCCTCCTCATTCACTAGAAACAAAGGCGAGTGAAAATTCGAATGAAGCGGGACGACTGTACAACCCAGGACTTTGGTATCTGTGCTGGCTTGTCTTCCATGACAGTGATGAACCTCTACAGGTGACACGTTCTTCCACTCAATATTAGAAGACACATTCTTTTCTGCTGGATAGGAAACATGGTGTGAAGGAACTTTAGGTGGTCACCATTTGGTGGGTTTGAGACACCCTGCAATTGAGGACCACTTAAGGTAGTGGTTCTCAACCTTCCTAATGCCACGACCCCTTAGCACAGTTCCTCATGTTGTGGTGACCCCCAACCATAACATTATTTTCGTTGCTACTTCATAACTGTAATTTTACTACTGTTATTAATTATAATGTAAATATTTGATCTGCAGGATGTATTTTCATTCACTGGACCTAATTTGGCACAAATACCCGATATGCCGAAATCTAAATACTGATGGGGTTCGAGGGGATTGATTTTGTCATTTGGGTGTTGTAGTTGCTGGGATTGATAGTTCACCTACAATCAGAAAGCATTCTGAACTCCACCAATGATGGAATTGAACCAGACTTGCCACACAGAACGCCCATGATCAACAGAAAATACCGGGAGGGTTTGATGGGCAGTGACCTTGAGTTTGGGAGTAGTAGTTCACCTACATCCAGAGAGTACTTTGGACTCAAACAATGATGGATCTGGACCAAACTTGGCACGAATCCTCAATTTGCCCAAATGTGAATACTGGTGGAGTTTGGGGGAAATAGACCCTGACATTTCTAGTATAAATATATAATTATAATATATTATTGGTAGTAGTATTATACTCAATATGCCCAAATGTGAACACTGATAGAGTTTGGAGTATATTTTCATTCACCGGACCATATGCACAAATTTGAATGCTAGTGGGGTTGGGGGGATTAATTTTGACATTTGGGAGTTGTAGTTGCTGGGATTTATAGTTAACCTACAATCAGAGAGCATTCTGAACTCCACAAACGATGGAATTGAACCAAACTTGGCACACAGAACTCCCATGACCAACAGAAAATACTGGAAGGGTTTGGTGGGCATTGTCCTTGAGTTTTGGAGTTGTAGTTTACCTACATCCAGAAAACACTGTGAACTCAAACAATGATGGATCTGGACCAAACTTGGCACAGATACTCAATATGCCCAAATGTGAACACTGGTAGAATTTGGGGTATATTTTCATTCACTGTACTATATGCTCAAATTTGAATGCTAGTGGGGTTAGGGGGATTAATTTTGTCATTTGGGAGTTGTTGCTGGGATTTATAGTTAACCTACAATCGGAGAGCATTCTGAACTCCACAAACGATGGAATTTAACCAAACTTGGCACACAGAACTTCCATGACCAACAGAAAATACTGGAAGGCTTTGGTGAGCATTGTCCTTGAGTTTTGGAGTTGTAGTTCACCTACATCCAGAGAGCACTGTGAACTCAAACAATGATGGATCTGGACCAAACTTGGCATGGATACTCAATATGTCAAATTGTGACCACTGGTGGAGTTTGGGGGAAATATACCTTGACATTTGGGAGTTGTAGTTGTTGGGATTTATAGTTCACCTACAACCAGAGCATTCTGAACCCCACCAACAATAGAATTGGGCCAAGCTTCCTACACAGAACTCCCATGACCAATACAAAGTACCGTGTTTTCTGATGGTCTTTGGTGACCCCTCTGACACCCCTCGCAACCCCCCCAGGGGTCCTAACCCCCAAACAGAGAAACCCTGACTTAAGGTTTGCAGTAGGACCTGTTTAAGATGGTCTCCCTCCATTAGTTGATGCACGCAGGTGGGCCTTTGGAAGTTTTCTGTGGTTTGGTCAACATTCTCTGTTGATTTTTGGAATGGGAGCTGGCCATGATTGATTCTGAACATCCTCTCCCATAAAGTTGAGTCTTACAAGGAACCTGTTGGTGATCAAAATTCTGTATTTTCTCAAGTCTCATCTGCCATTGAGTCTAATGCGCACCCCCGTTTTCAAAGCACTGAAACAAAACAAAAAAAAGTATTTGCTGCCGAATGTCATGCGCAAAAAGCATCCTAAGGTTCCCTCTTTGTAATATGGCCATTCAAATTGCTGCTTGCTTAGAATTCCTTCTTTAAAGACAAAAGTGTTTGGACACCTTTTTCCAAGTAGTGGAAAGGAACACCTTGGATGCGTCTATGTTGTAGAATGAATCCACTTTAATTGCCTTGGTTCAATGCTATGGAATCACAGGGTTTGTAGTTTGACAAGGTCTTGAGCCTTCCCTTGACATCTCACCAAACTACAAATCCCAGGATCCCATAGCATTGAGCCATGGCCATTAAATTAGCGGTGGCGTCCCTCAAAGAGGAGCTCCAAGTGCACCTTTCCCTTTAGCTCAGCATTATAAATTATAATAAATAAGTTAATATAATAAATAATATAAATATTATTATTTATAATATATTTATATTATAAATAATTTAAATAAATAATATAAATTAATATAATAATATAAATAAATAAGCATTATAATGACCGTATTATGCAAATCTAACACTCACCCTAATTTTGACGAGATCATTCAGCCCAAAAAGTGAGCATTAGATTTGAGTCTGTAAGTGTGTCTCATCCAGCGCTTCATAGAGGCCCAGAGGAAAGCTGCCTGCTGGGTTTTCCCCCCTTTTAGCCTTGTGTTGACTCAGAATTGTTCGATAGAGCTTTTTTCCAGTAGTCAAGAGCCTATTGTATCCTGGCTCACCAGAGAAGAGAGTAGAGACCACTTGACAGCTTTCTCTTGTGTGGCAGTGTAGAGATGAGATTGCTTTCCGAAAGGTGAGGCCCTCATGCACATGGGTTGGATCCTTGCCCTTCCCGGTGTATGAAAGAAGTGTGCGTGTTGTGGGTGATGGGAGTCAAAGGAGCATAAAATACCTCTACAACAAGGAAATGGTTCATTGTGCCTAAAAGTGGCAGTTGTGAAACCCGTAAGCCCTCCTTGTGCATTTTATATATGTGTGTGTGTATAAGTGTGTGTATGTATCTATAGTTATAGAGATCACAATGATTAGATATATTTACCTATAGACACACAAACCTACAGATGCAAGGATGTACATTTATTCACACACAGGCTTTTATACCTTTTAAGGCAGGGGTCCTCAAACCTTTTAAACAGAGGGCCAGGTCACAGACCCTCAAACTGTTGGAGGGTCGGATTATAATTTGAAAAAAAAAATGAATGAATTCCTATGCACACTGCACATATCTTATTTGTAGTGAAGAACACACTTAAAAACAATACAATAATTAAAATGAAGAACAATTTCATCAAATATAAAATTATTAGTATTTCAATGGGAAGTGTGGGGCTACTTTTGGCTGATGAGATAGGATTGTTGTTGTTGTGTGCTTTCAAGTCGTTTCAGACTTAGTTTGACCCTGAGCGAGGGCCGGGTAAATGACCTTGGAGGGCCGCGTCTGGCCCCCGGCCTTAGTTTGAGAACCCCTGTTTTAAGGCATTTTGCTTCCCAAAACATTGGAGAAAGTAGAGATATAATAAAAAGTGCAGGCACCTACACATATGTGTGTCCACCTACACATATGTGTGTGTGTGTGTGTATAGACACATGTAAAGATATACACATACACACACACACATGCTTGTATGTAAATGTGTGTATACAGGCACATATGTGTGTATTTGTTTGTGTGTGTCTATATATATATATATATATATATATATATATATATATACATACATACATACATATATATATACATATATACATACATGTGTGTATGTGTATATATGTATACACACACACACATATATATATACATACATACATATGCGTGTGTATGTGTGTATATATATATATACCCACACCCACATGTAAAGATATATATATATATATACACACACACACACACATATGTACCTGCATGTGTGTATATCTCCACATGTAAAGATACACACACATATACATATACATGCAGGCATATATGTATATGAGTTACAATAAACAATCATTGTTAATCTTGACTGCACTTGTAAACATATATCATGTTTTAGTGTGAATCGTGACTGCACATTCAGGCATATTTTGCTGCATTTGCAAAACCACTGTAACATTCTCTTATCTTCTCCTCTCGTGCTGTTATCCCTATAATAGGCAACAATTCTTGATTCTCCCTAGAGAAGATCCTTGGCCTCAGAGGTCACCCAAAAGAGTCGAGGAGGCACACCTTGCAATGTGTCCCTTGCTTTCTCCTCTCTCTCTAAGGACGATGTGTTAACAGATGCCCCTCTCCAGAAACATGGTGTGCATTTAGCAGCCCTTTGGCCTCATTTCCAGCCAACACCTCCCGAAGATGTTTTAACTCTTGTGTTTGCCAACATGCCATGTTTGGCTTGGATCATTTTCCGGGAGGGTTCTGAGTCCGTTCCTGTGTGTTTTCGGTATTAGCAGATGGTCAGGGTTCAGCGGCTGTTGCTGTGTGAATGGCATTTGTGTCTTTTCCAGAGCAGAGAGCGCTAGGAAGGCTTTCTGGGCCTCCCTATGTCTCCGCTCAAAGCCAGATTTACAAAATGAGGACAAAAATCAAATTCAAACCCTAAAAATGGTGGCCCAGCTGTTTGGGCAAACCTGAAGGCGTCGCAGATATGTACTTTCAGGTGTTCAAGTTCCCGCATATTATCTCTATAGCAGCCCTTCAGGTATGGCAGGTATTACTGTTATATATTATCTTACTTTTATCTCTTGCTTGAGGTATATTCCTCTTAGGGGAGGTTTAGATTTGAGACAAGTAATCTGACAGATAGATAAATAGAATAGATACTGAAACCAGGTCACTCTGACCTTTTCAGTCTGTTGTTTGTGCTTTGAAATACTTCATTAGGCTGCAAATAGTTTCATTTCCTGCTGTTTAGAAACCTAACCTTTTCTGTTCAGGGATTACAAACTTTACCGATATTTCAGCTGCTCCTCTTGTGTGTAAAAGTGAATGTTATTGGTATCAGGGGAATGCTAATGCTTGTCCACTTCTTCTCCTCTTCTCCAGCAAATGGCTGCTAAAATTGGAGAGATCCCTCACTTGAATAATTCTGCACCACTTGTGGACCCCTCAGTCTACAGTTACGGAGTAAAACGGCCCCTGGATGACGGAAGTAAGTGCTCCCGCTTTCCTCTTAGTTGTTGTTTTGGAAGTAGAGGCGAAAGAGGTATTTCTACCAAAGAACTAGTTCCAAAAGGTCCAGATAGACTGGATTTCCCCCCCAGAAGACTGTTCTCACCTAGGATGATGATATATGGCCATTGAGACCTACCATGTATATTCTCAATTCTGGGTTCTAACTGCGTATGTATCATGGGTTTTTGCTGTTGCGTGTTGCTTATCACATTTCAGCAATATTCTTCTTCTCTGACCTTTCTTACGCAGGATTCTTCTTTCTCGTCTGTTTCTGCTGTTAATTAGAGATATTGAGAATGTGAGTGGCTGAAAGCTAATTTCAGATCCACCACAGTCATTGGTATTGCTCTAAGATGAATCCTTGAATTGTTATGGGATCACTACCTTTTGAATGTTACGGGACCGCTACCATTTGAATGTTACGGGACCGCTACCATTTGAATGTTATGGGACCGCTACCATTTGAATGTTACGGGACGACTACCTTTTGAATGTTACGGGACGGCTACCTTTTGAATGTTATGGTACCGCTACCTTTTGAATGTTACGGGACCGCTACCTTTTGAATGTTAGGGGACCATTACCTTTTGAATGTTGTGGGACCGCTACCTTTTTAATATTACGGGACCGCTACCTTTTGAATGTTACGGGACCGCTACCGTTTGAATGTTGTGGGACTGCTACCGTTCGAATGTTGTGGGACTGCTACCGTTCGAATGATATGGGACTGCTACCTTTTGAATGTTATGGGACCGCTACCTTTTGAATGTTACGGGACCGCTACCTTTTGAATGTTACGGGACCGCTACCATTTGAATGTTATGAGACCGCTACCTTTTGAATGTTACGGGACCGCTACCGTTTGAATGTTATGGGACCGCTACCTTTTGAATGTTACGGGACCGCTACCGTTTGAATGTTATGGGACCGCTACCTTTTGAATGTTACGGGACTGCTACCGTTTGAATGTTATGGGACAGCTACCATTTGAATGTTACGGGACCGCTACCATTTGAATGTTATGGGACCGCTACCTTTTGAATGTTACGGGACCGCTACCATTTGAATGTTACGGGACTGCTACCGTTTGAATGTTATGGGACAGCTACCATTTGAATGTTACGGGACCGCTACCATTTGAATGTTATGGGACCGCTACCTTTTGAATGTTACGGGACCGCTACCATTTGAATGTTATGGGACAGCTACCTTTTGAATGTTACGGGACTGCTACCGTTTGAATGTTATGGGCCGCTTGTGGTTTTTTAAAAGATGTCTTAAAGCAGGCTATGAGGTGGAATCATGCAATGCCATGTTGACGTGGTTCGAAGGAGAAATAATGTCATTTCCCATTTATATTTGGTCTTGAAGGAGGATATCCATCCCAATGCATGTTGGCAAGTATTTCGGGTTTCTCTTGTAGAATAGTGGAGTTCATATTTGTCTCAATGTGTTGTTGAAGGTTTTCATGGCTGGAATCACTGGGTTGCTGTGTGTTTTCCGGACTGAGGTAAAATGAAAGCCCTCAGCAGTTGCTCAAGCAACCAATCAATCACTGCCTAGTTATCCTATTACCACAGTTGTATAAGAAATAACAACCTATCACAGAGCAACTTTCATTTTACCTCAGCAGTAGAAGAAATAACAACCAATCACATCACAACTTTCCTTTTACCTCAGCAGTATAAGAAATACCAACCAATAGCAGAGCAGCTATCATTTCATTTCTCCAGTATAAGAAATAAAAACTGAGTTGTGATTGGCTGCAGGGGAAGTCAATGTGTTTGGGATTTTTAGCACCACTGGTTTAGCTGGCCACAGTATGTTTTGAATCAAGAAGGAGAGCAGCACAATCATCACAACAACTACTTATATTTACTTTCAGATTCATTTCATATCAGACTGAACCACAGCAAAGCGTGGCTGGGTTAAGCTAGCGACATATAATTATTATATCATTATATTATTTTATTATTCGTATTATATTGTATTACAATATTATGTACATACAATATAATTAGCATAGCACAATATTAGTATTATATATTACTATATTGTACTATTCTGCTCTACTACAATATTATTAGTAACATTACATGTAATATATAATATACAGTTATTATATTGTATTATTAACATATTGTGTTACAATATGATATTATTATCAATATTATATGTATATGCAATGTATTATATTATTAGCAAAACACAATATTATATATTACTGTATTATATATATATGTCTGGGCTTGGCCTCATGTAAGCTGCCCCGAATCCCCGTTGGGGAGATGGTGGCGGAGTATAAATAAATATTATTATTATTATTATTATTATTATTATTATTAATTACTGTATTATATATTACTATATTGTTGCGGGGGGGGGCTCCCAAATGATGAGCCAGGAGACATGTTTTTTTTAATATTATTATTATTAGTAGTAGTAGTAGTAGTATTTTTGTCGTGTCAGGAGCGACTTGAGAAACTGCAAGTCGCTTCTAGTGTGAGAGAATTGGCCGTCTGCAAGGACGTTGCCCAGGGAACGCCCGGATGATTTGTTGTTTTTATCATTCTTGTGGGAGGCTTCTCTCATGTCCCCGCTTGGGGAGCTGGAGCTGACAGAGGGAGCTCATCCGCCTCTCCCCGGATTCGAACCTGCGACCTGTCGGTCTTCAGTCCTGCCGGTACAGGGGTTTAACCCCCTGTGCCACCGGGGGTTCCTAAGAGACGTGGTGGAACTGTGTCTTCCTGGCTCCCCTTCTTCACTCTGGCCCCTTCTCGATAAGTATGGACTAGAACAGGCCTGGGCAAACTTCGGCCCTCCCTCTAGGACTTTTGGACTTTAGAACCTTACTGGCTGTTAGGAATTATGGACATTGCAGTCCAAAACCCCAGGAGGATTGAGGTTTGCCCAAGCCTGGACTAAAAGCACTAAGTTCTGTAAAAATGGAACTGAGACTCATACCTTCTTGATGATCTGAGTCCGTGTGAATGGGCAGCCCTCCTAGGAAGTGGCCTTGCGAGAGATGCAGTCGTTGCCTGGTCAGTCCAGGGCTGGCTTTGGCCCAGACGGCCCTGGAATCTGCTGACCGGGCAGATTGTCTCCTTAGGAGCCAAAAGTGTCATCATAAATCAACATGGCCTGAAAATTGCGTTAAGCTTGTTGTCTCTGAGAGGTGGCCCTCTGCCCAGTGTTCCTTTCATGGCGGATTTTCGGACTCCTTCGGGGCTCCTGAGGTCCTCCAGACAATACCATGATGCCGGTCCACCAGGAGAGTGTGAATCGGAACACAATTTTCATTTATGCTTGCTTTTGACTTACTTTTGGCATTGACCTTGAGTTATGGAGTTGTAGTTCACCTACATCCAGAGAGGACTGCGGATTCAAACAATGGTGGATCTGGACCAAACTTGGCACGAATACTCAGTATAGCTAAATGTGAACACTGGTGGAGTTTGGGAATAATAGTTCTTGACATTTGGGAGTTGTAGTTGGGATGGAGCCCCCCGTGGCTCAGTGGGTTAAAGCGCTGAGCTGCTGAGCTTGTTAACTAAAAGGTCGCAGGTTTGAATCCGGGGAGTGGCGTGAGCTTCTGCTGTCAGCCCCAGCTTCTGCCAACCTAACAGTTCGAAAACATGAAAATGTGAGTAGATCAATAGGTACCGCTCCAGCGGGAAGGTAAGGGCACTCCATGCACCTTGGAGGTGTCTATGGACAACGCCAGTTCTTCAACTTTATTACTTTATTATTATGACTGTTATTATTAAATTTCCATTATTTATTATTATTTTTATTACATGTTAATACATTTATTATTTTATTCTATAATTATAGGTAATAGGTAAGCATATTTAAACTGGCTGTCCTCCTTTCTTCACAACTGTGGACAGCGAGTGGAGAGGGGAGGCCTGGTCTCCGAGAGGTCCCCTGTACTTTGTGGGGTTCCTCAGGGGGCCATTCTCTCCCCTCTGTTGTTTAACATCTACATACGCCCACTTGCTCAGCTGGTTTGAGGTTTTGGGCTGGAGTGTTATCAGTACGCCGATAACACTCAGCTTATGTTGAAGATGGAAGGCCTGCCAGACTCTGTACCTGATTGTTTCCATCAGTGCCTCAAGGCTGTGACTGGATGGCTGCAGGTTGAGGGTGAACCCGGCAAAAACCGAGATTCTGTGGCTGGGTCGACCGGGCAGTGGGGATCTCCAGTTGCCTACCCTGGATGGCAAGGCGCTACGCCCGTCATCATTGGTCAAGAGTCTGGGAGTCCTTTTGGACCCTCTGCTGACGATGGAGGCCCAGGTCTCTGCCGTGAGCAGAACCGCCTTCTTTCTTTCACCTGCGGCAGGCTAGACGGCTGGCCCCCTCCCTGTCCAGGGACGACCTGGCTACGGTGATCCAGGCCACGGTCATCTCCAGACTGGACTACTGTAACGCCCTCTACATTGGCCTCCCTCTGTCGGTGAAGCTCAAGTTGGTACAAAACGCAGCTGCTCGGCTTCTTGTGAGAGCTCCAATGAGATGCCACATGACACCAATCTTACTGCAACTGCATTGGTTACCCATTGAGCACCGGATCACTTTCAAAGTGATGGTACTCACCTTTAAGGCCTTATACGGTCTGGGGCCGATGTACCTGAGGGACCGCCTCACCCCCTACCAACCCCAGAGATCTCTCCGTTCTGAGGACCAAGATTTATTGGAAGTTCCCAGTTTAAAACCTTGCAACTAGACGCAGAGCCTTTACAGTAGTGGCACCGTCGCTCTGGAACAGTCTGCCACCAGAAGTTCATGCCTTGCGGGACTTATCAGCCTTCCTCAAGGCTTGTAAGACATATTTGTTTTAACAGGCTTTTGACCTTTGATCTGTTATTTCAATTTGTTTTGTAAGCCGCTCCGAGCCCTAGGGGAGTGGCGGCATATAAGTTTGAATCTATATAAATAAAAATGTAATGTTCGTTTGTGGTATTTACAGAATTCAAAAACCACCAAATTGACACCAAATTTGGACACGACACCTAACAACCCAATGTATGTCCTTCACTCAAAAAATTTGATTTTGTCATTTGGGAGTTGTAGTTGCTGGGATTTATAGTTCACCTACAATCAAAGAACATTCTGAACTCCACCAACGATGGAATTGAACCAAACTTGACACACAGTTCTCCCATGACCAACAGAAAATACTGGAAGGGTTTGGTGGGCAGTGTCCTTTGGTTTTGGAGTTGTAGTTCACCTACATCCAGAGAGCACTGTGGACTCAAACAATGATGGATCTGGACCAAACTCTACACGAATACTCAATATGCCCAAATGTGATCACTGGTAGAGTTTGGGGAAAATAGAATCTTGACATTTGGGAGTTGTAGTTGCTGGGATTTATAGTTCACCTACAATCACAGAGCATTCTGAACCCTACCAATGATAGAATTGGGCCGAACCTCCCTATGTGGGCCACAGCAACGCGTGGCAGGGGACAGCTAGTAATAAATAAATAAATAAATAAATATTTACATTGAAGGAAGGAGGTTAGAATAATGGTTGGGCAGTTTTATGTAAATACTCAAAAACATTTAACCTACTGACGATCACTAGTAGCAGCTACATTTCTCACCCTCGGCTTATACCCGAGTCAATACGTTTTCCCAGTTTTTTGTGGTAAAATTAGGTCCCCTGGCTTATATTCGGGTCGGCTTATACTCAAGTATATACGGTACTTAAAACTGTCCAGTGTTTTTGGTTGGGAGGAAAGAAAGGAGTATGTTTCTGATGCTTTTGTGCTTTTCTCTATTCCTTGTGCATATTCTACTTTTTGAGCACCGATGAGGCCTTTAACTCCGCACCTATCCATTTCGGTAAATGGGCAGCTGATTGATAGCGGATTATGGATTCCAGGCACCGATCGCGGCGGGTTCTTGGAGCTTTTCTGACTCTTTTAGAAGGCGCGAACGCCGGCCCTTTCCACTTCCTTTCAAGGAGACTTAATTTGCGCCTTGCGGCCGACTGGAATTGGCTGAACTGACCCGAGCAATGGGCATGAAATGGAGCTTGAAACGCGGAACTGAATTCCCTTTTTCTTCTTTTTCAATTATTTGCTGCGAAATGTGCTTTTTCCTCCCTGAAACAAAGCGGCGGGGAGAAAAAAAAAGAAAAGCCCTAGTAATTGCCTTGCTCAAGGGGGGAAAAAGCCCCTCCTTTGCCCCGGTGTTTCCCGAAAGAAACGGAAAAATCTGTCACACATTTCTTCCATTTCTGTTTGGATGTTTTAATCTTGCCAAGGGTCGCTGTAAGTCAGAAACAACTTGAAAGGCGCACAACCATAAAATATGTGTAAAAGCCCATTGAGCAAATAGAAATGATGGTTGGCAAATGTCAAATTGGGGTGCTTTCTGGGAAAATGCTTCATCGCCCGGGTTCAGGGGACAATCCCATTTCCTTGAATATGTTTTTACTAAATGGGATTTTTCGCCGGCTGCATAAGTTTGTAAGAAGTTATCCAGAAGTAATGAAAGAAATGCTCGGAAGAGAGAGCGGAGTCAAGTGCGGGTTTCAAGCGTCCATTCAAAAGTAATTAGTGCTTGGAAATCATTTTTGTTTGAATAGTAAGACTTAACCAAAGATTAGTGTTGACTATTATAGGTTGACATTACCCCTGAGTGGAATTGAAGGCACTGTAAATGAGAAACAGAGGAATATTAGAATGCTTGAAGACTTCTTCATCCAGGTTTATGCTGTTGGAGAGCCATTAAGAAATGTTGATTCTAATCCTAATTTTTGATTTGAGCAGTGCATCTTGTTGCTCAAACTGGTTTCTCTTTTTTGTCGGTCTGTGGCCATGATGATGGTGGTGGTGGTGGTTATGCTTTTTCCATCTAGAAAGAGACTCAAAGTGGCAAAGAATGCCACCAAGACCTAAAGTCTATAATCCAGGTATGGGCAAACCCAGGCCCAGGGACTCCTTTCTCCCTCTCACCATTCTATCCTTCCTTCCTTCCCTCTTTCCTTCCTCCTTCCCTTCCACCCTTTCGTCCGCAATACATCAATTCTTCTTCCTACTTTAATTTAATCCTGCAATTCACCTTCCTCCTTCACTCCATTTTGTCTTTCATCATTACAACTTCTACATATCCCGCTTTATCATCCACTTTTCGATTCCGTTCACACATATTTCCTTCCTCCATTCTAATTACATTAAATCTTACCTTCAAACTAAGAGTCACTTCTTCAATTTCTCTTTCTGAACTTCACATAATTTCCTTCCAACCTTTCATACTTACCCTTACTATTCTTCTCTCCACTTCCTTCTTCCAACCTATCTACTCACACTCCCTTGTTCTTTCCTGAATACAATTAAATTCCTCCCCTCCCTTTCTCCTTCCACTCCTTCCTTCACTCTTTGTTTCTTCCTTTCTCCATTCCTCCCTCTCTTCCTCCCTCCGTTCTCTTCAAGAATAATTTATTTAATCTGCTATTTTACCAGTAAGCCCCTTCACAATAACACCATCCTGTAAAATGCTGAGTCACTTCTTCTCTTTTTGGTACCTTCCTCTTCCTCTTCTCCTTTTCTTTACTCCTTCTTCCTCTCTCTTTCTCTTCTCCCTCTTTCTCTTCCCTTTCCTTCCTCTTCTCTTTTTCTCCTCCTTCCCTTCCACCTCATCCTTCCTTCCCTCCTTCCTCCCTCTGTTTCCTTCTTTCTTCCCATTTGTCTTTCTTTCCTTCTCTCCATCCTTTATCCTTCCCTTCCTTCCTTCCTTCCTTCCATCCATCCATCCTTCTCTTCATCCCTTTCTTCTCTTCTTCCTTCCTTGCTCCTTCCCTTCCTTCTATCCTTCCTTCCCTTTTGTCATTCCCTCCCTCCTTCCTTCTCTCTTTCCTCCTTCCTTCCCTCCCTTCCTTCCATCATGGGGCAGCCAGTTCTAGCAGGGCGTGCTACCTACCATGCCTGCGCTAAACACTGAAATGGTTTTACAAAAGTTCTTCTAGAAGTTGATTTCTTTTCTGCGGGAAGAAAGGCTGTGCTTCAGAACGGAGAACAAGGCATGAGGAGTAATGGTAGGCTGGGAGAGAACTGGGCCTCATCGGTCCATAGGCCACCATTGTTTTCTATGTGCGCTTTTATTTATCAGTTCAAGCATTGATCTCAATACCTGTCCCTATTGTTAGAGGAAAAACAAAGAGAAAAACTTAAAGCGCCCGATGCTCTTAAAATATTTAAAAACCAATTCAGAACAACTCGGTGAACGGAAACCTGGGTCAAGTTGGGAAAGCCGTTTGAGTGGCAGGGGCTGAATTTATGCAGTTTTTCTCTCTCCCCCCTCCCCTTATTTTGCAGTAAAATGACGGGCCGTTAAACTCAAATTGTGCGGGATGGATGTAAAAGGAGGGTCAGCCGTCCCTCCTCCGCTATTTCGGAGGCAGCAGACGGGGAAGTTTTTCTCCCATTTCGATTAGGTCTCTCTCCTCCCCCGAGCGAAATGAGTTTGCCTGGCGGCGCAGGGAGGGCGAGATTGTTTACGGCACTCTGGAGCTCCATTGTCCTTTCTTTGCAGGAGAAAAGATGCAACAATCATCATCTTTCTCTGCCAAGGAGGCTCAGGAAGGTCTCTTACCATCGTCCCCCATTGCCTGCTTTGGAGGCAGAGGTTGTGGGTTTTGTGCAGGGAAAGAAATAGGAATTGTACTGCAAGTTGTGGTGGTTGTATGTGAGTCAAGGTGTATTTGAATGTGTGAATGTTGTAGGTCAAGGTCTTGGATTTTGGGTTGCGAGCAAGGAACACTTTTCAATGCTCCTTTAGCTTAAATAAAGGTGGAAGAAAACTTCCTGATAGTAGGGAGCAAACAGGTTGAGAAGTCCAGCCCCCACATATAGATAGATAGATAGATAGATAGATAGATAGATAGATAGATAGATAGACGCACGCGTGCACGCACACACATATATAATGTAATGTTTGTTTGTGGGATTAACATAACTCAAAAACCACTGGATGAATTGACACCAAATTCAGACACAATACACCTATCAGGCCAAGAAGTGACCGTCACTCAGAAAAACACTGAAAAACATAGCGCAAGGGACTTTAAAATTCAAAAAAATAAAAAAATACATTACAACGCAGGCGCAAAACCACAAATATATACACATACACAGAAAGGGGGAAGAAGGAGGGAAGGAGAGAAGGAAGGAAAAAAAGAAGGGTTGAGAAGGATGGAGAGAAAGAGGGAAAGAAGGAGTGAAGAAGGAAAGAAAGAAAGGTAGAGAAGAGTTAGAAGGAGAGAAGGAAATAAAAAAGTGAAAGAGGGAAGGAAGGAGAGAAGGAACGAAAGAGGGAGGGAGGGAAGGAAGGAAGGAACCAAAGAGCAAAGGAAACAAGAAAAGAAACAGGTAGAGAAGAAAGAAAGAAGAAAGAGAAAAAGTGGGAAGGAAGGAAAGAGGGAGGGAAGAAAGGAAGGAAGGAGAGAAAGAAAGAAAGAAAGAAAGAAGGTGAGAAAGAGGGAGGGGAAGGTTGGCCACAGCAATGCATGTTGGGTACAGCTTTAGATAGATAGATAGATAGATAGATAGATAGATAGATAGATAGATATTGCCAGTTTGCTACCGGGTTCAATTCAAAATACTGGCTTTAGCCTTTCTTTCTTTCTTTCTTTCTTTCTTTCTTTCTTTCTTTCTTTCTTTCTTTCTTTCTTTCTTTCTTTCTTTATTATATTTATATGCTGCTCTTCTCACCCTAAAGGGGTCTCAGAGCGGCTTGCAAGTAATATGTAAATACAATATATTATATTATTACCATAGTATATTATTAATATTATATATTACTGTATTGTACTATACCACTGGGATCCCCCGGTGGCGCAGTGGGTTAAACCGCTGAGCTTGCTGATCTAAAGGTCGCAGGTTCGAATCCGGGGAGTGGGGAGAGCTCCTGCTGTCAGCCCCAGCTTCTGCCAACCTAGTAGTTCGAAAACATGCAAATGTGAGTAGATCAATAGGTACCGCTCCAGCGGGAAGGTAACAGTGCTCCATGCAGTCATGCCCATGGCCACATGACCTTGGAGGAGTCTATGGACAATGCTGGCTCTTTGACTTAGAAATGGAGATGAGCACCAGCCCTCAGAGTTGGATACGACTGGACTTAATGTCATGGGAAAACCTTTACCTTTACCTACTATACCATTATACTGTAATATTATTCGTAATATTACATATAATACATAATTATAACATATTATTATTAGTAGTAGTATTATATTGCATTACATTATAATATTATCAATATTATATGTATATACAATATATTATATTATTATTGTTATTGCCAGTTTGCTACTGAGTAGAAATTCAATTCAAAGTGCTGGCTTTAGTCTATAAAGCTCTACAGCCCAAGTTTCCTAATGCTGCGACCCCTTAATATATTTCCTCATGTTGTGGTGACCCCCAACCATAACATTATTTTTGGGGATGATGATGGCCGACAGAGAGCTCTGGCGTGGGCTGGTCCATGAGGTCACGAAGAGTCGGAAATGACTGAACGAATGAACAACAACAACAACATGAATCGTCTTGTAAATATCTGATCTGCAGGATGCATTTTCATTCACTGGACCAAATTTGGCACAAATACCCGATACACCAAAATCTAAATACAGATGGGGTTCGAGGGGATGTCCCTATCTGTATAAATAAAAATGTAATGTTGGTTTGTGGGATTAACAGAACTCAAAAGCCACTGGACAGATTGACACCAAATTTGGACACAATACAACTATCAGGCCAATGAGTGACCATCACTCATAAAAACACTGAAAAGCACAGTGGAAGGGACTTAAAAAGCCAAAAAAGCAAAAAGATGCTACAGCGCATGTGCCAAAACAAGAAAGAGAGAAAGAAAGAAAGAGCGAAAGAGGGAGAGAAGGTTGACCACAGCAACATGTGGCGGGTACAGCTCGTATGCCAATATAATGGTTCCAGAATGGTTCCAGTCCCAGGAATTTTGGAGAAGTGAGACTTGATTTGTATGGAGTAAAGTTTCCTTTTGGGAGCCTGGAAGTGTCCCTCGGATCTCCACGTTTGATCAGAGGCTACTAAGAGTCTTTCCCCCCAGTAATGAACCCAGGAGTCAATAACACAATGTGAGATGCAGAGTAATTAAAATTAAAATAGATATTTCATCGATACCTTTGGGGCACGTTGTGATGCTATTGACAGAGATTGGGAACGGACGGGCCCTCTTCCATTACGTTTCCTTTTCGGCAAGGTGGGCTAAAGCAGATGCTCGGTGGCGCTTTCTATCCTGTAACTAAATTCTGACTCATTTTGGGTCAGAAGAGAATGAGAGCAGTTGAGGGACGACGACGCAGTCCTCGTTGTGACTAGGTCGATTTTGGTGCCGCTTGCCATCTCTGCCCCTCCGCCGCGCGCCATAATTGAAGTGGGCTCCAACCGGTTGTTAGCACTGAATGGCCCATTTCGGGGTAATGGTTGCCGAGGGCTGTGCTTGCATGAACAAAGTGAGTTACGTTTTGCAGCCGGAGATGTTGGCTTGTGTCTTGGTGCTCCGTTTGCTCAAAGAGTTTTTGTTGGGAAAAATACCGTATTTTCTGGGTTGTGGTAGGTTTTTTCGGGCTATATGGCCATGTTCTAGAGGCATTTTCTCCTGACGTTTTGCCTGCATCTATGGCAAGCATCCTCAGAGTTTGTGAGGTCTGTTGGAACTAGGAAAGTGGGTTTATATATCTGTGGAATGACCTGGGTGGGGCAAAGAACTCTTGTCTGTTGTACCGTATTTTCCTCGGAGTCTCATGCGCACCTCCATTTTCAAAACCCCAAAATAATAAAAAAAAGGTGGCAAATATGTGCAGGAGCAAAAGGTGCAGTCTTCATAATTTAGCCCAAAAAGGTGCGCATTACGGTTGCTGTCTGCTTTACAAACAAAAGTGATAGTAATAATAATAGTAATAATACTAGTAATAATAATAATAATAAAAAACTGCATTTATATACCACTCTATCTCCTCGAGGAGTACTCAGGGCGGTTTCCAAGCAACATCACCAATACATACAGAGTAAACAGCATAACATAAAATTAACAAAACAACACAAGCATATAATTTTTACAATAACACATATATATTAAAAATAATCCTGCCTATTCAGAGCAATTAAAAGGCCGAGCTGAGGCTAGTGCAAACTCAAAATATGAGGGGACCTGGAATTAAGTACAGTACTATAACAGGCTAACAACAATAGCAGGTACGGGTCTGTGGTTGCTCATTTCAAGGGCCTATTTGAGGGATGACCGGGGTAATAGGTGGGAAATATAAGGCCATATTCAACAATGATTGGGGCTGAGCTAGAACTGGTCATTCTCAGAGGCTTGTTGAAACCACCAGGTCTTCAAGCTCTTACGAAAGGAGGGGAGGGATGGGGCCTGTCTTATTTCCCTTGGAAGGGCGTTCCAGAGGAGGGGGGCCACCACCGAGAAGGCCCTCTCTCTCGTCCCCACCAACCGTAGTTGTGACGGTGGTGGGAGCATAAGGAGGGCCTCCCTGGAAGATCTTAGAGTTCGATAGGACACTAAACTTTTCAGCAAAGGAAAAGAAAACCTTAGGGTGCATCAGGAATCTTTGGGGTGCATCTATGCTGTAGAATGAATGCACGTTAATTGCCTTGGTTCAGAGTCATGGGAGATATAGTGACCTGAACCTGCTTTGTGTGTCTGTTAACCTTGTCTTGTTCTGAATACACTGTTATTGTGATTCCTTTGGTTTGTGGAAGCCAACAAACCATGGTTAATATAAACACTAATAATTGATCTTCTTGTGATGGAAGAAGAGGAACGTAGGGATCCGGGACAATAGCTTGTTGCAATACCTGAACCAGTTTTGTGTGTCTGTCAACCTTGGCTCGTTCTGAGCAAATCATTGGTGTGATTCCTTTGGATTGCAGAAGCCAACAAACCATGGTTAGTGTAATGGAAGAAGGAAGAAGAAGAACGTAGGGATCCGGGACCATAGTTTGTTGCAATACCTGAACCGGTTTTGTGTGTCTGTTAACCTTGGCTCGTTCTGAGCAAACCATGGGTGTGATTCCTTTGGTTTGTGGAAGCCAACAAACCGTGGTTAGTATAAATGCTAATAATGGATCTTCTTGTGATCGAAGGGGAAGAATGTAGGGATCCGGGACCATAGTTTGTTGCAATACCTGAACCCAGTTTGTGTGTCTGTTAATCATGGCTTGTTCTGAATACACTGTTACTTTGATTCCTTTGGTTTGTTGAAGCCAACAAACCATGGTTAGTGTAATCACAAATAGTGGATCTTCTTGTGATGGAAGGGGAAGAACGTAGGGATCCGGAACCATAGTTTGTTGTGATACCCGAACCCGCTTTGTGTGTCTGTTAATCATGGCTTGTTCTGAATACACTGTTATTGTGATTCCTTTGGTTTGTAGAAGCCAACAAACCATAGTTAGTGTAATCACTAATAGTGGATCTTTTTTTGATGGAAGAAGAAGAACGTAGGGATCCGGGACCATAGTTTGTGGCTCTACCTAAACCTAGTTTGTGTGTCTGTTAACCTTGGCTTGTTCTGAGCAAACCATTGGTATGATTCCTTTGGTTTGTGGAAGCCAACAAACCATGGTTAGTGTAATCACTAATGGTGGATCTTCTTGTGATGGAAGAAGAACGTAGGTATCTGGGACCATAGTTTGTGGCAATACCTGAACCTGCTCTGTGTGTCTGTTAATCTTGTCTAGTTCTGAGCAAACCATTGGTGTGATTCCTTTGGTTTGTGGAAGCCAACAAACCATGGTTAGTGTAATCACTAATAGTGGATCTTCTTGTGATGGAAGGGGAAGAACGTAGGGATCCGGAACCATAGTTTGTTGTGATACCCGAACCGGCTTTGTGTGTCTGTTAACCTTGGCTCGTTCTGAGCAAACCATTGGTGTGATTCCTTTGGATTGCAGAAGCCATCAAACCATGGTTAGTGTAATGGAAGAAGGAAGAAGAAGAACGTAGGGATCCGGGACCATAGTTTGTTGCAATACCTGAACTGGCTTTGTGTGTCTTTTAACTTCTTCTTGTGATGGAAGAAGAAGAACGTAGGGATCTGGGACCATAGTTTGTTGTGATACCCGAACCTGCTTTGTGTGTCTTTTAACCTTGTTTTATTCTGAATACACTGTTATTGTGATTCTTTGGTTTGTAGAAGCCAACAAACCATGGTTAGTGTAATCGCTAATAGTGGATCTTCTTGTAATGGAAGAAGAACATAGGGATCTGGGACTATAGTTTGTTGCGATACCTGAACCAGCTTTGTGTGTCTGTTAACCTTGGCTCGTTCTGAGCAAACCATTGGTGTGGTTCCTTTGGCTTGTGGAAGCCAACAAACCATGGTTCGTGTAATCACTAATAGTGGATCTTCTTGTGATGGAAGAAGAAGAACGTAGGGATCCGGGGCCATAGTTTGTGTCAAGACCTGGACCCGCTTTGTGTCCAGCTAGGTAGTGGTGCCTGTTGAGGGTCCAAATTGGTGGCGTTGTTCTTCCCTTTGGCGTCGCGTCTCCTTCCCTTCCCGTCGGTCTCCTTCTCTTCTCGCGTCTCCGATCCCGTGACGTTGTTGCCGGATGGGATCCGGGCGCTCTTAGCGGGAAGGGGCTCCGAAAGGAGAAAGCGCGGTATGGAGGCCTTGGTTAGAAATGTGTTTATACGCAAAAAATCATGGTGACGACACGGCTCTTTAACCGCCCTATTCCTTTGACAGGTCTCCGTGTAAGTTGGCTCCATGGAGCACAGATAAGAGAGACCCAGAGAAGTATGTTGCAAGTCCCCTTCCCCCTCTCTCTCTCTATCTTATCTATCTCTTTTTCCTCTCCCGCTTAGATTAAACCTTCCCCGAATCTCTTGTGTCTTCCTGGCTGCTCCTTCTCTTTTAATTGTGTACCAATCGGCTTGATCCTCCTTTTTAAATATATATATGTGTATATATATTTGGGGCGGCTGCTTCCCAGCGTGAGGGCGAAGCGGATCAATTTCCTATCCGGCGTTTCAGCTGGACACCTTTTGCTCCGAGGCGGCTCGTGTTGATCGAGACAATCCCCCTCCGTTTCAGCCACTCGAACCCAAATTGCTGTTTATTTTGTTTTTGCTCCGCTTCTCCTCTTTATGAGTCTTTCTCTTCCCTCCCCCTTGATGAAAATGGTAAGAGCGCTCTCTCTCTTTCTCTCTCTGTCGAGATGAAGTTACTTTATCCGGGGCTAATGCTTTGATTTTTCTTTCTTCTCTCTTCTCTGCCCGCAGTAGGTAACCAGTTAGGGGCCCTGGTACATCAAAGGTAAGCAGTAGGTTACGTTTTATTATTTATTGATCACTTCTAATTGTTTATTGATCCGCCATCTGTACCGGAGGGCCGGGGAGGCACGGGCTCTGTTTTCCCCACCAAAGTTCTTTCCTTCACTTTGAGGAATGGAGAAGGCTAAACAGCACTGGATTCAACCTGAGTTTCCCCATCCCCATTGCCTTTATTTATTACTTATTTATTATTTATTTGCCGTATTTGTATACCGTCTTTCTCAGCCCGGAGGCGACTCAAGGCGGTTCTCAGGCGGTTCACAATTCGATGCCACAATTAAAAGACAATATACATACTATTAAAACATTTAGCATCTATATAAATAAAAACGTAACTTTCGTTTGTGGGATTAACATAATTAAAAAACCACTGGACAAATAGACACCAAATTTGGACACAAGACACCTCTCAGGCCAACGAGTGTCCTTCACTCATAAAAACACTGAAAAATACAGCAGAGGGGACTTAAAAAGCCCCAAAAAATTAATGACGAAAAGCTAAATGACAATACAGAAAAAGGGAAGAAAGAGGGTGGGAAGAGGAGAAAAGAAAGAAAGAAAGAAAGAAGGAAGGAAGGAAGGAAGGAAGGAAGGAAGGGGAGAAGCAAAGAGAAAGAAGGAAGGAAAAGGTAGAAAAGGAAGAAAGGAGAGAAAGAGGGAGGGAAAGAAAAAGGGAAAGAGAAGAAGGAAGAAAAGAGAGACAGCAGAAGAGAAAGAAAAAGGGGGAGGGAAGGAAAGAGGAGAAGAGGAAGGAAGAGGAAGGAAGGAAGGAGGGAAAGAAGGAAGGAGGGAAGGAAGGAGAGAAAGAGGGAAGGTTGGCCACAGCAAGGTGTGGCGGGTACAGCTAGTAGTATAAATAAAAATGTAT
The DNA here is from genome assembly GCF_025583915.1 of Anolis sagrei ordinatus. Taxonomy (NCBI): domain Eukaryota; kingdom Metazoa; phylum Chordata; class Lepidosauria; order Squamata; family Anolidae; genus Anolis; species Anolis sagrei. Next base: position 33,268,459 of record NW_026844589.1, read on the forward strand.
TGTTTGTTTGTGGGGTTAACATAATTCAAAAACCACTGGACGAATAGACACCAAATTTGGACACAAGACACCTAACAGTCCAACGAGTGTCCATCACCCCCCCCCCACACACACACACACACACAAAACCCGAGCGGAACAGACTTCAAAACCCCAAAATACACCATAAATACATATACACATACACTCAAATACATATATACATGCACATATTCATACACACACATGTATATATATGCACAAACACACACAAATATACACACGTGCAACTACATATACACATGTACACAAATATACACAATATGCATGTACACATATAAACACACACATATATACACACATACACACACAAATATAGACAAGCACACACATATACACAATATGCATGTACACATATAAATACACAAATATATACACACATACATATATACATCCACCTATACACACACATATATATACACACCAACACAGATATATAGATTAATATATACACACACAAAACACACATACACAGACTGGGCCACAGCAACGCATGGCAGGGGATGGCTAGCATAGTATAAAAACAGTACAAAGCCCACCCACCCCCCAATTATCATAAACGTCTCCTTACCGAAGTCATTATCTAATTGCATCGTCAAGTCGTTCAGTTATTTCATATTTACCAGCTTACGCTGCAGTAGCAAAAGCTTGCTCAAAAAGCCAGGTTTTAAGTCAGAAGAGCGTTCCACAGCTGAGGAGCCACCACTGAGAAGGCCCTGTCTCTCATCCCCACTAAACACATATCTATGAAGGAGGTGGGACCGAGAGCAGGGCCTCCTCAGAAGATCTTAGAGTCCTATATGCTTCATAAGGAAAGATACGTTCAGATAGGTAAGCTAGACCAAAACCGCTTAGGGCTTAATAGGCTAAAGCCAGTGCTTTGAATTGTGCCCAGTAGCAAACTGGTTGCCAGTGGAGCTGCCACAACAGAGGAGTTGTGTGCTCCCTGAGCATCGTTTCAGTATGCTTCAATATATTTCCCAAAAGGGGATGAACAGAGAAGACAAAACCACGTTGAATCCCCGATCTCCGATTTTTTCTTTACACTTCAATATATTGCCAAAAAAGATTGGGTTTTGGAGAACACAACGCCACATTGAGGTCAACTGGCCTGAGATGTGAAGGCCTCTGAATGGGATTTTTAATAAATTGTAATACATATCCAAAGTTGAACCGCTGACTTGCTAAATTTGACTGAATGGTCTGCGGTTGGACTCCAGGGAGCGGGTGAGCTCCCACTGTTAGTCCAGCTCCTGCCAACTTGGCAAAAGTCAATGCTATGGAATCCTGGAAGTTGTGGTTTGATGGGGCACAAAAATGCAAGACCTGATCAAACTACAACTCCCAGGATAATATTATTTTGATCATTGTGTTTATTATGATTGGTACTATCATTAATAATACTATTATGTGTATGGAGCTGCTGAACCGGGCGGGAGACAGACTGTGTTCGATAATACAGAACGTTGGATGAGCGAAGGTTGGATAAGCGAGACTCTACTGTATTATGATCGGTATTATTATGGGTATTATTATTAATTTGGGTGTGACTGCTCTTGGCATGTGGGAGTTGTAGTTTACCCTTATCCAGAGAGCACTGAACCCAGCCGATGACAGATCTGCACCAAACTTGACACACACGTACACCATACAGGCCTGGTTTGGGGAGGATTGACCCACGATTCTGGGAATTGTAGTTTACCTACATTATTATGTAAAAAACGAACAACGTTGAGCTATGTATTGTCGAAGGCTTTCATGGCTGGAATCACTGGGTTGTTGTAGTTTTTTTGGGCTATATGGCCATGTTCCAGAAGCATTCTCTCCTGACGTTTCACCTGCATCTATGGCAAGCATCCTCAGAAGTAGGAGTCCCCGGTGGCGCAGTGGGTTAAATCCCTGTGCCGGCAGGACTGAAGACTGACAGGTCGCAGGTTTGAATCCAGGGAGAGGTGGATGAGCTCCCTCTATCAGCTCCAGCTCCTCATGCGGGGACATGAGAGAAGCCTCCCTCAAGGATGATAAAAATATCAATTCATCTGGGTGTCCCCTGCGCAATGTCCTTGCAGATGGCCAATTCTCTCACACCAGAAGCGACTTACAGTTTCTCAAGTTGCTCCTGACACGACAAAAAAAAAATTCCTTTGAAGTTGTGAGGTCTGTGATTCTGTGACCTCACAACCTGTGAGGATGCTTGTCTTAGATGCAGGTGAAACGTCAGGAGAGAATGCTTCTAGAACATGGCCATATAGCCCAAAAAACCTACAACAACCCAACGTTGAGCTACTTTCCTTTAGGCAGAAAAACTTTAATTTTTTGAAAATTTTCACCGGCATTATCGGACCGTAATGTGCTTCCCGTTTTCCTCTTTTTAGGGCAGTAATAACAGAAGAATTCAAAGTGCCTGACAAAATGGTTGGATTCAGTGAGTACATTTTCCACTCGGAGCTTCTCAAAATGCTTTATTATTCTCTCGAAAAGCGGCTTTCTCATTACGACGGGGGGAGAGCGTAATAGGGATGGATTGGAAGGGAAACCGTTTTCCTCGCTCAACTTTAAGAAACCAATCCATCAGGGATGATTTGGTTAGTTCTCCCGATTGCGAGAGCCTGCCCTTCACTTTGCGGACATGAAGACTTGAGAAAAAAAAAATAAAGTTAAGATGGAGTTTGGGAAAAAGAGAGTCGGGATCGTGAAAACAATGAGTTTTTGTGGTTCTCTTTGCAGTTATCGGCAGGGGAGGAGAGCAGATCTCCAGGATTCAAGCAGAGTCGGGCTGCAAAATCCAAATTGCGCCAGGTAAGACGGTGCCTCCTCCTCTCTCTCTCTCTCTCTCTCTCTCTCTTCCCATGCATTAATCAAAGGAAGGCAACCATTGACACAGCAAACACTTGCTAGGCCTTGGCTCGAGGGCATTACTTGTCCCTGTTTGTTTTAACTTCGGTAATCATTGGCAAAACCACTTTCGAAATTCATAGTTTTAATTCACGCGTTGTTATGGTACAACGGGTGGCAGCCAGGTTACTAACTGGTGCTTCTTGCAGGGAGCAATCAACCCTCCTGTTTAAGGAGCTCCATTGCCTGCCGTTCATTTTCCTGTCCCAATTCAGTGGTTCTCAACCTTCCCAGTGCTGTGACCCCTTAATATAGTTCCTGATGTTGTGGTGACCCCCAACCATAAAATTATTTTGGTTGCCAGTTCATAACTAATTTTGCTACTGTTATGAATTGTAATGTAAATATCTGATATGCAGGATGTATTTTCATTCACTGGACCAAATTTGTCACAAATACCCAATATGCTCAAATATGAATACCAGTGGGGTTTGGGGGGGGGGGGGGGTTGATTTTGTCATTTGGGAGTTGTAGTTGCTGGGATTTATAGTTAACCTACAATCAAAGAGCATTCTGAACCTCACCAGGACTTCCAAGACCAACAGAAAATACTGGAAGGGCTTGATGGGAATTGACCTTGAGTTTGGGAGTTGTAGCTCACCTATATCTAGAGAGAACCGTGGACTCAAAGAGTGATAGATCTATTGTCAAAGGCTATTGTCAAGGTGGTCAGTTGAAACATTCACGCCTAGCTCCAACAGACAAGAGTTCTTTGTCCCACCCTGGTCATTCCACAGATATATAAACCCATTTTCCTAGTTCCAACAGACCTCACTACCTCTGAGGATGATGGCCATAGATGCAGGCAAAACGTCAGGAAAGAATGCCTCTAGAACATGGCCATATAGCCCAAAAAAGCCTATAACAACCCAGTGATAGATCTGTGCCAAACTTGGCATGAATACTGAATATGCCCAAATGTAAAATATATTGTCAAAGGCTTTCGTGGCTGGAATCACTGGGTTGTTGTAGGTTTTTCGGGCTGTATGGTCATGTTCTAGAAGCATTCTCTCCTGACGTTTCACCTGCATCTATGGCAAGCATCCTCAGAGGTTTTGAGGTCTTGTCGAAGGCTTTCATGGCTGGAATCACTGGGTTGTTGCAGGTTTTTTTGTGCTATATGGCTATGTTCTAGAGCAGTGGTTCTCAATCTGGGGTCCCCAGATGTTTTTGGCCTACAACTCACAGAAATCTCAGCCAGTTTACCAGCTGTTAGGATTTCTGGGAGTTGAAAGCCCAAAACATGTGGGGACCCCAGGTTGAGAACCAGTGTTCTAGAGGCATTCTCTCCTGACGTTTCGCCTGCATCTATGGCAAGCATCTTCAGAGGTTGTGAGGTCTTCTCGACGGCTTTCATGGCTGGAATCACTGGGTTGTTGTAGGCTTTTGGGGCTATATGGCCACGTTCTAGAAGCATTCTCTCCTGACGTTTCGCCTGCATCTATGGCAAGCATCTTCAGAGGTTGTGACCTCTTGCCATAGATGCAGGCAAAACGTCAGGAGAGAATGCCTCCCATGACCATCGGAAAACACTAGCAGGGTTTGGTGGCATGGATCTTGAGTTTGGGAGTTGTAGTTCATCTACATCTGTGGACTCAAACAATGATGGATCAGGACCAAATTTGGCACAAGTACTCAATATGCCCAAATGTGAACACTAGTGGAGTTTGGGGGAAATAGACCTTGGCGTTTGGGAGTTGTAGTTGCTGGGCTTTATAGTTCACCTACAATCAAAGAGGATTCTGAACCCCACCAACAATAGAATAGGACCTTACTTTCCGCACGTAACCCAGATGACTGAAAGAAAATACTGTGTTTTGTGATGGTTTTCCGTGACCCCTCGGACACCGTCTCGCGACCCCCCCTCCCCAGGGTCCCGACCCCCAGGTTGAGAAACAGTGCTGTATACCTTTTTTTAATTTGAAAGCACCATTGATTAAAAGACACACGCTGATTTCAGTTCCACTTACAGAAGAACAGCTCTGTTTAGATAGATAAATAGATGTCCCCTTGGTTCTAAGTCACACACTATTTTTAGTGATATTTATATGGAGGAAAAGTGTGTTTTAGAGCAGGAGAAGACTGCGTTAGATTTATGTAGCAAAACACAACTGGGATATTCCGTGCTGCAAGCGACTTGAGTCCTCTGAGCCTAAATGTCACTGCAACCTGGCTCTAGATCTCGTATTCAAAAAATTAGCCCAATAAATGCATAGTTTGAAAACAAGGAGGGCTCGATTCTTCCTTTCTTTTATTTTCGTTTTCTGTTCTTCCTTTGCAGACGGCGGAGGGATGCCGGAGCGGCCCTGCGTCCTGACCGGAACGCCGGAGAGCATTGAGTGAGTGTCCGAGAAAGCTGACGCTTCCTCCTCTTCTCCTCTTTTCCTATCCATACCTTTTGTACCATTGAAATCCCCCTTAAAGAAGCCATTTTCAATGTATTGTTGAAGGCTTTCATGGCCAGAATCACTTGCTTCTGAGTTTTCTGGGTTGTATAGTCAAGTTCACACCTACCCCAAACAGACAAGAGTTCTTTCTTCCACCTCGTACATTCCACAAATATCTAGAAATCCCCTGGAGCTTCCCATGGCAGAGTTCTTCCTCCCGTTCAGGTGGATTCTCTCTTTTCTTGCCATTTGAAGCCATGCTTTGTCTTCCTGCTTCTGTTTCCTCTCCGTTCCTTTCTTTTCCATCCTCAACCGTGACCGCATCTCTGTGTACAAACCCACACGACCTCTTCGGTCATCTGGAGAGGCCCTGCTCATGCTCCCACCATCATCACAGGCGCGATTGGTGGGGACGAGGGAGAGGGCCTTCTTGGTGGTGGCCCCTCGACTCTGGAACTCATTCCCCAGGGACATCAGACATGCCCCAACTCTGGCAGTCTTTAGGAGGAGCCTGAAAACGTGGCTGTTTCAGTGTGCCTTCCCAGAATAAGGAAACTCCCAGCAATATGTCCTTAAACGCACTTTAATAATGATTTAAGATGGTCTGCACATTTTTTCCCTCTCCAAAACTCCTATCCCAGTGACATGTCACCTTGTTCATGCCCAGCATTATTTTTTTAAATTTTAATTATTGCATTTGGCCCAGCCATAGGTTTTTAAATGCGTCGTGTTATTGTTAATGTTTATTGCTTATTTTTTTGCTTATGAGTTATTTATTGTTTTTGTATTATTGTTGTTACTGTTTGTTGTTGTATTGTGGGCTCGGCCTCATGTAAGCCGCACCGAGTCCCTTGGGGAGATGGTAGTGGGGTACAAATAAAGTATTATTATTATTATTATTATTATTATTATTATTATTATTATAATCAACTGAACCAGGATGCTCCAACATCTGCTTTTTTGTTGAGGATGTCTCTCTCTCTCTTTGTTTGTTTTTCTCCCCATCCCCAAAAAGGCAAGCCAAGCGGCTGCTGGGCCAGATTGTGGACCGCTGCCGGAACGGGCCGGGCTTCCACAACGACGTGGACGGAAACAGCACCATCCAAGAGATCCTCATCCCAGCCTCCAAGGTTGGCTTGGTCATCGGCAAAGGTGGAGAGACGATAAAGCAGCTGCAGGTAGGTGGGCAGGGTTAGTCCTCTCGGTCCAAAGCCCAGCGTTATTGTGGCAGGGAACACTTTGGGACAAGGCTGTTAGGAATTGTGGGAATTGAAGTCCAAAACATCTGGAGGATCCAAATTTGCCCATACCTAATCTATATCTATAGAGAGAGGAAGGGGATTTATGACTGAGAGAGAATTTATATATAGATCTATGATATATCACTAGAATTACAATAGGTATATCTATATATTCTATATACAGAAATAATTGATAGTTTATATACAGATCTAGGATATATAAATAGAAGTATTATATATATATATATATATATATAGAGAGAGAGAGAGAGAGAGAGAGGTGAGGGAGATATATATATATAGATAAATAGGCTATATATAGATCTGTGATATTTAACTAGAGCTATTAATATGTATATCTATATAGAGAAAGATATAATCAATAGATAGATAAATATACATATGTAGGGTTGTTGTAGGTTTTTTCGGGCTATACGGCCATGGTCTAGAGGCATTCTCTCCTGATCTATGGCAAGCATCCTCAGAGGTAGTGAGGGGACCTCACACCTCACTCACCTCACTACCTTTGAGGATGCTTGCCATAGATGCAGGGGAAACGTCAGGAGAGAATGCCTTTAGACCATGGCTGTATAGCCCGAAGAAACCTACAACAACCCAGTGATTCCGGCCATGAAAGCCTTTGACAATATATATGTAGGTTATATATATATTTATGATGTATTACTAGAACTGCAATATGTATTTATAGATATAGATATGTAGGTTATGTATGGATCCATGATATATAACTAGATAACTAGAACTCTTAATATGTATATCTATATAGAGAGATAGACAAATAGAGAGATAGACAAATAGACAAATATAGATGTATAGGATATATATAGATCTATGATACATCACTAGAACTATAATATGTATCTCTCTCTCTCTATATATATATATATAGAGAGAGAGAGAGATAGGTTATATATAGATCTACACACACACACACATATATATACAAGAGAGAGAGAGGTTATGTATAGAGCTACATATATATTGATTTACATATATATAGAGAGAGATAGGTTATATATAGATCTGTGTATATATATATAGAGAGAGAGATAGGTTATATATAGATCTAGATATATATAGAGAGATAGAGAGGTTATGTATAGATCTATATATATATTGATCTACATATATATATATATATATAGAGAGAGAGAGAGAGAGAGATAGGTTATATATAGATCTAGATATATATAGAGAGGGATTATGTATAGATCTACATATATATTAATCTATATATATATATAGAGAGAGAGAGAGAGAGAATCATAGAATCACTGAGTTGGAAGAGATCTATTGGGCCATCCAGTCCAACCCCTGGATATATAGATATATAGGTTCTATAGGTTATCTAGAGATCTGCAATATATAACTAGATCTCTATAACTTCTACCAAAGTTTGGTCACTTTCTTACTTTTGTCTGTCTGGTCTTTTATCTGGGAGGCATTACCTGCGGTGATAGAAGTGGTTGCCGTTTAGAAACCTCAAAAGAGCATTATCCATATATATCTATATATCTATATATCTACACATACACACATTCTCTCCTGTTTCCTACCAGAAGCTCACCCACAGCATTGCCCCTTTTTGTGTTGATTTGAACATTTCCTTGTCAAATCTCCTTGTCCATTTTTGAGTGGCCGAGAACGGACCCTTCCTCCTGCTTCTCTTCTTCCTCCCCCATTTATTATTATCATTATTAGTAGTAGTAGTAGTAGTATTATCGTGGCTTCCACCAGCCTTCTGCTTGTTTGGGCATTGCATTGATCCTTGTGCGTGCTGCGTGTGTTCCCCTTTTGCAGGAACGGACGGGCGTGAAAATGATTATGATCCAAGACGGCCCTTTGCCGACTGGAGCGGATAAACCCCTTCGGATTACCGGCGACGCTTTCAAAGTACAGGTGTGTTCCCAAAGAGGATTGCCCCCCCTGCGCCGATAAAGGGTTTTCGGGGGATTTGGGGATAATGGCACGGTTGGTCTTACGCTCGCCTGAGGGGCAGGGATTTGGAAGCTGCGGGAAAACAGAGGCAAAACATTTGGGGATGTTTCTATGAAGTAAACAATGCAACATGATTTTTGTTGCAGGGTTATCAGTGCCGTTTCCGAACTGGCTGTGTCATAAAAACATTGGGAAAGTTGATGAAACTGGACTATGGGGGGAACATTATCCTGTGATAGTCTTTCAATGAGTATCTCACCCAAATTTGCCTCAAAAGCGTAGTTCCTGGAGTGGAACGACAACTTTCAAAGGAAGTTCCGCACAATGAAACAGGAAATTATGCTTTCAAACCAGTAACATAACTTTTTTTTTCCAAATTGCGTTCTGTAGTGTAATAAGGAAGCAGGTTTTCATAATACATAGCACAAAAACGACTGCATTTAACAAAGCTTGAATCTAAAGCAAAGAAGCTAACCTAGGGCATACTTATATCTCGGATATCTCTATAAATAAAAATGTCATGTTCATTTGTGGGATTAACATAACTCAAAAACCACTGGACGAAACGACACGAAATTTGGACACAACACCCCTAACAGAACAATGAGTGTCCATCACTCATGAACCCCCCCCCCCCCCCCAAACAGTGGAAAGGACTTAAAAAACCCCAAAAGCTAAATGATGATACAGAAAAAGGGTGTGAGGGAAGGAAGGAAGGAAGGAAGAAAGAAAGAAGCATGGAAGCAAAGAGCAAAGGGAGGAAGGAAAGAGAAAAGGAAGAAAGGAGAGAAAGAGCAAAAGAAAAGGGGTAGAAGGAAGGGAGAGAGAAGGAAAGAAGAAAGGGAAGAAGGAAAGGAAAGGAAGAAGAAAGAAAGAGAAGAAGAGGGAGGAAGGAAAGAGAAGGAAGGAGGGAAGCAAAGAAGGAAGGAAGGAAAGAGGTAGAGAAGGAAGGAAGGAGAGAAAGAGGAAAAGAAGAAGGGGAGGGAAAGAAAGGTAGGAAGGAAAAGGAAGAGGAAGGAGATAGAGAAGGAAGAAAGGAGAGAAAGGAGGAAAAGAAAAAGGAGGAAGGAAAGAGAGGAAGGAAGGAAGGAGAGAAGAAAAAAGAAGGGAAGGAGGGAGAAGAAGAAGGAAGGAAAGAGGAAGGAAGATGGAAGCAAAGAGCAAAAGAAGGAAGGAAAGAGGAAAGGAGAGAAAGGGAAAGGAGAGAAAAGAAGGGAGAAGGAAGGAAGGAGAGAAGAAAGGAAAAGAGGAGAGGAAGAAGGGAAAGAAAGAGAGAAAGAGGAAGGAAAGACAGAAGGAAGGCTGGGAGCAAAAAGCAAAGGATACTATAATATATTATATTAATATCTAAGTCTTAAAGTTCCAGTTTGAATAGCAGTAAAAGTGAAACAGCTCTTGGTCTGTGACTATAATTATTATTATTCTATTTTTATTATATTGATTATTGTCCCATTGTTATTAGTATATTTATTACTATAAGTATTAGTAGTGCTATATTTATTATAATACAATACCCACACTTTCCGTCTTAAAAGAGACTCGATATCAAATTACAGTGTCAAGAGGGGAGACAGTGAGGCACAGAGTTGGATTACAACTGGAGGGACCTGGGTTCAAATTCCCCCCCTTGAGTTCCCTTGGTCTCATCATATCTCCTGGTGTTGTTAGAAGGGCAGAAATGGGAAAGAATGCTGCACTTTGGGACAGCAGCAGGGCATCGATGTATACAGTCTTCATCCTATTTAAAAGGGACGATATCTTCAAAGCTGGACCTACGGCAGCGGAAAATTATCGCCGAGCTGGAGGTTATCAGCCCCTCTTCACCTGTTGATTCTCTCAGGGACACCATCATTTCTCAATGACGGTTTGGGATGGGTTTTGCAAAGTGAAAACAAGGCTCATTTTCCTTTGTTGATGTTGGGATCCGAGAGGGAGAAGCCAATGCTTTGGTGTATTCCCTTATTTTAGGCAATTCACTTTGTCTGCTTCAGAGGGCTTTCAAAGCTCCCTGCTTCAGCGGTGATGGCATGATCATCAGCATATTAATAATATTATTGTTATTATTGTAATTATTTGTCTACAAAATTAATCAACATATACATTAAATAATAATAATAATAATAATAATAATAATAATAATAATAAAGACGGCAAAGACTCTGGCACAAGCCAGTCAAGGTGGTCCCAGTGGTGATTGGCACACTGGGTGCAGTGCCTCAAGACCTTGGCCTGCACTTAAACACAATCGGCCTGACAAATACCTGCCAGCTGCAGCATTTCTGCCTGATACATCACACAGTCCTAGACACTTGGGAAGTGTCCAATGTGTGATCCAATACAACAGCCAGCAGAGTGTCTGTTGTGGACTCATCTTGTTGTTTCAAATAATAATAATAATAATAATAATAATAATAATAATAAGTCTTTCATGGCCAGAATCACTCAGTTCTTGTGGGTTTTTTCGGGCTATATGGCCATGTTCTAGAGGCATTCTCTCCTGACGTTTCGCCTGCATCTATGGCAAGCATCCTTAGAGGTAGTGAGCTCTGAGGATGCTTGCCATAGATGCAGGCGAAATGTCAGGAGAAATGCCTCTAGAACATGGCGCTATAGCCCGAAAAAACCCACAAGAACTGAATATACAGATGAATAGACACTAATCACTATCTTAAAACTCCTCTAACACTTAACTAAAATAAAATAAAACACAATGAAACTTGATTAAATAATAAGTTTGGTAAAATGGGATTAAATTACAATAATAATTAATAATATTAATCATAATATTTATTCTGTAAGTAATATTATTGTTAGCCTACATAATGTTTACATGTTAAATAAACTTCTCGTGTGTATGCCTTTCACGCCACCATTATTTTTATTTTATTTCACAGCAAGCGAGGGAGATGGTCCTGGAAATCATCCGCGAAAAAGACCAGGCCGACTTCCGAGGCCTTCGTAACGACTTCACTTCCAGAATGGGAGGGGGCAGCATAGAGGTGGGTGAGAAATCATCATCATCATCATAAATATATATTATATCTATCTATACGAGCACTATGACTCGTGCCAACAATGAGTCTGGACCACACTTGGCACACAGACCACCACCCCATGACCAATAGATAATACTGGGGCGATTGAAACTAGATTTTGGGAGTTGTAGTGACCCTGGATGATGGAAGTTGTAGTTCACCCCGCTCCCAGAGAGCCCTGAAACTCACTGATGGCAGAGATTTATCAAACTTGTCATGCAGACACCCCCTTAATAAACAGAAAGTACTGGAGGGGTTGGGGGAGTTTGACCTTGGATGCTGGGAGTTATAGTTCACCTCGTACCCGAGAGCCCTGTGAACCCAACCATTGGTGGAGCTTGACCAAACTTGGCACACAGGCCCAACATGGCCAACTTTGAATACTGTTGGGTTGTGGAGGAAATTGTCCTTGGAGGTTGGGAGTTATAGTTCACCCACGCCCAGAGTGCACTGTGAACCCAGCCAGTGATTGATCTGGACCAAACTCGGCACACAGACCCAACGTGGCCAACTTTTAAGTACTTGGCAGGGTTTTTGGTGAGTGACCTTGGATTCTGAGAGCTATAGTTCACCCATAGCCCTGTGAACCCAACCAGTGATTGACTTGGGTATAGAGACCCAACATGGCCAACTCTGAATACTGGTGGGGTTTGAAGGGAATCATCCTTGGAGGTTGGGAGTTATAGTTCACCCACACCCAGAGTGTATTGTGAATCCAATCAATGATCTATGTATTATTATTGATTAATGATTGATGTGGACCACACTTGGCAAACAGACCCAACACTGCCAACTTTTAAGTACTAGCAGGGTTTAGGGTGATTGACCTTGAATTCTGGGAGTTATAGTTCACCCACACCCAGTTCACCCACATCCAGAGAGCCCTGTGAATCCAACCAACGATCAATCTTGATGGGTTGCAATTCCCATCATCCACGCACCCCATCCCTGGACCTTTTCTACTCCTTGCTCTTTCCTTCCGCAGGTGTCGGTACCCCGGTTCGCCGTTGGGATCGTAATAGGAAGGAACGGGGAGATGATCAAAAAGATCCAGAACGACGCTGGGGTCCGGATCCAGTTCAAGCCAGGTCTGTAAGGCCTTTCCTTAAAAGGATTTGCTGGCTTTTGGTGCAATGCCTTGGGAACTACAAAGTCCATTCGGGAGGCCATTGGATGCAGGAGATTCTGTCTAGCGGGGTTTTGTTGCCATGATGTTACAGCCAGAAATACATCGTTTCCCTCGTAAACACAGGGTTTCCTTCCCAAATGATTCCGATTGAAAATGAGACACCAGCATATCTCTCACTTGGGGCTTGTTTACATCTAAAACATTTAAAGAATTAAAGTGGGATTGTTGTGCTTTAGCTTTTTATCATGTCTTTTAATAGGTGTGTGTTTTAATATAGGCTTTTATAGCTGGATTTTTATCTATGGTTTAATATGCACTTTTATCTGACTGTTGTGTCTCGCCTTGAGCCATAATAATAATAATAATAATAAACAACTGAGTTGGTTTCTGTGTTGTTGTTGTTGTTGTTATCTGAGGCGATCCCATAGACCTTTGAGTTGGTTCCTGTGTTGTTGTTGTTGTTGTTGTTGTTGTTGTTATCTGAGGTGATCTCATGGACCTTTGAGTTGGTTCCTGTGTTGTTGTTGTTGTTGTTGTTATCTGAGGCGATCCCATAGACCTTTGAGTTGGTTCCTGTGTTGTTGTTGTTGTTGTTGTTGTTGTTGTTGTTGTTATCTGAGGTGATCCCATGGACCTTTGAGTTGGTTCCTGTGTTGTTGTTGTTGTTGTTGTTGTTGTTGTTGTTATCTGAGGTGATCCCATGGACCTTTGAGTTGGTTCCTGTGTTGTTGTTGTTGTTGTTACTATCATCATCTGAGCTGATCCTGACCTTTGAGTTAGTTCCTGTGTTGTTGTTGCTSTTGTTATCTGAGGTGATCCCCTATATCTTTGAGTAGGTTCCTGTGTCGGCATTGTTATTATTACTTATCATTATTATTATTATTACCATTATCTGAGGTGATGCCATAGACCTTTGAGTTAGTTCTTGTGTTGTTGTTGTTGTTGTTACTATCATCATCTGAGCTGATCCTGACCTTTGAGTTAGTTCCTGTGTTGTTGTTGCTCTTGTTATCTGAGGTGATCCCCTATATCTTTGAGTAGGTTCCTGTGTCGGCATTGTTATTATTACTTATCATTATTATTATTATTATCATTATCTGAGGTGATGCCATAGACCTTTGAGTTAGTTCTTGTGTTGTTGTTGTTGTTACTATCATCATCTGAGCTGATCCTGACCTTTGAGTTAGTTCCTGTGTTGTTGCTGCTGTTGTTATTATTATCTGAGGTGATCCCCTATATCTTTGAGTAGGTTCCTGTGTCGGCATTTGTTATTATTTATTATTATCATTTTTATTATCTGGGGTGATCCTATATACCTTTGAGTTGGTTCCTGTGTTGTTGTTGTTGTTGCTGTTGCTGTTGACTGAGATGATCTTATAAACCTTTGAATTGGTTCCAAAGCTGGCCTTGTATTATTATTATTATTATTATTATTATTATTATTATTATTATTATTAGAAACTGAAGTGATGCCATAAACCTTGAGTTGGTTGCATAGCTGACCCAGTACTGTTGTTGTTGTTGTTGTTGTCATTTTTATAAACTGAGGTGGTCCCATAAACCTTTGAGTTGGTTGCAGAGCTGATCCTATGTTGTTGTTGTTGTTAACTGAGTTGATCCTGTAAACCTTTGAGTTGGTTGCAAAGCTGGCCCTGTATAATAATAATAATAATAATAATAATAATAATAATAATAATAATAATCTTTGTTTATACCCCACTACCATCTCCCCAAAGGGGACTTGGGGTGGCTAACATGAGGCCAAGCCCAAGATTAAAACAAAATAAAATACAAGAAGCAAAAAAAGCAAAAAATTATGATTGTGATTATTACAAATGGAGATGTTCTCATCAACCTTTGAGTGGGTTCCAATGTTGGCCCTGCCCCTTCCTTTGCCTGAGCGAGGGGGTGTTTCCCCACTTCTCCTCGCCTAGAATGCCTGAGTGTTTCCCTTCTGCTTGAGTGCCATTCTGCCTCCTTTTCCTCCGCAGATGATGGGATCAGTCCCGAGAGAGTGGCCCAGGTCATGGGCCTCCCCGACCGGTGTCAGCACGCCGCCCACATCATCAACGAACTCATCCTCACAGCACAGGTGAGAGGGAGGGAGGGAGGGAAGAGGCATCCAGGAGTGCCTCCCTGCTCTGCTTTGGGTGGAATCAAACATTGGAGAGCCAGGTCCTGGGCGGAGGGGGCAGCCCAGAGACTCAAATGGCAGGAAAGGAGATTCCACCTGAACCTTCTTGTTCACTCAAGAAGCAGAGACTGGATGGCTATCTGGAGGGATCGGATTGTGCTTTTCCTGCCTGGCAGAAAGAAAGGGGTTGGACTAGATGTCCTCTGAGAGTACCTTCCAGTTCTAAGATTCTATAACCAGATAATGCCCCAGGGCTATGGAGGTGAGACTGGACCTTTTATGGTGCCAGTATTTATATTAAATATAAATAATCTTTATATATAATAAAGACTATTTATTTATTATTTTTTATTTATTTACAGTATTTATATTCCAATGCACATATACATGGCAAACATTCAATGCCAATTAGACATACAACATGTATAGACAGACACAGAGGCAATTTAGCATTCCAGCTTTCCAGCTTCAGGAGGGTATGCTCCATTCCGGCCACAGGAGGAGCTGTTGCTTCACTGTCCACTTGTGACACTGAGTCCTTGATGGAGTACTTCCTCATTCTTATGCACGCTGCTGGAAGGTTTTATGGCATCATAAATTAGTTAAATTCGCATTCAATGCCATTTAGACATACAACATGTATAGACAGACACAGAGGCAATTTAACATTCCAGCTTTCCGGCTTCATGAGGATATTCTCGATTCTGGCCACAGGGGGAGCTGCCCTTCACCGCCCACTTGCGAGTCCTTGATGGAGTACTTCCTCATTCTTACGCACACTGCTGAAAGGTTTTTATGGCGTCGTAAATTAATTAAATTAGCCTTCCTGGATAAAGCAGTACCTAAATTTCCTACTTGACAGATGCAACTGTCTTTCAGGCTGCATAGGTCAACAGCAAGCTAGACTATTAATGATCAGGAGCTCACTCCAACCCAGTCAGAAGTGATTTAATGCAGCCAGTTACTAACTAGCTGCGCCACAGCTCGCATACAAAAAATCACAACAGAGGCCTGTACAACAAGTAAAAAAAGAAAGCATAATTAAGTGAAAGACCTATGGTTTAAGCATTAACTAAACTTTGAATGAAATATGTATTTTATATATATATATATAGAGAGAGAGAGTTACAAATAAAGATATCTAGACGTTATAGTTAACTGTTCTCTCCTTCCTTCCTTCCTTCCTTCCTTCCTTCCTTCCTTCCTTCCTTCCTTCCTAGGAGCGTGACGGTTTCGGGAGCCTTGCTGCAGCCCGAGGGAGAGGCCGCGGCCGCGGAGACTGGAGCGTGGGGGCCCCGGGGGGCATCCAAGAGATCACCTATACGGTCCCCGCCGACAAGTGCGGCCTGGTCATCGGCAAAGGTGAGTCACTTACGGCCATTTCAGGCCTCTTCCTTAAGAATGAAAACATGAGCCTGGGCTCTTCCAATACTTTCCAACTTTGCAAAACTACCGTTTCATGACATTATTTGTTCATTATTTGAACTGGTTTGCTGTGAGTTTTCCGGGCTGTCTGGCCATGTTCCAGAAGCATTCTCTCCTGATATTTCGCCCACATCTATGGCAGGCATCCTCAGAGGTTGTGAGGTCTGTTGGAAACTAGGCAAGTGGGGTTTATATACCTGTGGAACAATGTCCAGGGTGGGAGAAAAAACCCTTGTCAGGCAAGTGTGAATGTTGTGCTTGGCCACCTTGAGTAGCATTTAATAGCCTTGTAGCTGCAAAGCCTGGCTTTGAACATATGGCATTCAACGTACTAGACTGTATAGCAGGCATGGGCAAACCTGGTGATGTAGGCCCAATACGGGTCCTATATTATATATTATATTATATATCATAATTATAATAATAATAATAATATATTATATTGTAATGCTATTATTTTATATTATAATATAATAATAAGATATTATAATTATTATTTTAAATTGTATTATATTATTATATTGTACTTTTTATTTATATTATGTTATTATGTTATAATTATTGTACTGTTGTTGTATTATAAATAGTTTATTATTATATTATAATTATAATGATTGTATTATTATTATTATATAATTGTATTGTAATTGTATTATAAGTATTGTATTATATTGTGTTGTAATTATATAATAATTATATTGTTATATATAATTGTATTGTAATTGTATTGTAATAGCAAAAATTCAATGCTAAACATCATAAAAACAGTTAAGGGACAATTAAAACAATAACATAGTAAACAATTAAACATCAATATAACATCTCATTAGCGTCTCATCAGTAGAATCAAGATCCAATCTCATCATTATATTATAATGTGGCATGTCTCATTAAGAGCCACATCCACTGTTTTAGTGTGGTGAGATGTGTTCCACAATGGGCATGCATACTCAGCAGCAGAGTAGCACAGCGCAAGGGCAGATGTCTTCACTGTATCTGGTTGTGATCCCCAGGTTGTGCCAGTCAGCTTACATATGATATTGTTTCTGGCACCCACTTTTTGCTTGATGTTCAGGCAGTGCTTCTTGTAGGTAAGAGCACGGTCCAGAGTAACTCCCAGGTATTTGGGACTCTACACCACTGGAGAAATTACACTGCTTAGCTGGTATTGCACCACCTGACATCCGCCGGGAAGTAGCAGCCAATAGTGAAAGGACCAAGGCAGAGACATCTCCAGCTCATCCCCTGTTTGGGTATCAGCCAGCACGTCAACGACTTAAATCAAGACATAGTTTTCTAAGATCTACAGAGACACTCGCTGGAACACCTCAGCAAGCGAGAGTCCAAAAGTGGCAGGCTCAAACCCAGCACCTCAATCCATGGCTGATACCAAATGAGAGACTCCCCCCTGGGCACACAGAGGACTGGGTGACTTGGAAGGCGCTGAACAGACTGCGCTCTGGCACCATGAGATGCAGAGCCAACCTTGAGAAATGGGGCCACAAAGTGGAATCCACGTCATGCGAGTGCGGAGAAGAGCAAACCACTGACCACCTGCTGCAATGCACCCTGAGCCCTGCTACATGCACCAGGGAGGACCTTCTTGCGGCAACACCAGAGGCACTCCAAGTGGCCAGATACTGGTCAAAGGACATTTAATCAACTACCAAACTCACACATTTTGTATTTTCCCTGTTTGTTTGCTTTGTTCTGTTAGAAATGTAATATCATTGACTGGCTGCTCTGACACGACAAATAAATAAATTATATTATAATTATTATATATTATTGTATTGTAGTTGCATTATAAGTATTGTATTGTAATTATGTTATAATTATAATGATTGTATTTTTATTATATAATTATTGTAATTGTATTATAAGTATTGTATTGTATTGCATTGTAATTATATTGCATTGTAATTATATTATAATATTATTTATTATATTATATTATTATTATTATTATTATTATTATTATTATTATTATTATTATTATTATTATTATTATTATATCCCCTTTTTGAGGCTTTTAGAAGTTGTAGGAGAAAGACCTTGGGACCTATCCCTATCTGGTCTGTGTCTTTCCCAGATGGTGGAGGAACTTGCGGCTTTCCCAAAGAATCCCGCATCTTCCCAAGGCTCTGGCTTTCCGAATCGGTCTCATTGGCCGGGCCTCCTTCCCTCTTCTTCTCCTCCTCCGCACCCGCTTCGTCCCCCACAATGAAGAGCCTGGATTTCCATGATAAATGCGGCCGTACTTGACGGGCCCGTCAGGCAGCAGCCGGCCCGCCACCACCACCGCCGGGGCGCTTGTCATGGGGCCTTTTAGCGCCCGGTGATTAATTGCTTTACAATTTCGGCCTCCAGCTGTGAGTTCCTCAGTCGGGCGGAAGAATGGAAGGGAAAGGAGGAGGAGGAGGAGGGTCCTCCTGTTGAATGGCCCTCGCTTCTCCTCCTCCTTCTTCGCAGACTGCGGCCATGTGTCATCCTCCCATCATTTCGGACAGAGGAGCCCCCCCCACCCACCAAAAGTCCAAAAACAGACTTTTTCCCAGAGATGCGACACAACCTTTGCAAAAGGGCAGGATTTTGGGAGTTGTAGTCCGCCCCCAAATGCGTTCGGAGGCCCCCCCAAATCCCACCTTTTATCGTCCTGTGTTCATTCCCAATCTTCAATTCTGAATAATATGATAATAATAACAACAATAAAAGATAGATTAGCCCACTGACCATATCTTCAACTCTGAACAATATAATAGTAACAACAACAACAACAACAATAATTATAATAATACATAGATCTGTTTATTGATTAGCCCACTGGTGGGTTGTATGCTGTATATGTTTGTGTTAAATGTGTTTATGAAATGTTTTGATACAGCCGATAGGCTAATCAATAAAAGGGATTCTGATTAGCCCACTGCCCATATCTTCAACTCTGAATAATGTCATAATACAATAACAATAATAATAGGTAAGTCTGTAACATCATAATATAATAACAGCAATATCAATAGATAGATCTGTTTATTGATTAATCCTCTTACCATATCTTTGACTCTGAATAATATCATAATATAGTAAGTGATGATGATGATGATAATAATAATAATAGATGGATCGGTTTATTGATTAAGCCACTGATCAAATCTTCAACTCTGGATAACATAATAATATAATAATGATAATAATAATAATAATAATCTGTTTGTTGATTAGCCCACCGACCATATATTTGATTCCGAATGATATAACAAAAAAACAATAATAATAGATAATAATAATAGATGGCTGTGCTTATTAATTAGTCCACCGACCGTATCTTCAACTCTGAATAGTATAATAATATAATGACAATAAATAATAATAATAATAATAATAGATCTGTTTATTGATTAAGCCACTGATCATATCTTCGACTCTGAATAATATAACTGTAATCGATAATAATAATAGTTGGATCTGTTTATTGATTAGCCCACTGACCATATCATCAACTATGAATAATATAATAACAACAACAATAATAGATAATAATAGATCTGTTTATTGGATACTGACTATATCTTCAACTATGAATAATATAACAACAACAACAACAATAATAATAATAGATGGATCTATTTATTGATTAGCGCACTGACCATATCTTTGTATCTAATTTAATAATAATAATAGATAGATAATTCTGTTTATTGACTAGTACACTGACCATATCTTCAATTATGAACAATGTAATAACAATAATTATAATAATAATAATAATCGATGGATCTGTTTATTGATTAGCGCCCTGACCATATCTTCGACTCTGAATAATAATAATAATAATAGTAGATAGATCTGTTTATTGATTAGTCCACTGACTAATCCACATATCTTTGACTCTGAATAATATAACAACAATAATAGATAATAGCAGTAATAGATAGATCTGTTTCTTGTTTCTGCGGGACATCCTGGTGATACTTTTCGATTATTTTGCAAATGACCAATGTATTTATTAATTAGTAATGGCATTTCTTCTGAAGGACAAGGTACAATTGATACATCAATTAGTCATGACATTTCTACATCAGTGCCATTGGCAGGTTTGATTATTTACGGCTTCGGTTGAAATGTTCTCCTAATTCGGTCTCGCTAACCATTCATTATCCTCTGCTTCTGCCTTAATGCCCAACTTTCCACTCTTGAGTATTTTGCCCACTTTCTTTGTAAAAGGTATATCAATTAGTAATAAGGTATTTATTGTGCTGAAATCCAAGTGCAGATGACCCTCCGCTTTGGCAAGTTTTGCTTCGGGCACAAAGCTATTAAATCCACAAGTATAAAAGCGCATTTGCCGCACAAAAGGATTTATTTCTATGTTTAGACTTGGGTCCCATCTCCAAGATGATCTTATCAATGTCAAGGAAATTTTAAAAATAATCTACTTATGGTCTTAAGCATTTTGAATAATATTCAAACCTATAGCAGCATTTTAATTTTTATGTTTTGGTGCCATTACAGCCAGCTCTGGCTCAGCCAATAATTATGATGATGATGATGATGATGATGATGATGATGATGATGATGATGATGATGATAATATATAAATATATAAATAAATAAAAATGTAATGATGAAAGGGAGGAAGGGGGAAGGAAAGAGAGAAGGACAAAAGGAAGGAAGGGAAGGATGGAAGGAGAAAGGGAGGAAAGAGGAAGGATGGCAGGAAGGAGAAGGAAGGAGGAAGGAAAGAGAGGAAGGGAAGGAGGAAGGAAAGAGAAGTAAGGAAGGACAAAAGGGAGGAAGAGAAGGATGGGAGGAGAAAGAGAGGAAAGAAGAAAGGATGTAAGGAAGGACGAAAGGGAAAGAATGATGGAAGGAAGGAAGGAAAGAGAAGGAAGAAAGGACAAAAGGGAGGAAGAGAAGGATGGAAGGAGAAAAGGATGAAAGAGGAAAGGGTGGAAGGAAGGACGAAAAAGGGAAGGAAGGAATGATGAAAGGGAAGGAGGAAGGAAGGACAGACGGACAAAAGGGAGGGAGGAAGGGACGGATGGAAGGAGGAAAGAGGAAAGGAAGGAAGGATGAAAGAGAAGGAAGGAAATGAAAGGGAGGAGGGAAGAAGAGGAAAGAGAGAAGGGAGGAAGAAAAGGAGGGGAAGGAGGAAGGAGAAGGAAAAGGGGAAGGAAGGAAGAGAAGGGAAGGAAAGGGAAGAGAGAAGGAAGGAAGGAAGGAAGGAAGGAAGGAAGGAAGGACAAAAGGGAGAAAGGGTAGGATGGAAGGAGAAAGGGGGGAAAGAGGGAAGAAGGGAGAAAAGAGAAGGAGGAGGAAAAAAGAGAAGGAGGAGGAGAGAAAAGATGGGAAGGGAAGGATAAAGGAAAGAGAGGAAAGAAGGGAAAAGCCAAAATGGAAGGAAGGGAGAAGGAAGGAGAAAGAGGAAGGGAGGTAAGGAGGAATGAAAGAAGGAAGGACAAAAAGGTGGAAGGGAAGGAGAAAGAAGGAGGGAAAAAGAGAGAAAAAGGATGTAATAATAATAGTAATTAATATTAGTTCTTGCTTTGAGTCTCTTAAGAGAGGAAAAGGATGTAATAGTAATACTAACAGTAATAAATGTTAGTTCTTGAGTCTCTTAAGAGAGGAAAAGAATGTAATAATAATAATAATAATAATAATAATAATAATAATAATAATAATAATAATAGATGATGATAATAACAATGCTTGGGAAGTTTTCAACTTGTGATTTTGTGATACGAAATCCAGCATATATATATATATCTTGTTTGCTGTGATATACTGTGTTTTTGTGTCAGTAAAATAACAATTCCCCAATGCCTCCCAAAGCAACCCTGTCCTCTCTCTGTATTCTCTGGGACCTTTTTAGGAATAATAATAATAATTCTCCAATGCCTCCCAAAGCAAGAGGCCTTCCAATCCTATCCTCTCTCTGTAGAAGAAACTGGGACCATTTTAGGGGCTATTATTATTATTATTATTATTATTATTATTATTATTATTATTATTCTCTTCCAATGGCTCCCAATACAAGAGGAGCAGCAACATCCTTTGAAAGTGGACCTTTCCCCCCTAGTATCCATCTTCTCCAGGTTAAGGCCTTTTCCCCAAAACTTTAGTATCTTTGGAGAGAATGAAGTCCTATTAGAGACAGAGTCAATGTTAATGGATCGGGGGAAAGAGGGATTTTTCATTATCCTATTATCCAGCTTTGGGCCTCTTCTTTGGATGGGGATCGTGGTCTGTCAATGACCGGCTAATTGATTTCGTTCAACGATCCACCGTCTTCGGATCCCGACAATATCGCGCACAATTGTGCATGAAGAATCGGGCCTTTGTGGCAATCCTCCTCCAGAGGCAAAAAGGGTCCCTTTGTGAGGACGGTCCCATTCACAGACCCTAGCCTTTCGTCAAACCTGACTTCCTATTCGTCTCGTCCCTCCCTCGAACAAGACTCCTCTTTTGCGCTTTTCGGGACTTTTTTGCCCACTTTGGGAACCCGAACCCATTCATAGGGTCGCAACTTGGTGATAGGATCGCAGGGGAGAGCCCAAAGGCCATTCAACCAATCCTCTTCTGTCGCCCATTGATTGATCAGTGGGATTGAATCATAGGATCATTGATTGAGGAGGGTCTTTCATCCCAACGTCCTTCTGCTATAAGGGAAGGCACCATCCAATCCCTCCCAACAGGTGGCCATTCAGGTGTGTGTGAGAGAGAGACATGACAGAATACTAGTTGGAAGAGGCCCCCAAAGACCATTCAGTCCAACTCACTTCTGCTAGGTAGGAAGGCATCATCCAATCCCTCCCAACAGATGTCCATTCAGATGTGTTCGTGTGTGTGTGTGAGAGAGAGAGACATGACAGAATACTAGTTGGAAGAGACCCCCAAAGACCATCCAGTCCAACTCACTTCTGCTAGGTAGGAAGGCATCATCCAATCCCTCCCAACAGATGTCCATTCAGATGTGTTCGTGTGTGTGTGTGAGAGAGAGAGAGACATGACAGAATACTAGTTGGAAGATACCTCCAAAGGCCATCCAGTCCAACCCATTTCTGCTAGGTAGGAAGGCAACATCCAATCCCTCCTGACAGATGTCCATTCAGATGTGTGTGTTAGAGAGAGAGAGATGACAGAATACTAGTTGGAAGAGACCCCCAAAGGTAGGAAGGCACCATCCAATCCCTCCTGACAGGTGTCCATTCAGATGTGTGTGCACGTGAGTGATAGAGAGATGACAGAATACTAGTTGGAAGAGACCCCCAAATGCCATCCAGTCCAACTCACTTCTGCTAGGTAGGAAGGCACAATCCAATCCCTCCCAACAGATGTCCATTCAGGTGTGTGTGTGTGTGTGTGTGTGTGTGTGTGTGTGTGTGAGAGAGAGAGAGAGAGAGAGAGATGACAGAATACTATTTGGAAGATACCTCCAAAGGCCATCCAGTCCGACTCACTTCTGCTAGGTAGGAAGGCACAATCCAATCCCTCCCAACAGATGTCCATTCAGGTGTGTGTGAGAGAGAGAGAGACGACAGAATACTAGTTGGAAGAGACTCCCAAAGGCCATCCAGTCCAACCCACTTCTGCTAGGTAGGAAGGCACAATCAAAGCCATCCCAACAGATGGCCATAGGTGTGATTGTGAAAGAGAGATGATAGATGTTATCATGTTCAGCTTGTGGTCTACTAAGGCACTGGAATTCCTTTCAAACCAAGTGTCACTCCTCTATATCCTATATTATATACTAGCCGTCCCTTGCCACGCGTTGCTGTGACCCAGTTGGTATATGTGTTTTGTATGTGTATATATGTGTGTGTGTATATTTGTGTACATATGTATATATGTGTGCTTGTGTATATATGTGGTTTTGCACATGCATTGTAATGCATTTTTTATTTTTTTGGCTTTTCAAGTCTCTTCCGCTGTGTTTTTCAGTGTGTTTATGAGTAATGGTCACTCGTTGGCTTGAGAGGTGTCTTGTGTCCAAATCTGGTGTCAATTCGTCCAATGGTTTTTGAGTTATGTTAATCCCAGAAACTGACATTAGATTTTTATTTATATACTAGCCGTCCCCTGCCACGCATTGCTGTGGCCTAGTCTGTGTATGTGTTTTGTGTGTTTGTGAGTGTATATATTTGTGTATATGTGTATATATGTGTGTTTGTCTATATATGTGATTTTGTGCATGCATTGTAATGCATTTTTTTTGGCTTTTTAAGTATCTTCCACTGTGTTTTTCTTTGTTTTTATGAGTGATGGTCACTCATTGGTCTGATAGGTGTCTTGTGTCCAAATTTGGTCTCAATTCATCCAATGGTTTTTGAGTTCTGTTAATCCCACAAACGAACATTATATTTTTATTTATATAGAAGATAGATTTGTATCGATGCAGCCTGGAATCGTATTGGCCTTTTTTGCTGCCGCATCACACTCTCAAGTCATGCTTCACTTGTGGTCTCCTAAGATCCCTTGTATGTATAGTTCCCAAGCCAGCAGTTGCCCATCCATATCCTATATGATTCCCCTCAATACAGGCTATGTATATTATGCTATGTAACAAAAATATAATTCTGTTCCTGGTTCAAAAGTGTTGTTTCCTGCTGGAGCGGTGTCTTCACCGTCTTTGCCCCTTTTTCCGCAGGCGGGGAGAACATCAAGAGCATCAACCAGCAGTCGGGGGCCCACGTGGAGCTGCAGCGGAACCCTCCTCCCAACACGGACCCCAACGTGCGGATATTCACCATCCGGGGCATCCCCCAGCAGATCGAGCTCGCCAGGCACCTCATAGACGAGAAAGTGGGCGTGAGTGTGGCCCAGACTTAACCCTAAGGGTTTCAACCCCTTCATACAGTCCCTCATGTTGTGGTGACCACCAACCATGAAATTATTTTCATTGCTACTTCATACTTCTAATTTTTGCTCCTGTTATGAATCGTAATGTAAATATTAGATATACAGGATATATTTTCATTCACTGGTCCAATTTGGGCACAAATACCCCATACGCCCCAATTTGAATACTGGTGGGGTTGCAGAGGAGGGGTTGATTTTGTCATTTGGGAGTTGTAGTTGCTGGGATTTACAGTTCACCTACAATCAAAGAGCATTCTGAACCCCACCAACAATAGAATTGGACCAAACTTGGCACACATAACTCCCATGATCAACAGAAAGTACTGGAAGGGTTTGGTGGGCATTGACCTTGAGTTTGGGAGTTGTAGTTCATCTACATGCAGAGAGAGCACTGTGGACTCAAACAATGATGGATCTGGACCAAACTTGGCAGAAATGCTTAATATGCCAAAATGTGAACACTGGTGGAGTTTGGGGGAAATAGACCTTGATATTTGGGAGTTGTAGTTGCTGGGATTTATAGTTCACCTACAATCAAAGAACATTCTGAACCCCACCAATGTTGGAATTGAACCAAACTTGGCACACAGAACTCCCATGACGAACAGAAAGTACTGGAAGGGTTTGGTGAGCATTGACCTTGAGTTTTGGACTTGTAGTTCACCTCCAACTTGGCACGAATACTCAATATGCCCAAACCTGAACACTGTTGGAGTTTGGGAGAAATAGACCTTGACATTTGGGAGTTGGAGTTGCTGGGATCTAGGATTTACACCACAGTTGCATCTTCTCAACTTGGGGTGCATTTCTACTGTAGAACGAATGCAATTTAATTTCCTTGGTTCAATGCTACAGAATCAGGGAAGCTGTCATTTTGCAAACTCTTGAGCCTTCTCTTGATGTCTCACCAAACTACAAATCCCAGGATTGCATAGCATTGAGTCGATGCCATCAAATGAGAGATGAGGTCCCTCCAAGAGCAGCTTCTCCTTTGGCTTGAGTTCAGCACTAAGATCACCACTGGATGCGAATCTCATGCTCCATGCTATGAAATCATGTAGTTTAGTAAGGTCTTTGAGATTCCTCCGCCAAAGGATGCTGGTGCCTCAGCAAACTACAAATCCCAGGGTTGCATAGCCATTAAATGAGACAGCATTGCTCAAAGAGGAGCTCCCAATGCGTCTTCCCCTTTTGGCTTGGGCTCAAGACAGAGATGACCGTATTGCACGTATCGAATGCGCACCCAAATTTTGGCGAGGTCATTTAGCCCCAAAAGGGTGAGCGTTAGATTCGAGTCATTACATTAGATTTGGATGTTGTGGTTGCTGTCTTATCATAGGATCATGGAAGCACATGGGCCATCTAGTCCAACCCCACTGTGCCACGTAGGCCGGAGACATCTCAAAGGGTTTTGAAACGTGGCTCAGACACGTGTCAAAGATTGACTTGCAAAAACACTAGGGACTCAACCTGGGGGTCACAAGTATTGTCAGAGGGGTTGCCAGATATCATCACAAAACACCGTATTTTCTGTTGGTCATGGGGGTTCTCTGTGGGAAGTTTGGCCCAATTCTCTCATTGCTGGGGTTCAGAATGCTCTTCGATTGTAAGAGAACTATAATTCTCAATGTCCCAAACTCTTGGGGATTATCTTGTATTGACTTGAGTCTAACGCTCACCTTTTGGAGCTTAATTGCTTCACCCAAACGAGGGTATGCCTTAGATTTGCATCGTATGGTCACCTTAGTGCTGAGCCCAAGCCAATGGCAATAACTCAATGCTATGAGATGTGGGGAGGGTCCAGCATGGCTATCTAGTGACGTCAACCTTTTGTCCATCTTGCGCAGGGGACTGGCTTGGGAGGACCAGGAGGCTTTGGCCAGAGCCCCTTCAGCCAGCCGCCGGCCACTCCTCACCAAAAGTAAGCCCCTAACCACAATTATCATGTATTTTAATAGGTATCTATTATTACTATGTTTATGTTGTTTATGTATTGCTTTCTCCTCTGCAGCGGTCCTCAGGCGTTCATGACCCAGGGATGGGGCGGCACCTACCAGACGTGGCAGCAGCCTGGGCAGCAAGTCCCAAGTAAGTCAAGGATCATGGAGTTGGAAGGGACCCCCAAAGGCCATCCATTCCCACCCCCCTCTGCCAGAAAGGAGGACACAATCAAAGCCTGCCCAACAGAGCCATCCAGGCTCAGCTTCACAATAACAATAATAATAACAATACAACAATAGACTCCTAGAGTTGGAAGGGACCCCCAAAGRCCATCCAGTCCAACCCCCTTTTGCCATAAAGGAGGACACAGCCAAAACCTGCCCAACAACAACTCTAGGGTTCTATTATTATTGTTGTTGTTGTTGTTGTTGTTGTTGGGAAGGTTTTGACTGTGTCCTCCTTTATGGCAGAAGGGGGTTGGATTGGAATAATAGAATCCTAGATTTGGAAGGGACCCCCAAAGGCCATCCGGTCCAACCCCCTTCTGCCATAATAATAATGATGATGATAATAATAATAATAATAATAATAATAGAATCCTTAAGTTGGAAGGGACTTTAAAAGGCCATCCAGTCTAATAATAATAATACCAACAACAATAGCAACAATAGACTCCTAGAGTTGGAAGGGATCTCCAAAGGCCATCGAGTCCAACCCCCTTTTGCCATAAAGGAGGACACAGTCAAAACCTGAACAACAACAACAATAATAATAGAACCCTATAGTTATAAGGGACTTCAAAAGGCCATCCAGTCCACCCCCCTTCTGTCATAAAGGGGTTCACAGTCAAAGCCCTCCCAACGGAGAGCCATCCATGCTCTCAATGATAATACCAACAGCAATAACAACAACAGACTCCTAGAGTTGGAGGGGACCCCAAAGACCATCCAGTCCAACCTCCTTTTGCCATAAAAGAGGACACAGTCAAAGCCCTCCCAAAAGGGAGCCATAATAATAATAATAGTAATAATAATAATAACAACAAGCAGCCAGTAAAGGTGGTCCCAGTGGTGATCGATACCCCAGGCGCAGCTCCTCAAGACCTTGGCCGGCACTTAAACACAATTGGCGCTGACAAAATCACTACCTGTCAGCAGCTGCAAAGGGCCACCCTGCTGGGATCTACACACATTATTCGCCGATGCATCATACAATCCTAGACACTTTGGAAGTGTCCGACGTGTGATCCTGTTTGCTCTGGACTCATCTTGTTGTGTTTCAAATAATAATATTATCAATAATGATGATCATGATGATAATTGCCTCTTGCTTTTGATGGTTCCTCCTTTCCAGGTCAACAGAGCCAGCAGCAAAACAACCAGCCAGATTACAGCAAGGCATGGGAGGACTATTACAAGAAACAGAGTGAGTAGACAAGATGTCTCCCGCGAGATGGTTAAGTGGATCGCGAGGCCCTTTACCTTCCCGTTTAGTTATGTCGTTCTTTGGAGAAACTCTTTCATAACAGTTCAAAGCTCCTGTAATGTCTGGAACTCAGTGGCTCTCCTGCTGGCACTGGAAGCTTCTGATCTGCTGAACTGCTTCTTTTGTTCTTCTCCTGTGAGCCTGGAGAGAGGCAAGATGCCTCCAGATAGATAGATGGATAAGTAGTTCCTTTATTTTCCTGTATAGTTATGTCGTCCTTTGAATACAGACTTCTGTAGCTTTTCAAGCTTGAATCTGCTGTAATTGCTGGAGCTCAATGGCTCTGCTGCTGGCACTGGAAGCTTCTGATCTACTGAACTGCTTCTTTGGTTCTTCTTTCGTGAGCCTGGAGAGAGTCAAGATGTCTCCTGAGAAGCAGATGGATAGCTGGGCCCTTTACTTTCCTGTTGAGTTATGTAGTCCTTTGAATAAATACTTTTAATTGCTGGAGCTCAATGGCTCTGCTGCTGGCACTGGAAGCTTCTGATCTGCTGAACTGCCTCTTTTGTTGTTTTCCTGTGAGCATGGAGAGAGGCAAGATGTCTCCTGAGAAACAGATGGATATCTAGGCCTTCTATTTTCCTATATAACAGGCATGGGCCAACTTCGGCCCTCCCTCCAGGTGTTTTGGACTCCAACTCCCACAATTCCTAACAGCCTACCGGCTGTTAGGAATTGTGGGAGTTGAAGTCCAAAACACCTGGAGGGAGGGCCGAAGTTGGCCCATGCCTTATGTATACTAATGTTGTTCAATGAATAACTATTCAAGCTCAACTCTGCTGCTGTAAATGGCTGAAGCTCAATGGCTCTACTGCTGGCGCTGGAAGCTTCTATTCTGCCGAACTGCTGTAGCAGTGTTAACTCTTGTTGATTTCCTGCTGCGGGGAGCACTCCGAGACTGGGCTCTCCCTCGGTCCTGAGTGGTGCGCCTTTGTTTCCCTTCCTTCCTTCCTCTCCTCCAGGCCACGCCGCCCCCGGGGCCCCTCCAGCCAGCTCCCAGCCAGACTACACAATGGCCTGGGCAGAATACTACCGGCAGCAGGCGGCCTACTACGGGCAGTCTCTAGGGCAAGCGCAGGCTCACAGCCAGGTACGTTAGACTCCCCCCTTCCCTCCCAGGGCCTCCCGTATCCACCTGTCTTGAAAGAAAGGACTTCCTGCTCAATTAAGAGTTGGGTGGGAGGACCTAGGAAAGGCTTCGAGAAGAGGACATGCTTTGCTAGGTGTGTGCAAACGAGTCTAGATTAGATAGATAGATAGATAGATAAAGACAGATAGTAAGATGATAGATTGAAGGATAAATAGAGAGATCAGATAGAAAGTACCTAGAGATAGTAAGATTGGCCAGAGTGAGAGATACAGATAGATGGATGGATGGATGGATAGATGGTGAGATGGTGAGATTAGCTAGCGAGGGGGGAATAAAGAGATAGTGAGATGATGGATGGATAGATGGTGAGATTAGCAAGAGAGAGAGATACAGATAGGCAGGCAGGCAGGTCGGTAGGTAGGTAGATAGATGATGGATGGATAGACACAGAGATTACCGAGAGAGAGATACACGGACAGATAGAAAGATGATGGATGGATGGATGGGTGAGATTAGCAAGACGGAGATACACATGGATGGATGGATGGATGGATATGGAGATTAACGAAAGAGAGGGAGAGAGATACGGAGAGGTAGATAGATAGACAGACAGATAGTAAAATGATGGCTTGATAGATTCTGAGATTAGCTACTGAGGAAGATACGAATACATAGGTAGAGAGAGAGAGAGAGATGGATGGATGGATGGATGGATAGATAGTAAGATTAGCGAGATAGAGATATGGATGGATGGATGGATGGATGGATGGATGGATGGATGGATGGATGGATRGATRGATRGATAGATAGATAGATRGATAGATAGGGGATGGATAGATAGATAGAAAGAAAGATAATGKATGGATAGATACTAAGATTAGCGAGATAGAGATATGGATGGATGGATGGATGGATGGRTGGATGGATGGAYGGAYGGACGKACGGACRGATRGATAGRTAGATAGRWAGATARATAGGGGATGGATASWGAGATWAGMWWGAKAATGGAKRRAYAGATACTAAGATTAGMWAGATAGAKATATGGATGGATRGATACCARGATTRGMTRSAKRGAKGGAKGGRTGGATAGATAGATAGATAGATAGATAGATAGATAGATAGATAGATAGATAGATAGATAGATAGATAGATAGATAGATAGATAGATAGATAGATAGATAGGAAGATAGATAGGAAGATAGATAGGAAGATAGATAGGAAGATAGATAGGAGGATAGATAGGAGGATAGATAGGAAGATAGATAGGAAGATAGATAGGAAGATAGATAGGAAGATAGATAGGAAGATAAATAGATGGATACTGAGATTAGCTTGAGAGAGAAACAGATAGATAGATAGATAGAAAGATAGATAGATAGAAAGATAGATAGATGATGGATGGATAGATACCAAGATTAGCTCCAGAGGGAGGGAGAGAGAGATAGATAGATAGATAGATAGATAGATAGATAGATAGATAGATAGATAATAATGGGTGGATGGATAGATACTAAGATTAGTTAGATAGAGATATGGATGGATGAATAGATAGGAAGATAAATAGATGGATAGATACCAAGATTAGCTACAGAGAGATATGGATAGATAGTAAGATGGTAAGATAGTGAGATAATGGATGATACTAAGATTAGCTAGATAGAGATATGTATGTATGTATGTATAGATGGATGGGTGGGTGGGTGGATGGGTAGATAGATAGATAGATAGATAGATAGATAGGAAGATAAATGGATGGATCGATACTGAGATTAGCTTGAGAGAGATATGGACAGAAAGACAGACAGATAGGGATAGTAAGATAATGGATGGATAGATACTGAGATTAGCTAGAGAAAAAGATTTGGATACATTCCCCCCTCCTTCCCTCCTGGTGCCCCCCGTATCCACAGATTGCAGCAAACACCCTGAAAACCGGACATAGGCAACACCTAGGAAAGGACATGTGTGTTTCCCACGTGTGCCCATGCCTGAGCCAGGAAATGCTTTGAGAGGACACACTGGGTTTGTGTGTGTGTATGTGTCAGGCTCCCTGCCCTAAACGCTGTCTCTTTCTCTCTCTCCTTTCTTCTCTTTGCAGGAGCAGTAGAACAAGACGACCCTTGACTCTTTTCCTCCTCCTTCCTCCTCCTCTTCCTCCTTCCTCCTCTTCCTCCTCTTCGGCTCCCACTTTTCTCGGAATCATTGTGAAAGCAAACCTTTTTTTGTAACAGAGGTTTCTAGATTTGCAACGTTTTGATGAAGACTCTTCGTTATTTTTTTCCTCCCTCTTCGGTTTTATTCCCCCCTCCTTTATATATTTTTTTCCTCCTTTCTTTTTTTGTGGAACACTAGTCGTTAGGATAATCGATACTGAACTTTTTTCTAAGGAATCAGGAACAATTAATTAGTTCACGTGTTACTAAACTTTATGGACATGCTGGGTAATTCTATACAAATATATCTATTTTTTTCCTCCTACTTTTTCCGGTGGTTTTTTCTTTTTTCTTTTAATTTTTTCCCCTAATTTCCAAAAATTTGTATGGAAAGAAGACAAAAATCAAAACGAAACTCCGGGATCCCTTATCATTGTCATCATCATCATCGTAATATTATTACTACTTGTTTTGTGTGTTTCGTTTTCCAAAAACAAAACAAAAACAAACCCAGAACTGTGACACATTTCAACAAGTGTTTTTCTCTTCTTTTTTTTTTTTTGCAAGAAAAAAATGTTTTCCTCCCTTTTTTCCCCTTTTTCACCGTTGTTTTTAATTTTTTGCAAAAATTCTTTTCTTTTTCTGCCATTGCAGAAAAAAAGAAAGAATAAAAAGGCTTGGAAGTCTTAGGTTTGGTATGTAACAAATTCTTTTTAAAAAATAATGATTTTTTTTAAAAAAACAGTCAGTATTTAAATATTCTTAAATATGTAAATTCATTAAATATTTTACTTCTAATTTGTTTTACCTCTTGTTTTTTTCCTGATTTTTATTGCATTTTTGTTCGTTTTTTAAAAGAAGAAGAAGAAAAAACCTGAACTATTGATAATGTATTGTAATTAATTTTGTGAATTTCTTATATCCGGAAGCTGGTTGTTGTTTGTGGGGGAATTTTGTATAATTTCTTAGAGATCTAAATGGGGGTAATAATAATATAAAAAGACATACAAACCAATGTGTTAATTTTCCTTTTTTTTTTAGTGATACTATTTTATCTTTTCCATGTTTTTTTCCTCCATTGTCGGTTGCATTTGTGTATCTAAGACCTCCAAGCTTTTGTCTAAAAAAAAAAACGGGGAAAAAAACAACACAAAAAAACGAGAAAAAAATAACGAAATACTTTTTTGTCTATTTCAGAAAATAAATACTGTTATTTTTAATATTAAGATAAAAACTTGCTATTAGTATCTTTAACAAAAAAACACTGTGGAACATTATTAAATCCTATTGAAATAGTAGTAACTATTTTTTAATTCCAGGGTGTGTGTATTTTGCTTTTATTATTATAATTATTATGGTTTTTTTCCCCCCCTCTTTGTCGTTTATTTTTTTCCGTCGTTTTTAAGTATTTTCTTAATATTTGTCAATGGGGGGAAAAATTTAAAAATTTGCCTAGAGAAATTTAAAAAAACATGAGAAAATCTAGTATTAACCACAGGTATGCGCTAAATAATAATAATAATAATTTTTTTGATTTAATAAAAGGGATAATATGGTTTCCGATGTTTTATTGTAGTGTTTTCTTGTACAGATAACAGTGTATTTTTGAAGATGAAGAATTAAGAAAATTACAGACAAAACGGGGAAGTAAAGCTATTTTTTTCTCTCGTCTTTTCGACGTTTTTAAACCGGGACATTCCTTTTCCGAAATTTTTTGCGCCGAATTTGCCGGATTTTTAAAGCCCTTCTTCCTCCTCCTCTTCCTCTTCGCTGCCCGTTTTCTTTATACATACATATATAGATATATATATATATAATTCAAACTATTTGGATAATATTTGCGCATGATGTTTTGAGGGGTATACAAAATTGTTCTTTTTATTTGACTGACAGTTGCATTTTACACTCTTTTTTCTCTCTCTAATAAAACAAGAAAAACAAAACAAAAGAAATAAAGCCCGCAAAGCGATTTGTGGGTTCGATAATTCAACGTCTCGTTTTGGTCAATGCTTTCCATCCGAAGATAATGCATACAGTATTCCTTTGCAACAAGTTGGGGGTCTTTCAATAAGGATTTAAAAATAATATTACTATTTCTTACCTGCCTCTCCTCACGGCTCGTTAATGGTTTTATTTCGTTTATTTACCATTCAGTGGCCGGAAAGCAGCGCGGTTTCCGCGGACGAGGCCTTTCTTTGGTGGTGAACTGCGTTGAAAATGTGGTAGGAAGAGAGGGCCCATCCCATTGCTTCCTTTAACACCCATTTACCATTGTATTCAATGGTGGGGTAAATGGCGCCCCATATTCAACATGGCGGCCAACTCCAAGGAGGGATAGAAAGCTATTATATTCAGTGGCAGAGTCAAATAGAGTCCCGTAGTCAAGATGGCAGCCAACTTCATTGAGGGCCAGAGACCCATTGTATTCAATGGTGCCCCATATTCAAGATGGCAGCCAACTCCATTGAGGGCCAGAGACCCATTATATTCAATGGCATAGTCAAATTGTGTCCCGTAAACAAGATGGCAGCCAACTCAATTGAGGGCCAGAGACCCATTGTATTCAATGGTGCCCCATATTCAAGATGGCAGCCAACTCCATTGAGGGCCAGAGACCCATTATATTCAATGGCATAGTCAAATAGTGTCCCATGTTCAAATTGACGACCAACTCAATTGAGGG
Source organism: Anolis sagrei ordinatus (assembly GCF_025583915.1). Classification (NCBI taxonomy): domain Eukaryota; kingdom Metazoa; phylum Chordata; class Lepidosauria; order Squamata; family Anolidae; genus Anolis; species Anolis sagrei. Next base: position 33,302,914 of record NW_026844589.1, read on the forward strand.
CCGGAGACCCATTGTATTCAATGGCATAGTCAAATAGTGTCCCGTATACAAGATGGCGGTCATCTCCATTGAGGGCTGGAAACCCATTGTATTCAATGGTGCCCCATATTCAAGATGGTGGCCAACTCCATTGAGGGCCAGAGATCCATTGTATTCAGTGACATAGTCAAATAGAGTCTCATATTCAAGATGGTGACCAACTGCAATGATGGCCAGAGAACCATTGTATTCAATGGCAGAGTCAAATTGTGTCCCTTATACAAGATGGCGGCCAACGCCTTTGAGGGCCAGAGACCCATTGTATTCAATGACATAGTCAAATAGAGTCTCATATTCAAGATGGCGACCAACTGCAATGATGGCCAGAGACCCATTGTATTCAATGGCAGAGTCAAATAGTGTCCCTTATACAAGATGGCAGCCAAATCCAATGAGGGCAGGAGGCCCATTGTATTGAATGGCATAGTCAAATGGCGTCCTGTATTCAAGATGATGGCCAACTCCAATGAGTGCCAGAGACCCATTGTAATTAATTGCAGAGTCAAATAGCATTCCATATTCAAGATGGCAGCCAAATCCAATGAGGGCAGGAGGCCCATTGTATTCAATGGCATAGTCAAATAGCGTCCCACATTCCTAAGATGGTTACCAACTCTAATGAGGACTGGAGACCCATTGTATTCAATGTCGGAGTCAAATAACGTCCCGTATTCAAGATGGTGGCAAACTCCAATGAGGGCCTTAGACCCATTGTATTCAGTGGTGGAGTCAAATAGCGTTCTGTATTCAAGATGGCGGCCAACTCTAATGAGTGCTAGAGATCCATTGTATTTAATTGCAGAGTCAAATGGTGTTCTGTATTCAAGATGGTGGCCGACTCCAATGAGGGCCAGAGACCCACTGTATTCACTTATGGGAGTCAAATAGTGTTCCGTACTCAAGATGGTGGCCAACTCCAATGAGGGCTGTAGACCCATTCTATTCAATGGCAGAGTCAAATGGCATCCCATATTCAAGATGGCAGCCAACTCCAATGAGGGCCATAGATCAGTTGTATTCAATAGCAGAGTCAAGTAGCGTCCAGTATTCAAGATGGTGGCCAACTCCAAGGAGGGGCGGAGATCTGTTGTATTCAGTGGCGGGATAAAATGATGTCCCCTATTTAATATGGCGTCCGGTTCCAACAAGGGCCGGAGACCCACAGTGTCCAGTACTGTCCTTGATATTCAATGGTGACCAGTGAGGTGGCGCATAAGGGTAGTAAGTCTAGGTGGAAACCAAGCTGTAGATGCATAATCCTGTGGATACAGGCTGAGCTCCCCATATCCACGGCGGAGTGTTTTGGAAGAGGATTCTGGAAGGCCGAGTTCTCGATCGCAGCTCTTTCCTCCTGCTTTGGTTCTCCCAGGATCCGCTCCGGAGATCTGCATCAGGACAGACAGATGGAAGAAGCTGGTGACCCTTTGCTCCGCAGCAAGGATCGTAGATGTGATTGCAATGAGAGAAAGACACAGACAGACAGAGAGTAGCAACACGTTGATAGTAAGTAAGTGAGTAATTGATAGAGAATAAGAGAGTCAGATTAGCTCTAGAGAGAGAGATGGGTCGTAAAATGATGGGTGGGCAGCTAGATGAATGGATGGAAACAATTAGAGAAATAGATTAGTTAGAAAAATCAGAAAGACCAGTTATAGATTAGATTATCTAGAAATAAAGATAATAAGGGGGTTGATTGATAGATTGCTAGATAGTAAGATTAGATAGATAGATAAATTGATTGATTGATATATTAGCTATAAGACAGATCAGATACAAATATTAGCTATAGATAGGCTAGCAAGAGAGAGAGTAGACAATTACAAGAGATAGTAAGGAAGATTAGTTATAGTTAGCAGGATGGTGGATAGATAGTAAGAATAGATAGAGCAAATAGAACTAATAAGCTAGCGAGAGAGATAGTAGGCAATGGATAGATGATGGTAAGATCAGATAGAAGGATTTGCCATAGATAGCAAGATGATGGATAGGTCAATTAGTTTGAGAGAGAGAGTAAGATGATGGATTGATGGATCGCTAGATAGTAAGATGGTAGATAAGTGACATTAGATGGATGGATAGGATAGATTGATCAGATGGAAATATTGATTATATAGTAAGGTAAGATAGAAAAAGACAGGACAGGTAGTAAGATGATGGATGGATGGTTAACTAGAAAGATTTGAAGTTCCTAGAGGTAGCAAGATTGGCCAAAGAGAGATACGGATAGATAGATTAAAGGGGGGGGGGGGGAGAGATAGAAAAATGATGGATAGATGGATAGATACAGAGATTAGCTAAAGATATGGATAGATAGATAGATAAATGGATGGATGGATAGATAGATAGATGGATAGATGGTGAGATTAGCTAGAAAGATACAGACAGTAATATGATGGATGGATAGATGGATTGTGAGATTAGAGAGTAATATGTTGGATGGATAGATTGTGAAATGCTAGATAGATAGATGGATAGATAGATGTTGAATGGATAGATCGTGAGATTACCTATAGAAAAAGATATAGATGGATAGTAAGATGATAGATGGATGGATTGTGAGATTAGATAGATGTTGGATAGATAGATTGTGAGATTACCTAGAGAAAAGGATAAAGATAGATAGATAGATAGATAGATAGATAGATAGATAGATAGACAGATAGATAGTAAAATGGTGGATGGATTGATTGTGAGATTAGATAGATGTTGGATAGCTAGATTGTGAGATTACCTAGAGAAAAAGATAAAAGACAGATAGTAAGATGATGGATGGGTTGTGAGATTAGATAGATAGACAGACAGACAGACAGACAGTTGTTGGATGGATAGATGGTGAAATTATCTAGAGAAAAAGATACAGACAGATTAATATTAAGATGATGGATGGATAGATTGTGAGATCAGATAGACAGACAGATGTTGAATGGATTGATGGAGAAATTAGCCAGATAGATAGATAGATAGATAGATAGATAGATAGATAGATAGATAGATAGATAGATAGATAGATAGATAGATAGATAGATAGATGATGGATAGATTGTGAGATTTAGTGAGAGAGAGAGAAAGAAAGAAAGAAAGAAAGAAAGAAAGAAAGAAAGAAAGAAAGAAAGAAAGAAAGAAAGAAAGGCAGATAATGGATAGGTTGTGAGATTAGATGTTGGATGGATAGATGGTGAGATTAGCTGGAGTGAGATAAGATAAATAGATGATGGATGGATAGATATTGAGATTAGATAGAGAAAAAGATACAGATAGTGGGATTAGCCAGAGAGAGAGAAAGGATGGATGGATGGATGGATGGATGGATAGATAGATAGATAGATAGATAGATAGATAGATAGGAAGATAGACAGACAGACAGACAGATGATGGATGGAGAAATAAGTGAGATTAGCCCGAGAGAGAGAGATAGTAAGATGACGGATGGATCGATAGTCAGCCGAGATAAAATTGATAGATCAGGTAGATACGGCCGTAAGATTTGCGAGCGAGAGATTGGTAGATGGTAAGATCCTTTAATGGCAATCTGTCGGTCCCTGGCGTCCGGCCTGTTTTCACATTTGTTTCATTAATTAAGAAGCAGGCACAGCCCCCCCACCCCCCGGCCTCTGCCAAAGTGGCAACTGGGGGTCTTCCCTGAGAGCCGGAAGAAGGGGAAAGCAGGGGAGAGGGGCTTTCTCTCCCCGAGGCCCCTTCTCCAGAGAGTCGGTAAAAGGCCCCTCGGAGGGGGTGCAGAGGCCTCCTCCTCTTCCTCCTCCTCGGTATGGCCGGTGGGGCTGGGGATAATGGAGAGCCTCCTTATGGCACGGAGGGACTTCCTCCTAATTTGTCTCTGGCGCTGCGTGCCAAGAGGAGCATTTGGCTGGTAATGAACCCGGCGGTGCCCCTTAATGGGGCAGAGAGTGGGGCAGGGAGGATGCATTTCCTTCCCGGCTTCTCTTAAGTACAGATGAGAGTGGCTCCCTTGTGGCAGGGCCTTATTAGGCATGAATGATGGCTTCATTCGGCACATCGCGGGACCCCTTTTAGGACCGGGCGGGCCTCGCCTCCCAAACCGGACCGGCCATTAAGCCTTGGCGCCGGGCAAAGCGGGTTCGGCGGAAGAGGCCGCCTGCCCGCCCGCCCTTCTCTTAAGTGCTGGGTGGAAATGGGCACCTAAACCCGACTTCGATTGGACTCCCCGTTTGTTTTCTGCATCCGTCCCTTTTCAGAGCCCCCCCCCCCCACGTATAGCAACTTTATCGGAATGGCGCCGCAACGGCGAGCAATTGCGGGAAAGTCCGATTTTAGCACTTAGCGTCAACAGCGTGAAAAGCAAAGAGGTGCATTGTGCAGTTGCGCTTTTTTTCCATGATGCATTTCCACATTCTAGGAAATGGAAAGGCAAGGCAGCCACGTTACCGCCAAGGCATTGGACGTAAGTTGTGGGGTCCAATGGGACCCATAATTGCACAATTCTAGGAAACTCACAATTTTGTGCAACTCACAAGGCTGGGTGACTGCCGTTACCTCCAAGGCGTTAGATGTAAGTTGTGAAACCCGATAGGATCCATATTTGCACAATTCTGGGAAACTCACAGTTTTGTGCAACTCACAAGGCTGGATGACTGCCGTTACTTCCAAGGCGTTGGATGTATGTTGTGGAACCTGATGGGACCCATATTTGCACAAATCTGGGAAATTCACAATTCTGGGAAACTCACAAGGCTGAGTGGCCACTGTTATCTCCAAGGCGTTGGACGTAAGTTGTAGGACCTGATGGGACCCATATTTGCACAATTCTGGGAAACTCACAAGGCTGGGTGGCCACTTACCTCCAAGGTATTGTACGTAAGTTGTGGGACCTGATGGGACCCATATTTGCACTATTCTGGGAAACTTACAAGGCTGAGTGGCCACTGTTATCTCCAAGG
>NW_026844589.1:33326011-33328511 GCF_025583915.1 Anolis sagrei ordinatus
TTTTTTATGGTCCCTAAACCCATTGTAACAACAACAACAACATTTTATTATGGTCCATTAACCCATCAGTATCAACAACAACAACATTTTATGATGGTCCATAGACCCATCAGTAACAACAACAACAACAACAATAGCAACATTTTATTATGGTCCATAGACCCATCAGTAGCAACAACAAGAACAACAAGTTATCTCACAATCCCCTGCATATGGGGGAAGGTTGGTCATGCGAGACAGGATTGGCTATAAAGGTTGGCTACATTGCATTGTGTAGTAGCGGCACTGCAATCAAATGTGTTGTATTGTTTCTATTTCATTTCCTTCACAGGGGCATAGTCGTTGGGAGTTGCCTCTTAGCAGTTCTGAGGGGAATAGGTTTAATCTTGCCTTAGTAAAGAGCCTGCGATATTTAGTCACTTTAAGGCTTTTTAGGTATCCGCATGTCTTAAATTTAGAGAACAGCAACAACAACAATATGTCTTACTCGCCTCTCCCCATGGTTCGAGGCGGGTCACTGCACTGTAAACAAACACACACAAATACTATAAAAATGCTACAAGCACACATATTAAAACACAGTTCCATAAAAGATACAGGGCCACAAACATGTGACGGAGCCTGAGCCAGCTGTGTGATGCTGCGGCAGAGAAGGCCAACCTCGTCTTGTGTTGTGAATGTATTAATGCGCCTTTGGTCAGGATTTGGTAAGGAGCCTTAAAGTATAAAAGCATATGCAGGTGGCTAACTGCAAGGTCAAAAAGACACCGACTTAAAAGACTGAACCCACCTCTCCCCTTCCTTGCAGAGGTCCAGAAGCTGTCCAGCCTGGTCCTGCCCTCGGAGGTCATCATCGCCCAGAGCTCCATCCCCGGCGAAGGCCTGGGCATCTTCTCCAAGACCTGGATCAAGGCCGGCACCGAGATGGGACCCTTCACTGGGCGCATCATCGCCCCGGAGCACGTCGACCTCTGCAAGAACAACAATCTCATGTGGGAGGTGAGCAAGGCGTGCGACCCCCATTGTTCCCCCTTTGTACCTTCTTCCTCTCCTCAAGGCCCTTCTGTTGGACATTCCTTTGCCTGGTGGTCCATTAATGTGTGTCCCTTCCTCCATTATTATTATTATTATTATTATTATTATTATTATTATTATTATTATTATTATCCCAACAAGATGGGTACACAGCAAACAAGATCACTATTTATTTATTTTTATTTATTTGCAGCATTTATATTCCACCCTTCTTACCCCGCAGGGGACTCAGGGCAGATTACAGTGCACATAGACATGGCAAACATTCAATGCCAATTAGACACACAACATATATAGACAGGCACAGAGGCAATTTAGCATTCCAGCTTTTCTTGCTTAATGAGGGTATGCTCAGTTCCAGCCACAGGGGGAGCTGCCGCTTCACCGTCCACTTGGGACACCGAGTCCTTGATGGAGTACTTCCTCATTCTTCTGCAAGCTGCTGGAAGGTTTTTATGGTGTCGTAATTTAGTTAAATTAGCCTCCCCGCATAAAGCGGTATCTAAATTTCCTACTTGACAGATGCAACTGTCTTTCGGACTGCAAATGTCAACAGCAAGCTAGACTATTAATAGTCAGGAGCTCACTCCAACCCGGGCTGGCTTTGAACTCATCACCTCTCCGTCAGTAGTGATTAAATGCACTACACTGGTTGTTGTATTGGATCACACGTTGGACCCTTCCCAAGTGTCTAGGACTGTGTGATGTGTAGGCGAATAATGCCGGCAGATTCGAGTATGATTACTACTACTACTACTACTATTAATAAGGACTGGTGAGCGACAGGTCAGTGGTTCGGATCCAGGGAGAGTGGGTTGAGCTCCTCATGCAGGGACATGAGAGAAGCCTTCCTCCCACAAGAATGGTACAACATCAAAAACATCCAGGCAATGTCCCCTGGGCAATGTCCTTGCAGACGGTCAATTCACTCACACCAGAAGTGACTTGCAGTTTCTCAAGTCGCTCCTGACACACAAAATAAAGAGGGGAGGTATTTTATGGCACCATAAAAAGGACTTTCTGTATATATTTCAGATTTCAATATTAATGTCAAAAATGATTTTACATAGTATTTGTGCTTATTGTGATATGGCCTAAGGGCTAATCAATAAACATTACTACTAGTATTTGTGCTACATTCAAACAGTAAAGACAAATATCACTTAAGTAAAATAAACATTAAATATTAAATAACCAGAAAAATAAAATAAGGTGTAAACACTAAACTAATCTGGGAATCTGCTATTGAAACACATCCAACTATCAAAGAAAAGAGGAAGTCTGTGATCTATTATTATTATTATTATTATTATTATTATTATTATTATTATTATTGCACCGCCCTGTGCATTGTATACTGGTGCACATTGGTATTCCGTGTACATCAGAGAACTAGGATGCCCTTGGGATGGTGCCAGTGGGGTTAATGTGGGGTTTCATTGTCTTTGGGGATTCGTCCTTGCGC
>NW_026844589.1:33333511-33366126 GCF_025583915.1 Anolis sagrei ordinatus
GTCTTTCCTGGGGTCCCCTTGTGCAGGACATCCCCCCTTTCCCCTCCCAGGCCCTTGCTGACTCCCTCCTCTGCCTTCCCTTCCCTTCCCTTCTGCAGAGGACTTCCATGGCTCAGACCCAGGCTCGGCCTCGGCGGGCCGCATGCGCTGCGTGATCTGCCACCGGGGCTTCAATTCCCGCAGCAACCTGCGCTCCCACATGCGCATCCACACCCTGGACAAGCCTTTCGTCTGCCGCTTCTGCAACCGGCGCTTCAGCCAGTCCTCCACGCTGCGCAACCATGTGCGCCTCCACACCGGGGAGCGGCCCTACAAGTGCCAGGTCTGCCAGAGCGCCTACTCCCAGCTGGCCGGCCTGAGGGCCCACCAGAAGAGCGCCCGGCACCGGCCCCACGGAGGAGCAGCCGGGGCCGCAGGGGCCGCCCTCCAGGCCGCAGCCGCCCTCCAGGCCCACTCCCCAGCCCTGACCGGCGTCCCCCTCCCGGGCCCCATGGCCCACCACATCCCCACCATGGTCCTCTGAGGGCCACAGACACCTTAGACGCCTTGACTGGCCACCACTCCTCCCTGGCACAAGGCTCGGGCACATGGGTCCGTTGGTGTCTTGAGCCCCATGGAGGGTGTTGGAGAAGGTCTGGCACTCGATTCTGTTGGGATTGCCATCACTGCACCATTGTAAATGGGATAAGATTGCCAACCAGGCACTTATAACTCTAGCTCAGTGCTGGAAGCACTCCCCATGTTTCTTTCTAGGATTGACGAAGGCTCGCAATGATTGCTTATGGCAGATGGCAAAGCCTTCTCCATGCCCCTCTGTTGCTTTTCAATGGCATTGGGCACCCAGACATTCCAGTTGGGGCTGGGAAGGACTGGCATGTGGGTTCGTTTGGGTGCCTTGAGTGCAAGAGAAGCATCCAGTATCCTTGATGCCTTGGTTTCAATGACTTGCCAACTCCTGCATAACACGGGGCCAAGACTGGCCATTCCTCCTCCCTGGCACAAGACTTGGGCGCATTGGGATGCCCTAAGCCCCATGGACAATGGCAAGAGAAGGGGAATACCCTCACTTTTCAATGGCATTGGGGTTCCTGCCCCCAAATGCATAATGCTGGGTTGGACTGACCACTCATCCAGTTGGTGCAAGGCTTGGGCACGTGGGCCAATTTGAAAAGTGGCAAGGGAAGGGACTGGCAGTCCAGGGAGCGTTTGGTCAACTTTCAAATGAATCCCACTGGTCTTAGATTGATCTTCTGCCCTGAGAACCGTGTTTAAATATTGGAAAGGAGCTCCCATTGAGGAGGAAGGGGGAAAGTTTGTTTTCAGAGCCATGGATTCCAATGGCTGGAAAAGAGATTCCACCGAAACATTAGGAGGAACTTTGATGGCGAGGAGAGCTGTTTCACATGAGAATCTCCTTCTTTGGAAGTTTTATATACCAAGGCGAGATGGCCATCTGTCAGGAGGGATTTAGATGTGTCTTCCTGCCTGGCAGAAAAGGGTTGGACTGGATGACCTTTGGGAGGGTCCCAATTCCCCCTTGATGATTCCATGAACCAATGTTTCTCACCCTGGGTGCTTTCCTCCTGGAGATGCCTGACTATATCTCCCATCAGTCAGGTGGGAGATTCCCAATGCATGGGAGATGTAGTGCAGGGCCTATCTCAGGCATGGGTACTCTTGGACCTTCTGGGAGTTTTGAACTACAATTCCCACTATTCCTAACAGCCTTTCCCCCTCAGCTGCTTAAGCATTATAACAATATATCTAATGGGACCTGAAGGTAGGCCTCTTTTAGGTCTCTCACTCTATCATCTACCTGAAAATAGGCATCTCTTAGATCTATCACTCTATCAACTACCTGAAGGTAGGCATCTCTTAGATCTATGATTCTATCATTTAGCTTAAGCCGCTGAGCGGGAAAAGGAAAAGGCCTGAGGCTGTTAGGAATGGTGGGAGTTGAAGTTCAAAACACCTGGAGGGAAGGCCAAACTTGGCCCATGCCTAGTCTATCTCTTTTCATGGCACCCTTCAAAGCAAATTAAATTGAATGCAAACAGATGGAACGATAGCGACAATATCCATTCGTATCAGGATCGGATGTACAGATGTGTCGCGGACGGCTTCCAGAGAATGATGGTCACTTTATATATGTATGTAATAATAATAATTAGAGTCATAATAATGACAACACTTCCTGTGTTTACAAAGCTTTGTTATTCTATGAGATTGTATTGGCAAACCGTTCTTTGTACCTCTCTTTACCCTCTTGGACTCCAAATACTGTAATTAATTAATAAATATATATATTTACCTGCAAATTATTGCCCTGGGGCTTGAGACCTGGGTTCAAATCCCTGTTCGGCCACGCAAGTTGCACTCTCTTGGCCTCAAGGGAAGGCAGTGGCCTCCTTTGTCATTGTCAAAGGAGAGGCTGGGTGGTTATCTGCCAGGAGGGTTTTTGTGGTGTCTCCCTTCCTGGAAAAATTGGGGTTGACCTTTACAGGGGAGGAGGGTCATTTCTGTGGCATAATATAACCACGTAAAGTACACATTTGATCAGCCCACACACTGCCTTGCCAGAGAAAGAAAATATGCCATGCAAGTGAACAGTAAAGAACAAGTAATTTACTGTATTGTCGAAGGCTTTCATGGCTGGAATCACTGGGTTGTTGTAGGTTTTTCAGGCTATATGGCAAATGTTCTAGAAGCCTTCTCTCCTGACATTTCGCCAGCATCTATGGCAAGCATCCTCAGAGGTTGTAAGGTCTCACCATAGATGCAGGCGAAACATCAGGAGAGAATGCTTCTAGAACATGGCCATATAGCCCAAAAAACCGACAACAACCGAGTAGTTTACTCTTTGTAGTTCAGAACATATGTACAATGTTATCAGTTGCATCAACTCACATAACATCCTTTTATGAGAGATTTAAAGCGGTCTTACTCTGTCCATGTGGAGAAACCTTCCTTAGCAGCTCGCGAAGCAAGAGCACACTCCCAACTGTCTCTGTCTGCTTCTTCCCTCTCTGCACTTGCATAGCTCAAGCCTAAACAAAGACGTAACAGTTTCCAAAAGTCCCAGGCTCAGCCTGCTTCCCAATCAGCTTCATGCATCATATTTTACAGTTGTCACACACACACACACACACACACACACATTAACTGATTCCTTGCATACTCCAACAGTTTCTACCTTTATAATTCCATAATAGGTTTGCTTAGATGGAAATTAAATAGAATAATTTAATTAATTAATAAAATAATTAAATAATTAAATAAATTTATTCAAATTAAACTAATTAAATAAATAAATAATTATATGAATTAGAATAAATTAAATAGAATAATTTATTAAATAATTTATTTAATTAATAATTTATTTAATTTAATAATTTATTTAATTACATTAAATTAAGTAGATGTGATAAGGATGCCTTTTATTCCATTTATAAACCATTGATAAAGATATCAAGGCCCAAAAATAAACCCATGAAGGGTTTGGTCAGTGGAGGAATTACATACGGTAATAACGCAATTGAAACAGCACTACCTAGCCCATCATCCCCCAGCACGAATGCAAGAAGATGGCAGGGAAATGTCGACAGCATCAACTTTCATAAGGTGCACCAACACTTTCATGGGATGCATCTACACCGTGGAATTGATGCAGTTTAGCACTGCTTTCATTTGCTATGGCATCCTGGGAGTTGTTGTGTTGCAAGTAGAGGATGATGGGATGTCATGATTGAAGCTGCCATAGGGGGAAATGAGATGGAATAATCAACTCAGTCTCCTGCAACTCCAGCAATGGCCACTTGAGGGCAGCAAAGGATTGCAGTTGGAAACCAAAGGGTTATGGCAAGTCTGCTCAGTGGATTAAGGCTTGCAATAGGGATTGGCCATAGAAGGTCATTATGCATATGCAAATGATAAAAAAAATCAGAGAAGAGTATCCAAAATAATTACTTATATATAGAATGGCCTTTGCAATAACAATATGTATCTATAGAAGGAAGGAAGAATTCCAAAAGAATAACAGGTTGCTGTGAGTTTTCCGGACTGTCTGGCCATATTCCAGTAGCATTCTCTCCCGACGTTTCGCCCACATCTATGGCAGAGGTGGTGAGGTCTGTTGGAAACTAGGAAAATTGGGTTTATATACCTGTAGGATGATGTTCCGGGTGGGAGAAAGAACTATTGTCTGCTTGAGACAAGTGTGAATGTTGCAATTGGCCACTTTGATTAGCACTGAATGGCCTTGCAGCTTCAAAGCCTGCCTGCTTCCTGCCTGGGAGAATCCTTAGAGGTTGTGAGGTCTGTTGGAAACTAGGAATATGCGGCCCTGATTAATTCTTATAATAATTATATAATAATTATAATTATATAATTATATAAATATAATAATAATAATAATAATAATAATAATAATAATAATAATAAAACCTTTATTTATATCCCGCTAACATCTCCCGAAGGACTCGGTGCGGCTTACAAGAGGCCAAGGCCCAACACATCAATAAAACAACAGCATAACAAATACAACAATAAATAAAACTCATAAAACAAGCAATAAACATTAAAACAATAGCAATAAACATTAGACAATAACACCACGAAGAGTTAATAATATAATAATAATAATAATAATAATAATAATAACAATTTAAAATAGATCATCTAGAATAAAAAGGAATTTTTAAAGAAAGCATGCCAACATAATACACATATCATATATTATATTATATATGGGAGCTGATTAGCTGGCCCTGATTGATTCTTGTCTGGAATTCAAGCTAACACCTCCCAACAAAGGATTCCTCCCAGGCAGAAAGCAGCCAGGCCTTGAAGCTGCAAGTCCACTCAATGGTAATCAAGGTGGGCAATGGCAACATTCACACCAGCCTCCAACAGACAAGAGTTAATAATAATAATAATAATAATTTAAAATAGATCATCTGGATAAAAAGGAATTTTTTAAAGAAAGCATGCCAATATAATGCACATGTCATATATGATTTGTAAAATAATAATCCAAATATAGAATTGCATAATAATAGTAATAATAATAATACATTTATTATTAATAAATTTGAAATAGATAATCTGGAGAAAAAGGAAATATTTTTTTAAAAGCACACTAATATAATGTGCATGCCATATAATATATTTTATAAATTTTATATTATATATTTTATATTATATTATATTATGCACATGCCATATGTTATATATAATTATATATATAATGCACATGTCATATATTTTATATATATTATATTATATATAAAACAATAATCCAAATATAGAATTGCATAATAATAATAATGCATTTATTGTGAATCAATTTGATATAAATCATATGGATAAAAAGGAAATGTTTAAGAAAGCACTCCAATATAATACACATGTCATATATTATATTATATATAAAACAATAATCCAAATATAGAATTGCATAATTAATAATAATAATAACACATTTATTATGAATAAATTTGAAATAAATCATGTGGATAAAAAGGAAATATTTTTTAAAAGCACACCAATATAATATGCATGTCATATATTATAAATAAAATAATAATCCAAATATAGAATTGCATAATAATAATAATAATAATAATAATACATTTATTATGAATAAATTTGAAATAAATCATCTGGATAAAAAGGAAATATTTTTTAAAAAGCACGCCAATATAATATGCATGTCATATATTATATTATATATAAAATAATAATGCAAATATAGAATTGCAAAATAATAATAATAACGCATTTACTGTGAATAAATTTGAAATAAATCATTTGGATAAAAAGGAAATATTTTTAATGCACATGTCATATATTTTATATATTTTATATTATATATAAAACAATAATCCAAATATAGAATTGCATATTAATAATATTATTATTATTAATAATAATAATGCATTTATTGTGAATCAATTTGAAATAAATCATCCGGATAAAAAGGAAATATTTTTTTAAAAAGCACGCCAATATAATGCACATGTCATATATTATATTTTATATATTTTATATTATTTTATTATATATTTTATATTATATATTTTATATTATTTTATATTATATGTTTTATATTATGCACATGTCATATATTATATATAATTATATATATAATGCACATGTCATGTATTTTATATATTTTATATTATATATAAAACAAAAATTCAAATATAGAATTGCATATTAATAATAATAATAATACATTTATTGTAAATAAATTTGAAATAAATCATCCAGATAAAAAGGAAATATTTTTAAAAGTACACCAATATAATATGCATGTCATATATTATATTATATATAAAATAATCCAAATATAGAATTGCAAAATAATAACACGCCAATATAATATGCATGTCATATATTATATATAAAATAATAATCCAAATATAGAATTGCATATTAATAATAATAATAATAATACATTTATTGTGAATAAATTTGAAATAAATCATCCGGATAAAAAGGAAATTTATAAAAATCCCGCCAATATAATATATAGAAGTAATATATTACATTATATATTAAATACTTCCTGCCCAACAGTCATGGATTTGGGAGTCTGGGTCTCACTCACCATCCTAGGCCTGCAATATCGCGAGGGGCCGCCAGAGGGCGCCGAAGGGAGAGCCTTCCATAGAGTCCCGAGGCCTCTCCAGGCGGGACCGGAAGTCGAAGCCTTACCGGAAGTTTGGGTGCCCTCATCCAAGATGGCGGCGGCGGTGGAAGTGCGGCTGCCTGTGGCTCGGAAGCGCCTGGCGAAAGGCGACGGGGAAAGGGACTTGGTGGCCCCCGGAGACACCATCACCACCGACCCGGGATACATGAGGTGAGGAGGGGGAGGAGGACTGCAACTCCCATCACTCCCAGGAAGGGCTTAATGGGAACTTTAGTTCAGCGTCCTGTCTGGAAGAGGGCTATAAGTATATTATTATATGTTATTATTATTATTATAAGTGATACTTTTGGAAGCTTCTGTTGGCTGAGTGATGGGAGATGTAGTAGCCCACTGTGTTTGGGGGGCTACAGAGGGGAGAATGGGAGCTTCAGCTCAGTGTCGTGTCTGGAAGAAGGCTATAAGTATATTATTATATGTTATTATTATTATAAGTGATACTTTTGGGAGCTTCTGCTGACTGAGTGATGGGAGATGTAGTCCATTGTCTTTGGGAGGCTATAGAGGGGAAAATGGTAGCTTCAGCTGAATGTTGGGAAGAGGGCTATAAATGATACTTTTGGTAACTTCTGTTGACAGAGTGATGGGAGATGTAGTCCACTGTGTTTTGGGGGATAATGGGAACTACAGCTCAGTGTCGTGTTGGGAGGAGGGCTATAAATGCTACTTTTAGGAACATCTGTTGATTGAGTGATGGGAGATGTAGTCCATTGTCTTTGGGAGACTATAGAGGGGATAATGAGAACTTCAGCTCAGTGTTGGTAAGAGGGCTATAAAGGATACAGCCCTCTGTTGACTGATGGGAGATGTAGTCCACCGTGTTTTGGGAGGCTATTGAGGGGATAATGGGAACTTCAGTTCAGTGTCGTGTCCGGAAGAGGGTTATAAGTGATACTTTTGGGATCTTCTGCTGACTGAGTGATGGGAGATGTAGTCCACTGTCTTTGGGAGGCTATAGGGAGAATAATGGGAACTTCAATGTTGGGAAGAGGGCTATAAAGGATACTTTTGGGAACTTCTCTTGACTGAGTGATGGGAGATATAGTCCACTGTGTCTGTGGGGGGCTATAGAGGGGATAATGGGAACTTCAGCTCAGTGTTGTGTTCGGAAGAGAGCTATAAGTGATACTTTTGGGAACTTCTCTTGACTGAGTGATGGAAGATGTAGTCCACTGTGTTCTGGGGGATAATGGGAGCTTCCGTTCAGTGTCGTGTTCGAAAGAGGGCTGCAAGTTATACTTTTGGGAGCTTCTTTTGACTGAGTGATGGGAGATGTAGTCCACTGTCTTTGAGAGTCTATAGAGGAGATAATGGGAACTTCAACTCAGTGTCGTGTTCAAAAGAGGGCTGCAAATGATTATTTTGGGAGCTTCTGCTGACTTGAGTGATGGGAGATGTAGTTCACTGTGTTTGGGGGGCTATGTAGGGGATAATGGGAACTTCAGCTCAGTGTCGTGTTTGAAAGAGGGCTATAAGTGATACTTTTGGATGCTTCTGTTGACTGAGTGATGGGAGATGTAATCCACTGTCTTTGGGAGGCTATAGGGGGATAATGGGAACTTCAATGTTGGGAAGAGGGCTATAAAGGATACTTTTGGGAACCTCTGTTGACTGAGTGATGGGAGAAATATTCTCTCTATATATCTATCTATCTACCTATGTATATCTATATATCTAAATATATCTAATTATATCTGTTTATACCCCTTACCTCAAACAAAGTCTGCTCAAGATATGAGCATAAGGTGTATTATTAATATTATTACTATATTAATGAAAACTTTAAATCATAGCCAGTGATGTAAATCCTTTTATGTCCCTAAGGGGCCACGGGACGTATTTGGGGGACGAGAAGCTGATTGCCTCGGTGGCCGGACTGGTGGAGCGGGTGAATAAGCTGGTCTGCGTCAAAGCCCTGAAAACCAGGTGAGCTCAGCCTATTGTGGTTATTATAATGACTATATTAATATTATTGTGAGATACCTCTACAGCTGTGTTTATTTTGCTATGTGAATATAATACAATCACAGAATCAAAAAGTTTGAGTCTATGCTCTGCTTAAAAACACCCAGAGAAGGAGTCACAAGGGCAATTATTCCCTTGTGATCTACTCACATTTGCATGTTTTCAAACTGCTAGGTTGGCAGAAGCTGGGGCTAACAGCGGGAGCTCACCCCACTCCCTGGATTCAAACCTGTGACCTTTCGGTTAGCAAGTTTGGCAGGTCAGCAATTTAATCCACTGTAAGGAGGGGCAGATAATAAATTATTATTATTATTGTCGAAGGCTTTCATGGCCGGAATCACTGGGTTGTTGTAGGTTTTTTCGGGCTATATGGCCATGGTCTAGAGGCATTCTCTCCTGACGTTTCGCCTGCATCTATGGCAAGAATCCAGAATCCTCAGAGGTAGTGAGGTGAGGATGCTTGCCATAGATGCATGCAAAACGTCAGGAGAGAATGCCTCTAGACCATGGCCATATAGCCCGAAAAAACCTACAACAACCTATTATCATTATTATTATTATTATTATTATTATTATTATTATTACTATTCTTCTACTACTAAAGAGGTCTTACAGGCTGCAATTCTTTTGCCAGGTGAGTGAAATGCAACCCACTTTTATTGAACATCCAGGAAGTTCCAGAAAATAAGTTTTTTTTTTAAATAACATCTATTTAATATGCATTGCGTTCTGTCACCATACATATTAAATATGGAATATTGGGGTGGCTGCCTCAAATGTTAATGTTGACCTCGTATCACTGTCTAATAAAACGACAATGCTGGAAATAAGAGTGACGAGCTGCAAGGAGGCAAGGTAATAAATTTATGATGTTGGTGATTAGTTATTTTGTTCTGTTCTTCAGGTATAACGGTGAAGTCGGAGACATTGTGGTGGGGCGCATCACTGAGGTAAACAAACCAAACTTCTGGCTTTTGCGTCTTGAATACACCCAAAGCTTTCCTTAAGTAAAGGTTTCCTCTTGACATTAAGTCAAGTCGAGTCCGATTCTGGGGAAGGTGCTCATCTCAATTTCTAAACCGAAGAACCAGTGTTATCCATAGACACCTCCAAGGTCATGTGGCCACTTATAGTACTGCATGGAGCGCCTTTACCTTCCTGCCGAAGCAGTGCCTGTTGATCTACTCACATTTGCATGTTTTCGTACTGCTAGATTGGTAGAAGCTAGAGCTAACGACGGGAGTTCACCCCATCTCACATATTCAAACCGCCAACCTTCCAGTCAACAAGTTTTGCAGCTTAGCGGTTTAACCCATTCCATCGCCGCAGCCCTTCCTTTACATTATCATTATTATTATTTTCCTTAACCTTGTTATTATTATTTATACCCCACTTTCTTTCGCTATAAAAGAAACACCAATTATTATTATTGTTACTAGCCGTCCCCTGCCACACATTGCTGTGGCTCAGTCAGATGATCTGGGAAATAAAGTAATGAGAAAGTGTTGATTTCTAATATATGTAATTTTTTTATGCTTGTGGATAAACAGCACTTCTTGCTGTTTCTTTGTCAGTGTTGATGTAAAAGATTGTCTGGTTTGCCTCCTCTGGAACATGCAACATATCATTGTCCTTCTTTCTATGAGACTATATCTGTGTGTGAATCATATATATCTATCCTTATCTATGGCTGGATGGTTCTTTGTCAGGAGGGCTTTATTTATGTTTTCTTGCCCTGCCCTAGGGAGTTGGACTGGATGGCCTTAAGTATTTTCTGTTGGTCATGGGGGTTCTCTGTGGGAAATTTGCCCCAATTCTGTTGTTTGTGGGCTTCAGAATGCTCTTTGATTGTTGGTGAACTATAAATCCCAGTAACTACAACTCCCAAATGTCAAGGTCTATTTTCCCCAAACTCCACCTGTGTTCATATTTGGGCCTATTGAGTATTTGTGTTCAGTTTGGTCCAGATCCATCATTGTTTGAGTCCACAGTGCTCTCTGGATGTAGGTGAGCTACAACTTCCAAATTCAAGGTCAATGCCCACCAAACCCTTCTAGTGTTTTCTGTTGGTCATTTGAGTCCTGTGTGCCACGTTTGGTTCAATTCCATCATTGGTGGAGTTCAGAATACCATTTGATTGTAGGTGAACTATAAATCCCAGCAACTACGACTCCCAAATGACAAAATCAATTTTTCGAGTGATGGTCACTCCTTGGGTTAGTAGGTGTCTTGTGGCCAAATTTGGTGGCAATTCGTCCAGTGGTTTTTGAGTTATGTTAATCCCACAAATGTACATTATGTTTTTATTTCTATAGATTTTCCTTAACATTATTATTATTATTATTATTATTATTATTATTATTATTATTTTTTTACTGACACAAAACCACTGTATGTCACAGCAAACAAGATTTCTATGTTGGAATGATGATGATGATTATTTTTATTATTATTATTATTTATACCCCAGTTTCTCTCTCTGTAAAAGGGACACCAAGAGGCTAGTTTTTGTTTTTATCTTTTGTATTCAAAGCTGTATACCTGTGATTTCTTTTCAAAGTCTTTCTCCTTTCCTTTCTCCAAAGGTTCAGCAGAAACGTTGGAAGGTTGAGACCAATTCCAGGCTGGATTCGGTGCTGCTCCTTTCCTCCATGAATCTTCCAGGCGGGGAGCTGGTAAGTTAATGAAAGAGTTCGAAAGTCAGGGACAAACAAGCAGATTATTATTATTATTATTATTATTATTATTATTATTATTATCGATAATCTTGGGAGGCTTACCTTTTTGGAAGCCCTATAGCCTTCCATAGCTTCCCCCTTTCATAGAATCCTAGAATCAAAGAGTTGGAAGAGACCTCATGGGCCATCCAGTCCACCCCCATTCTGCCAAGAAGCAGGAATATTGCATTCAAATCACCCCTGACAGATGGCCATCCAGCCTCTGTTTAAAAGCTTCCAAAGAAGGAGCCTCCACCACACTCCGGGGCAGAGAGTTCCACTGCTGAACAGCTCTCACAGTCAGGAAGTTCTTCCTCATGTTCAGATGGAATCTCCTCTCTTGTAGTTTGAAGCCATTGTCCCATTGCGTACTAGTCTCCAGGGAAGCAGAACGGAAGCTTGCTCCCTCCTCCTCCTCCCTGTGGCTTCCTCTCACATATTTATACATGGCTATCATATCTCCTCTCAGCCTTCTCTTCTTCAGGCTAAACATGCCCAGCTCCTTAAGCCGCTCCCCATAGGGCTTGTTCTCCAGACCCTTGATCATTTTAGTCGCCCTCCTCTGGACACATTCCAGCTTGTCAATATCTCTCTTGAATTGTGGTGCCCAGAATTGGACACAATATTCCAGGTGTGGTCTAACCAAAGCGGAATAGAGCATGGGGAGCATGACTTCCCTGGATCTAGACACTAGGCTCCTATTGATGCAGGCCAAAATCCCATTGGCTTTTTTTGCCGCCACATCACATTGCTGGCTCATGTTTAACTTGTTGTCCACGAGGACTCCAAGATCTTTCTCACACGTACTGCTCTCAAGCCAGGCATCCCCCATTCTGTATCTTTGCATTTCGTTTTTCCTGCCAAAGTGGAGTATCTTGCATATGTCACTGTTGAACTTCATTTTGTTTGTTTGGAAATAACTGGTTTCAACTGAAAGGACGAACGCTGCTAATTCATCTTTCTCCCTTTCCGTTCCAGAGGCGGAGGTCGGCTGAGGATGAACTGGCCATGCGCGATTACCTGCAGGAAGGAGACCTCATCAGTGTATCCATAGTTTTGTCAATTATGAATTATGAAAAAGGCCAAGTCTGGGGAAAAATAGAGCAACCGTCCATTAATTTTGTTCCTGATTTGTCGTTTTCTTGCTGGAGGGGATTGTGGGAGCTGTAGTCCAAAATGTCATGTTTCCAAGCCATCTCTCTATCTGTATCAGCGACCCTTCATGTCATGTTTCCAAGAATCTCGTTCTGAAATAAAGGGAGGGCCCCAAAGTGGCAGATTCCAGGAGCTTTCTCAGTTTCGTCTTCACTTGAATGAGGAACTTCCTGTGTTATCCATCCAAAGGTGGTATTGTTGTATTATTTTGCAAAAATGCAATCCTCGGGAGTCTTGTTTCCTTAAGTAGTCCTTTCAGGCAGAGGTCCAGGCGGTGTTTTCCGATGGGGCCGTATCATTGCACACCCGGAGCCTGAAATATGGGAAGGTGAGTGAGGCTTGAGTTAACCTTTCCGACTCGTTTCTTAGCTCTTGGTTTTGTGTTCCGATGAGCAGCAGAAGAGGGTCCAATTGCTTCTCTGTGTTGCAGCTCGGCCAGGGGGTCCTGGTCCAGGTCTCCCCATCCCTCGTGAAGCGGCAGAAGACCCACTTCCATGACCTGCCTTGCGGGGCTTCTGTTATCCTCGGCAACAACGGCTTCATCTGGATTTACCCGACTCCTGAACAGAAGGATGAAGACGCCGGGGGCTTCGTCACTGACCTGGAGGTGAGCAGGGGGCGGGGTATCTATTAAATGCCACCATCATTAAAATAACAGATCTATATATTGCTGGAAATTTCAGCTCTTCACAAGATGAAATCATTCTGAACTTTTGGTTAGAACTGTCAGTATATGTTGAAGTATGTAATGTGTTTTAAATGTAATTTCACGCAGTAGAAATATGGATGCCACAAGATTGTATTGCTGTGATGTATGTTTATGTTAGAGGCTGTGAGAAAGTAACCCTGAGATACTCTCTGTGTGGAGTTATGAGAAAATTAGGGAGTGTCTGGTATCTGCCAAGCAGCTGCAGAATTGTTTACCCTTCTACTTTCTTTGTCCTGCGTACTGTGTACTTCATGTCTGGTCGCTTACTGTAATGGATGTGTTTTGAACCTGCTTTGTAACCAGACGTCTCCAGAGTCCATGTTTTCTTCTAAGCCTGTGCAAAACTTCCACTAACACTAACAAGAACAACCAACTGGAATCCAAGGGTATTTTCAGAAACCTGCCACTGAATCGTAAAGCAGCGTGCACGTCCCATCCTCTGTCACATTGTCCTGAATGCGACGAGCGTTCCATGTAGTATTTTGATGAGCTGTTTCCTCTCTCTCCTTAGCTGGTGCCATTGCCAGATCGGGAAGTCATCTCCCGCCTTCGGAACTGCATCATGGCCTTAACGGCTCAGAAACTGATGCTCTACGACACTAGCATCCTTTACTGCTATGAAGCATCCCTTCCTCACCAGGTAGTAGCCATTGATATCTGAGCTTACATGTATCCATTGGGAACGAGACAGGTATCCCAATCCACTGGCTTCCCCTCTCCATTCAGAATGACATGCCTTGGAAAGCCGCAGGACCTAATCCACACCAGTTATGTAATAATAAACTTTAAAGGCACTCATCACAACAGCCCTCATAACGATAAGAGTCCAAAAAGCAGGGATATGTTCTGATTCATAGCCTCAGATCTGTTCTGGCCACTTCTTTGTCTCTTTGGAGCAGGTCCAATGACTCTTAATCCAATAATAATAATAATAATAATAATAATAATAATAGGGTTGTTGTAGGTTTTTTCGGGCTATATGGCCATGGTCTAGAGGCATTCTCTCCTGACGTTTCGCCTGCATCTATGGCAAGCATCCTGGATTCTTGCCATAGATGCAGGCGAAACGTCAGGAGAGAATGCCTCTAGACCATGGCCATATAGCCCGAAAAAACCTACAACAACCCAGTGATTTCGGCCATGAAAGCCTTCGACAATACATAATAATAATTTCTTACCCGCCTCTCAAGGCAGGCTATAGACCAATTAAAACATGTAAACACTTCAAAAACACAGCAAGTGCACATATTAAAACATACCTCTATAAAAGCTACACACAAAAACGTATCTACAAAATACATATTAAAATACGCAAAACAGAGAGTAAACAAAGGACACACATTTAAAATCCATGCTTATTTATTCATTTATTTACAGCATTTATATTGTGCCATTCTCGCCCCGAAGGAGACTCAAGGCAGATCACAGAACACATACACAGCAAACATTCAATGCCTTTAAACAGAGAGGACAAACAACAGATAGAGGTAGTATGTCGGCCTTTTTCCCAACTTCAGCGTCCCGGAAGTTGTGCTTGATTCTGGCCACAGGAGGGTGCTGTCACTCCATCCTCTATGATGTAGAGCCCTTGATCACAGACTTCCTCCTTCCTTTGATCGCTGGCATTTTCTGGTATTTCCTTTATACCTCCCCATTTAATTTCTCTACTCAAAGCTATTTTCGAACTGCTAAGGTGGACAGTAAACTGGACTGAAGGTCCGGTGGTCACCCTGACCCGGGCTTCGAACTATCAACCTTTCAATTGGTTAAGATCGATTGCTGCTGGTGATTTAACGCCTGGCCTGGGTTGCCAATCACCTGCACACCCTGGCTCCACTCCTGTTGTGAGATCTGGAATCACTTCTCCGTTCATTCTATTGCAGATCAAGGATCTACTGAAGCCGGAGGTGATGGAGGAGATCGTGTTGGAGACTCGGCAGAGACTGCTGGAACTGGAGGGGTGATGGCAGAGTGGTTGCCTTCAAGAAGATGTTGCCCTTTTCTCTCTTCCCATGAACGTTGGACTTTGTTGTGGTTATAGATTATGTCAGATGAAATTATTTGACGAAGGAAGTTTTTGATGCCGGTTAGAACAAACACACATGCCCGGTGGAGAATGATCAACCTCTTCTTGTTCACATTTCACATCTTCTGGTGTCCTGTCCTTCACCTTGGGCTACCACTCTTGCACATTATTGCCTCCAGACATGGAATTGTGTTGGTTTTATACTTTGGAAGTATTGACTCATTGGTTTGAGTCTCCTTTCTTATTTGCTTCAGCCCTTCAGGTGTTTGGATTTCAACTCCCACAATTCCTCGCAGCCTCAAGCCCCTTCCTTTTTCCACTCAGCCACCTAAGTAGAAAGGGAAAAGGAAAATTTGGACCTGGGACATACTCTCCTGTTACCCTTCCTAGAGTTTTTATGATACTGCAAACTCTTCTAAAGTCAATTCCAT
Source organism: Anolis sagrei ordinatus (assembly GCF_025583915.1). NCBI lineage: Eukaryota > Metazoa > Chordata > Lepidosauria > Squamata > Anolidae > Anolis > Anolis sagrei. Next base: position 33,349,224 of record NW_026844589.1, read on the forward strand.
GTATAACATAACTATATGGTAGGTATTTTTTAAAAAATAAGCCTCTATTTTTTTTGTATTGGAAGTACTTAAACGCAACCCAGTAAATGTTTTTTTTAAAGAAAATATCCAAAATCAAAAGATTGATTTCATTTTGTTGTTTTGTTTGCTAAGGGAAAAAAAATATTGCGTCCTGCTTTTTTCTTGCTGGTTCTGCATGCATCCCTTTGCAAAAGTGGGAAAAATATTCTTGCAAAAGGCAGCAACTGGGGTGCGATGGCAGCTGCAGCGTCACCAATGCTCCAATGTATTATTATTACTTCAAAACATATACGGCTGGTTTCTGTGCAATGTTGTGCTCCTTTTGCAGCCTGCAGAACAAGCCACAACTTGAGTCTCCATTATTGGGAGTGTTTGAAGGAAACCAGAAGCGTTTTGAACATTTTTAGATTTTTATATTCCTGTATGTGTTTAGACCAGGCATGGACAAACATGGTGGTCTGGAGGGGGGTGGGTGGGCCGGGAGGGTGAAGAAAAGATGGGAAATGTTTGGATCCCAAAAGGGCTGGCCTTGGTCAGGATGAGATGGTGGATGGGAGAGAAAACGTGTATCCATTAGACCCCATCTTGCTTACTCCTGCTATAGAATTCTAGCACTGGAAGAGACCCCCAAGGACCATCCAGTCCGACCCCTTGCCATGCAAGAAGGCACCATCAAAGCACTCCTAATAGTCACAGCTTCTTCTGGAAAGCCTCAATCACACTCCGGAGCAGCCTAGGCCATTCTCCAGCAGCTTTTACTCTCAGAGACTTCTTCCTAATCTTTTCAGTTGAATCTCTTTCCTGGCCATTTGAACCCATTGCTCCCTTGTGCCCGGGTCTCCTCCTCAATGGGACACCCTTTAAAATCTTGAAACATGGTTCTCCTGTTCCCTCTCTACCTTCTCTTCTCCTAGCTAAACATCTCCAAGGAGGAAAGGTGGAAGGAAAAAAAGAGAAGGAAGGAAGGGTGGAAGGGAATGGAGTGGAGGGAAGGGAGGAGGAAGGAAAGACAAAAGGGATGAGGAAGGCAATGGAGGGAGGGAAGGGAGAAAGAAGGAAAGACAAAGGAAGGGAGGAAGGACGAAAGGGTGGAAGGGAATGAAGGCAGTAAGAAAGACAAAAGGGTGGAAGGAAATCGAGGGAGAGAGGGAAGAGAAGAAACAAGGGAGGGAAGGAAGGAAGGACAAAAGGGTGGAAGGGAATGGAGGGAGGGAGGGAAGGGAGAAAGATGGAAAGAAGGGAAGGAAGGATGGAAGGGTAAAAGGAAGGAGAAAGGATGGAAGGAGGGAAGGAGAAGGAAGGACAAAAGGGAAGGGAGGAAGGAGGAGAGAGGGAGGGAGAAAGAAGGAGGACAAAAGGGAAGGAAGGGGGGAGAGGGGGGAGGAAGGAAGAAAAGGAAAGACAAAAGGGAAGAAAGGAAGGACGAAAGGGTGGAAGGGAATGGAGGGAGGGAAGGGAGAAAGAGGGAAAGACAAAAGGGAAGGAAGGAAGTATGGAAGGGAATGGAGGGAGTGAAGGAAAGGAAAGGGAGAAAGAAGGAAAGACAAAAAGGAGAGGAAGGATGAAAGGGAAGAAGAGGGATGAAAGGGTGGAAGAGAATGGAAGGAAGGGAGAAAGAAGAAAAAAACCAAAAGGAAAGGAAGGAAGGACGAAAGGGTGGAAGGGAGGGAAGGAAGGAAGGAGAAGGAGAGTGGGAAGTAGGGAGGGAAGAGAAAAGGAAGGAAGGACAGGATGGTGAAAGGGAGGGGAGGGTCTGAGAAAAGAGCCCAAGGGGCCACATCTGGGCCCTGGCCGTGGGTTTACCCATACCTGGTTTAGGCGACTATACAGAATAAGATATCTTGAATGACACCAGAAATATTTGAAGAAAAGAATTGATACCAGGATACCTGTATTTGCATATATATCCCTAATGAGATCTGGGGGATTCACCTCATAACAGATTCACGAAATATGCAATATCACTTCGTTTTGCTCTCCTTTTCGTTTCTGGTGTAAAAAAAATGCAAATACAGAGGTTCATTTCGTGGCTGGATGCCGGCATGACACTGTATTAGTAGTATTACATTCTCAAATACTTAGTATATTCGGAGTATTACGTTTTCAAATACATTTTCTGAGGCCCACACCTTCAAAATGACTTTTTCATTCCAAAAAGCAGCGGTAGTCCAATAGAAGTTTTACTTTCTGACTGAATAGTCCTGAATTACTGAAGCTATTATAGGAATAGCATTTATTTATTTGTATGTAAAGCTGATAATAGGCCGCAGCAGGTGCTTATTTCCTCACACCTGAAGAAAAACCGTTCAAAATGGCACCCATTTCCCCCTTTCATGAGACAATTTGAAGCTCTTTTTCTCAAACTGAAGCCTAAACTATTCAAAGAGAGGTTTTATTTCCTGACTGAATGAAAGGACTGACTATTATTATGGTTTATTTATATGAGACTATATTAGCGTAGCTTTGTATAAGCCTCAGCAGGTGCTTAGTTCCTTCAAAATGGCCTCCCTTTTGGTGTTTGGAGCTCTTTTCCTCAAACTAAACCATTCAAAGCAAAGTTTTATACTTTTGGCTGAATGAAGAAACTTATTATATTAGAACTTCTTAGGTTTTTTTTTTTTTTTTTTAATAAGTTTTTATTAGTTTATCACAATTATTACATACTATTGCATTTTCTACATCAACCTCTTTAACATGTTATTTTGTTGTTTTGCTTTGACATTCCTCCCCTTTTTTTTCTCTTTTTTTTTTTTTTCCCCACCTCCGTGCTCCCCTCCACCCGTTTCAAGCCACATTTCTTACATTTCATCAGTCCAAAATTTCATTTCTTCTTGTGACGGTAATTTTCCTTCCTTATTTTTTAATCCATTTATCACAAATTTCCCCCATATAGCATCAAAATCACTTTGTTTCCATATACCTTTTTTAACCTTTAATATACATGTCAGTTTATCGTTTAAAGCTAATTTCCATGCTTCCTTATACCACTCCTCTATTTGTATATTCATTTCTTTTTTCCAATTCCTTGCTATGAGCAGTCTTGCTATAGTTAGTAAATTTGTTATCGCTTCTTTATCCTCCTTTTTCAATTGCTTATTGGTATATAATGATAGTAAGGCTATACTAGGACTTTTATCTATTTTCATATTCATTATAATTTCTATTTCTCTAGAGAGAATTAGAACTTCTTAGGTGACATTATATTAGCATAGGTTTGTATCGGCCTCAGCAGGTGCTTCGTTCCTCACGCCTGAAGGAAAACCTTTCCAAAATGGCGGCCTTTTCGGAAGCTCTTTTCCTGAAACGAGAGCCTAAACTATTCAAACTAAAGCCTAAACTATTCAAAGCGAAGTTTTATTCTTTGGCTGAATGAAGAAACTTATTATATTAGAACTTCTTAGGTGATATTATATTAGCATAGGTTTGTATCGGCCTCGGCAAGTGCTTCGTTCCTCACGCCTGAAGGAAAACCTTTCCAAAATGGCGGCCTTTTCGGAAGCTCTTTTCCTGAAACGAGAGCCTAAACTATTCAAACTAAAGCCTAAAATATTCAAAGCGAAGTTTTATTCTTTGGCTTAATGAAGAAACTTATTATATTAGAACTTTTAATGTGATATTATAGTAGCATAGGTTTGTATCGGCCTTGGCAAGTGCTTCGTTCCTCACGCCTGAAGGAAAACCTTTCCAAAATGGCGGCCTTTTCGGAAGCTCTTTTCCTGAAACGAGAGCCTAAACTATTCAAACTAAAGCCTAAAATATTCAAAGCGAAGTTTTATTCTTTGGCTTAATGAAGAAACTTATTATATTAGAACTTTTAATGTGATATTATAGTAGCATAGGTTTGTATCGGCCTTGGCAAGTGCTTCGTTCCTCACGCCTGAAGGAAAACCTTTCCAAAATGGCGGCCTTTTCGGAAGCTCTTTTCCTAAAACGAAAGCCTAAACTATTCAAACGGTTCAAAGAGAAGTTTTATTTCCTGGAGGAAGGAACTTATACTATAACTTATGATATTAGAACATGATCATAGTATTATATTATTATAGTTGTATAGGACTCAGCAGGTGTGTTCCATCCTTACACCTGAAGGAAAACCTTTCAAAATGGCGGCCTTTTGGGAAGCTCTCTTCCTAAACTGAAAGCCTAAGCTATTCAAACTAAACTGTTCAAAGATAAGTTTTATTTCCTGGATGAAGGAATTTATGACTATAACTTATTATATTAGAACATTATCATAGTATTTTATTATCATAGTTGTATAGGCCTCAGCAGGTGTGTTCCATCCTCACACCTGAAGGAAAACCTTTCAAAATGGTGGCCTTTTCCTAAAACGAAAGCCTAAACTATTCAAACTAAAGTCTAAACCGAGAAGTTTTATTTCTTGGATGAAGGAACTTATGATATTAGAACATTATCATATTATTATATTATCATATTTGTATAGGCCTCAGCAGGTGTTTCAATCCTCACACCTGAAGGAAAACCTTTCAAAATGGCGGCCTTTTCGGATGCTCTTTTCCTGAAACGAAAGCCTAAACTACTCAAACTAAAGTCTAAACTGAGGAGTTTTATTTCATGGATGAAGGAACTTATACCATAACTTATGATATTATAACATGATTATAATAGTTGTAAAGGCCTCAGCAGGTGTTTCCATCCTCACACCTGAAGGAAAGCCCTTCAATATGTCGTCCAAGATCGTGGAGTCCTCGTGGAGAACAAGTTAAACATGAGCCAGGAATGTGATGTGGCGGCAAAAAAAGCCAATGGGATTTTGGCCTGCATCAAGAGGAGCATAGTGTCTAGATCCAGGGAAGTCATGCTTCCCATGCTCTATTCCGCTTTGGTTAGACCACACCTGGAATATTGTGTCCAATTCTGGGCACCACAATTGAAGAGAGATATGGACAAGCTGGAATGGCCGACTAAAATGATCAAGGGTCTGGAGAACAAGCCCTATGAGGAGCGGCTTAAGGAGCTGGGCATGTTTAGCCTGAAGAAGAGAAGGCTGAGAGGAGATATGATAGCCATGTATAAATATGTGAGAGGAAGCCAGAGGGAGGAGGAGGGAGCAAGCTTGTTTTCTGCTTCCATGGAGACTAGGACGCAATGGAGCCATGGCTTCAAACTACAAGAGAGGAGATTCCATCTGAACATGAGGAAGAACTTCCTGACTGTGAGAGCCGTTCAGCAGTGGAACTCTCTGCCCCGGAGGGAGTGTGGTGGAGGCTCCTTCTTTGGAAGCTTTTAAACAGAGGCTGGATGGCCATCTGTCAGGGGTGATTTGAATGCAATATTCCTGCTTCTTGGCAGAATGTGGCCTCTGGTGTTCCTGCAAGAAGGTCCTCCCTTGTGCATGTGGCAGGGCTCAGGGTGCATTGCAGCAGGTGGTCAGTGGTTGGCTCTTCTCCACACTCACATGTCGTGGACTCCACTTTGTGGCCCCATTTCTTGAGGTTGGCTCTGCACTCTCGTGGTGCCAGAGCGCAGTCTGTTCAGCGCCTTCCACGTCGCTCAGTCCTCTGTGTGCCCAGGGGGGAGTCTCTCATTGGGTATCAGCCATTGGATGAGGTTCTGTGTTTGAGCCTGCCACTTTTGGACTCTCACTTGCTGGGGTGTTCCAGCGAGTGTCTCTGTAGATCTTAGAAAACTATTTCTTGATTTAAGTCGTTGACGTGCTGGCTGATACCCAAACAAGGGATGGGCTGGAGATGTCACTGCCTTGGTCCTTTCACTATTGGCTGCTACTTCCCGGCGGATGTCAGGTGGTGTGATACCGGCTAGACAGTGTAATTTCTCCAGTGGTGTAGGGCGCAGACACCCCGTGATAATGCGGCATGTCTCATTAAGAGCCACATCCACTGTTTTAGCGTGGTGAGATGTGTTCCACACTGGGCATGCATACTCAGCAGCAGAGTAGCATAGCGCAAGGGCAGATGTCTTCACTGTGTCTGGTTGTGATCCCCAGGTTGTGCCAGTCAGCTTTCGTATGATATTGTTTCTAGCGCCCACTTTTTGCTTGATGTTCAGGCAGTGCTTCTTGTAGGTCAGAGCACGGTCCAGAGTGACTCCCAGGGATTTGGGTGCGCTGCCATTCTCCAGTGGGATCCCTTCCTTCCCAGGTAATAATCCTCAGAGCTCGGGATGCTTCTCTGTTCTTGAGATGAAAGGCACATGTCTGTGTTTTAGATGGATTAGGGATCAGCTGGTTTTCCCTGTAATAGGCAGTAAGAGCACCTAGAGCTTTTCAACCATCTCAAAGCTCCCTGCTTGAGCGGTGATGGCACGATCATCAGCATAGATGAAACTCTCTGTCCCTTCTGGCAGTGGCTGGTCATTTGTAAATGTTGAACATTGATGGTTTTCCCTGTAAGAGGCAGTAAGAGCACCTAGAGCTTTGGAGAGCTTCTGTTCAACCATCTCAAAGCTCCCTGCTTGAGCGGTGATGGCACGATCATCAGCATAGATGAAACTCTCTGTCCCTTCTGGCAGTGGCTGATAATGTCTGTACATATTAAACATGGATGGAGCAAGCTTCAGAGAGGCAGTGAGAGCACCTAGAGCTTCGGAGAGCTTCTGTTCAACCATCTCAAAGCTCCCTGCTTGAGAGGTGATGGCACGATCATCAGCATAGATGAAACTCTCTGTCCCTTCTGGCAGTGGCTGGTCATTTGTGTAAATGTTGAACATTGATGGAGCAAGCTTTGGAGAGGCAGTAAGAGCACCTAGAGCTTTGGAGAGCTTCTGTTCTACCATCTCAAAGCTCCCTGCTTGAGCGGTGATGGCACGATCATCAGCATAGATGAAACTCTCTGTCCCTTCTGGCAGTGGCTGATAATGTCTGTACATATTGAACATGGATGGAGCAAGCTTCAGAGAGGCAGTAAGAGCGCCTAGAGCTTCGGAGAGCTTCTGTTCAACCATCTCAAAGCTCCCTGCTTGAGCGGTGATGGCACGATCATCAGCATAGATGAAACTCTCTGTCCCTTCTGGCAGTGGCTGGTCATTTGTGTAGATGTTGAACATGGATGGAGCAAGCTTCAGAATAGGCAGTAAGAGCACCTAGAGCTTCGGAGAGCTTCTGTTCTATCATCTCAAAGATCCCTGCTTGAGCGGTAATGGCACGAACATCAGCATAGATGAAACTCAGTCCCTTCTGGCAGTGGATGGACTGGATGATGGCCCATCAGGTCTCTTCCAACTCTAGGATTCTATGATTCCATTTTTGCCCCTCGTGAGGTGATTTAGAAGCCACTTTTTTCATTTTTGTGTGTGGAAAACCTCCCCTGAGAGGTCTTATTCCTTGCTAAATGAAGGAAGGCGTGGTATTATCCAGAGTGTGAGGCTGGGATACCTGGCCCTTTCCTGAGGCGAGGCGTTCCACAGGTGTGTTTGCCCTGTGAGGAAGCGCCCCTCCCAAAATGGCGCCCCTTTCCTTCCACTTCCCCAAAAGGGCTAGGCCCGGGAGGCTGGGGACTCTCCTGGGAGGCTTCCCCGGGCTGCTGCTCCTCCCCTCGCGCCGAGGAAGGGGCGGAGAAGGGGGCGGGCGAGAGAGAGAGGAGGCAGGCCGGCTCCCTTCCCTTCCCAACATGGCGGCGGGGCGCGCTGAGGAGGCGCCGAGCAGGGCCGCTTCCTAGGCCCCCTCCTCTCCATTAGTACGCCTCTCTCGCGCCTTCCTTTCCTCTCAGACTCTCCCCTCTCCCTCCTCCTCTAGTCAGTCCTCCTTCCTGCATTTCCTTCCCTTCTTTTCCCTCACTCTCTTCTCTCCAATCTTTCACCTCCTTCCTCATCTATTTTGGGGGTTTTTTTGCCAGTGGGTCAGGTGTGCCTTTCTTTCCTTCACCCACCCCCTCACTCTTCCTTGATTCTGACTCCATTCTCCTCATTTTGGGGAGAGTTTTTGTGAGGGGCAATCTGCATTGCATCCCCTCACTTTTCCCTTCTTACTCCCTATTTTATTGTGGGTTTTTGTGAGGGGAAATCTGCATTGCTTTCCCTTACTTTTCCCTTCTTGTTCCCTTTTTGTGGTGGGTTTTTGTGAGGGGAAATCAGCATCGCATTCCCTCACTTTTCTGAGATTTTTTGAACCCTTTCTTCCCCTCTTCCACCCCTCACTCTTCTTTCTTGATTCTTGCTCCACTCTCCTGCTTTACATCTTCATTTTGGGGTGGGATTCCTTCTCCATTCTCCTCATTTTGGGGTGGGTTATTGTGAGGGGGAGACCTGGTTTCATTCCCTCACTTTTCTCTTTTTATTCCCTTTTTGTTGTGGGTTTTTGTGAGGGGAAATCTGCATTGCATTCCCTCACTTTTCCCTTCTTACTCCATTTTTGTGGAGGGTTGTTGTGAGGGGAAATCTGCATTGCATTCCCTCACTTTTCCCTTCTTGCTCCCTTTTTTATTGTGGGCGTTTGTGAGGGGAAATCTGCATTGCTTTCCCTCACTTTTCCCTTCTTACTCCTTTTTTGTGGAGGGTTGTTGTGAGGGGAAATCTGCATTGCATTCCCTCACTTTTCCCTTCTTACTCCATTTTTGTGGAGGGTTGTTGTGAGGGGAAATCTGCATTGCATTCCCTCACTTTTCCCTTCTTGCTCCCTTTTTTATTGTGGGCGTTTGTGAGGGGAAATCTGCATTGCTTTCCCTCACTTTTCTGGGGGTGTTTGTGCCTTTCTCCCCCTCTTCCACCCCTCACTCTTCTTTCTTGATTCTTACTCCATTCTCCTCATTTTGGGGAGGGTTATTCTGAGGGGAAAATCTGCATTGCTTTCCCTCACTTTCCCCTTCTTGCTCCCTTTTTGTGGTGGATTTTTGTGAGGGGAAATCTGCATTGCATTCCCTCAATTTTCCCTTCTTGCTACCTTTTTTTATTGTGGGCTTTTGTGAGGGGAAATCTGCATTGCATTCCCTCTTTTTTCTGGATGTGTGTGTGCCTTTCTTCTCCTCTTCCACCCCTCACTCTTCTTTCTTGAGTCTTACTCTACTCTCCTGCTTTACATCTTCATTTTGGGGTGGGATTGTGTGAGGGTGGCATCTTCATTGCTTTCCCTCACTTTTCTTACTCCTCTCTACTCACTTTTCTCTTCTTACTCCACTCTCCTCATTTTTAATCTTTTCTTGGGGTGTGTTTTTGTGAGGGTGACATCTGCATTGCTTTCCTTCACTTTTCCCTTCTTACTCGCTTTTTTATCTAAATTTTATTGTGGGCATTTGTGCTTTTCTGCACTGCAGTCCCTCACTTTTCTGGAGGTGTTTGTGCCTTTCTTCCCCTCTTCTACCCCTCACTCTTTTTTCTTAATTCTTACTCCATTCTCCTTCTCGAAATTTTAATTTTGGGGTGGGTTTTTCTGAGGGTGCCATCTGCATAGCTTTCCCTCACTTTTCTTACTTCCACTCTCCTCATTTATATCTTCATTTTATTGCGGGTTTTTGTGAGGGGAAATCTGCATTGCCTTCCCTCACTTTTCTCATCTTACTCCACTCATCATTTATGTCTTCATTTTGGGCTGAGTTTTTGTGAGGGTAGCATCTGCATTGCATTCCCTCACTTTTCTCACTCTCTTCTTTATTTATTTTTGTATTAATCTCCGCATTTTCCCCCACACACCCCCTTCTTTCCCCCCAACCCGTTTCCTAATTCTTCATCTTCTTAATTATCTCTCCTTTTTCCCTCCTCAAAACTTTTTGAAATATTAAATTTTTGGGCTTTATGTGAAGGGGAGGACCTGTGCATTTCTTTCCTTTTCCTTTCCTTTCTTCCTCTCCATTATTTATTTGGCCATTTCTTCCCGTCAGTTCTTCGCCTTCTTTATTATCCCCCATAATATTATTTAAATATTATTTTTCAGTGTATGTATGTGAGGAAGGACCTTTTTCTTTTCTTCCTTCACCTACTTGAATTCTTGTCTTTCCCCCCAAAATCACCCTCTTCTTTAGTAGCCTTATTCTTTTCCTCCTTACTAAGTTTGACATTCATTTTGGGGATTTTTCTATTTCTTTCCCTCACCTCCCTTTCTTCTCCCTATTAGTGTTATTATTCTGTTTCTTATTGTGATATGGCCTAAGGGCTAATCAATAAAATTACTACTACTATTATTATATTGTCCTTTGTTGGGCATTCACCTGTGAGGGAACCTGCACATTTTTTCCCCTCACGTATTGCTCTTCTTTTTCACTCTGTTTTTTACATTCTTTCAAAGTTTTTCTTCACTAGCCCCTCACAACTATTGATACTAAATTTGAGATGAGCGGTGTATTTTCGCCCTTCTTTCATCATATTTTCTTCCGCTCAACCCAAGCAAAACATCTCCATCTTTCCTGCTATTATTCTTGTTGCTATTTCTACTTTTTTGGGGGTCCTCTCTTCTCTCCAGAGATTTATTTACTTCCTACCAAATAAGTGTTAATTATTTTCAGTCGCCTTATCTTCAGACACTCGCAGGCCTTTTTGAAAGTGTCCTCTGCTTCTTTCTATCAATTATTTTTCTCTCTCTTTTTTGCATAATTTACCCCCCTTTCTAACCATGATCGTGACAAAAAGTTACTTTCTCCAAGGGCCGCCTGTCCGTCCCCGCGACTGTAGTTGAATGTACCTTGTTGACATTGAACGACAAATGGCCCAATTCCGTGCAGATTCGAGATGCGTGTGTTTCCGTCCAAGAGCTGATTGTCCACCTCTGTCCTTAGCAAAAGAATGTGGACTTTCGGGACGGTCTCGCCTTCGGTAGTTCTCCGTGCCTTACTCCGGTTTCGTCCCAGCGACCCAAAATCAGTGAACTCCCCAAGAAAGCTTCACCAACCTTGAATTGGGATGAAGATGGCATTTTCACCCCGCTTGGCTCGCTTCTGGCGGCTGTTTCAAAACATTCCTCCTGGAGAAAAACCTAGGACTAACCGATCCGTTCCTTCCAGCCAGAAGCGATGAGCTTCCATCATCCGGTGACATCCGTATTTTCAGGAATCGTTCAGAGGCGTGTTGATCCAAGCCACGTGCGGATGACCTGTAACCAGGCTGCCATTTTCAAAACGATACCTGTCCGTCAACATCTCAATTTGTGTTTTACGGAGAAATGACAGTGGGAACACTTGCGATGGGACAAATAAGAGTCCCAATGAAACTCATTATCTGTGAATCCCAATGAAATGCGTTTACTTCCGACCAAATTGTGTCACGGAACCTTAGAACTCTTTAGGCCTTCTCTATGTGCTTTTTAAAGGGAGCGTATGATTGTCATATCCGACTTCAGTGATACTTGAAAGCCAACCGCGTGCCTTTTGGGCCTACAACGAGTGAATGCTATGCCAAGGAAAAGGAGAATCCCTTTGGTGCTGATTTGGGTGAGTTTGCTTCCTTTCACCCAGAGAACCCCTTGGCATGGTTTGCTCATTGATCCAAGATGAACTAGTTCCTGGAGATGCTCCGGGAGAAGATTTAAATGCCTTTGGTGGCCTTTGCCATTAGCAAGTGGACCTTCTAATTGAAAATGTGCTGAAAAAGCGACGTGTGCCTTGAGTGCCTGGAACCGTCTACCCAACCAACAGGTCTGCCTTCTTGTTTTGGGAAGACCTGCCTTTGGTCCTTTATGGGTCAGCAGCCTGGAAAGGTTCTTGGGGACCAACGAAGGCCGAGTCTGCCGGCCCTGCCCTTCATCAAAGGAGCAGGGAAGAAGGAGGCGTCCAAGCATGGAGGCCATCCCTGCAACGTCTTCCTGGAACATGGTAAGAGACACCATCTCAGCTTTGGGAAACTTGAATAAGTTTAAGATGCATTCGCAAGAAATTATTCATAAGCATATGGCATTTAACATATTTGCATAAGGAGGTTTCGATGTAAATGAGTAAGTATGTGGTTTGAATGCAGGTTGCGCGAAATGCATGGGACCAGAAGTGTTTTGGAGTTCGAATCTTGGAATATTTGCCCATATATAATAAGATTTTTTGGAGAATATGGGAATTGTTTTGGTGACAGCATGGGACATGGCTGCCAGCAGAGCGAAGCAATCAGTAAACCATGGAATGACGTTCCATGGCTTGTTTAGGTGTATCAGGTGCTTGTTTAGGTGTTTAGGTGCTTGTTTAGGAGCAGACTTGTTTTCTGCTTCCCTGGAGACTAGGACACAAGGGAACAATGGCTTCAAACTACAAGAAAGGAGATTCCATTTATTTATTATTTATTTATCGTGTCATCCGCAACCAGAACATTGTATTACATTTCTAACAGAACAAAACAAACAAACAGATAAAAAAACCCACAAATTTTGCAAACTTGGTAGCTGATTAAATGTCCTTTGACCAGTATCTGGCCACTTGGAGTGCCTCTGGTGTTGCCGCAAGAAGGTCCTCCATTGTGCATGTGGCAGGGCTCAGGTTGCATTGCAGTAGGTGGTCAGGGGTTTGCTCTTCTCCACACTCGCATGTCATGGACTCCACTTTGTGGCCCTATTTCTTGAGGTTGGCTCTGCATCTTGTGGTGCCAGAGCGCAGTCTGTTCAGCGCCTTCCAAGTCGCCCAGTCTTCTGTGTGCCCAGGGGGAGTCTCTCATTGGGTATCAGCCATTGGTTGAGTTTCTGGGTTTGAGCCTGCCACTTTTGGACTCTCGCTTGCTGAGGTGTTCCAGCGAGTGTCTCTGTAGATCTTAGAAAACTATTTCTAGATTTAAGTCGTTGACGTGCTGGCTGATACCCAAATGGGATGAGCTGGAGATGTCTCTGCCTTGGTCCTTTCACTATTGGCTGCTACTTCCCGGCGGATGTCAGGTGGTGCAATACCGGCTAGACAGTGTAATTTCTCCAGTGGTGTAGGGCGCAGACACCCCGTGATAATGCGGCATGTCTCATTAAGAGCCACATCCACTGTTTTAGTGTGGTGAGATGTGTTCCACACTGGGCATGCATACTCAGCAGCAGAGTAGCACAGCGCAAGGGCAGATGTCTTCACTGTGTCTGGTTGTGATCCCCAGGTTGTGCCAGTCAGCTTTCATATGATATTGTTTCTAGCACCCACTTTTTGCTTGATGTTCAGGCAGTGCTTCTTGTAGGTCAGAGCACGGTCCAGAGTGACTCCCAGGTATTTGGGTGTGCTGCAATGCTCCAGTGGGATTCCTTCCCAAGTGAGAATGTAAATAAGTAAGTATGTGGTTTGAATGCAGGTTGCGCAAAATGCATGGGACCAGAAGTGTTTTGGAGTTCAAATCTTGGAATATTTGCCCATATATAATAAGATTTTTTTTGGAGAATATGGGAATTGTTTTGGTGACAGAATGGGACTTGTTTACCAGCCAAGCGAAGCAATAAGTAAACCATGGAATGAAGTTCCATGGCTTGTTTAGGTATATCAGGTGCTTGTCTAGGAGCAAGTTTGTTTTCTGCTTCCCTGGAGACTAGGACATGGAACAATGGCTTCAAACTACAAGAAAGGAGATTCCATCTGAACATGAGGAAGAACTTCCTGACTATGAGAGCCGTTCAGCAGTGGAACTCACTGCCCCGGAGTGTGGTGGAGGCTCCTTCTTTGGAAGCTTTTAAACAGAAGCTGGATGGCCATCTGTCAGGGGTGCTTTGAATGCAATTTTCCTGCTTCTTGGCAGAATGGGGTTGGGCTGGATGGCCCATGAGGTCTCTTCCAACTCTTTGATTCTATGATTCTAGATGGGACACAAGTTGGAGCACAGGATTCATTTATGTTTGTGTACTGGATCTGGCGCAGTCTGGGTCATGGAACTGAAACAGCCTTGGTCGCCTTAGTGCGGTGGTTTTCAGTGTGTAGGTCCCCAGGTGTTTTGGCCTACAACTCCTAGGCATCTGGAAGCCAAAACATCTGGGGACCCACAGATTTAGAATCACTGCACTTTACAGAGCTTCTGTTTCAAAGCTCCCTGCTTTGGTGATGGCATGATCGTCAGCATAGATCAGGGGTTCTCAACGTGTGAGTCCCTAGGTGTTTTGGCCTACAACTCCCAGCCAGTTTACCAGCTGTTAGGATTTCTGGAAGTTGAAGGCCGAAACATCTGGGGACCCACAGATTGAGAATCACTGCACTTTACAGAGCTTCTGTTTCAAAGCTCCCTGCTTAAGTGGTAATGGCACGATCATCAGCATAGATCAGGGGTTCTCAACATCTGTTTCCCCAGGTGTTTTGGTCTACAACTCCCAGAAACCCCAGGGTTTCTGGTATTCTAACAGCTGGTATCCCAGTTTACCAGCTGTTAGGATTTCTGGAAGTTGAAGGCCAAAACATCTGGGTACCCACAGGTTGGAAATAATCAACATTTTCTAATGTTACACCATTAAGCTGTATTTCTGGTATTGCAGTTGGATTGGCTGGTGCCTTTTGCTGGAAGAGCACTTCGGTTTTCTCAATGTTCAATGACAGGCTGAGCTTCTCATATGCTTCTGCGAAGGTGTTTAGAGTAGCTTGTAGGTCTTCTGACTGCGCACAGACTACGTTATCATCAGCATATTGGAGTTCTATAACATGTTGTAGGTCTTCTGAATGAGCACAGATGACGTTGTCATCAGCATATTGGAGTTCTATAACATACTTTGGTGCAGCTGGCTGGGAGTCAGCTGTATTAAGATCACTACTGTCTGAAAGGTCATGATTTCGAAGCCAGCCCGGGTTGGAGGGAGCTTCCGACTAATTTTGTGTAGCTTGCTGTCGACCTTTGCAGCCCGAAAGACAGTTGCATCTGTCACGTAGTAAATTTAGGTACTGCTTATGCGGGGAGGCAAATTAAACTAATTTACGAGGCCATCAAAATCTCCAGCAAGCATGCAAAGAATGAGGAAGTACTTCATCAGTGTCACAAATGGTCAGTGAAGGGACAGCTCCCCAGGTGGCCAGAATACCCTCAAGAAAAGCTGGAATGTCAAATAGCCTCTGTGTCTGTCTATATATGTTGTGTGTCTATGACAGGGGTCCTCAAACTTTTTAAACAGAGGGTCAGGTCACATTCCCTCAAACCGTATAATTTGAGAAAAACATGAATGAATTCCTATGCTTGCTGCACATATCTTATTTGTAGTGCAAAAAAAAACATTTAAAAACAACAAAATAATTAAAAAGAACATTTTAAACACATATACATTTATTAGTATTTTGATGGGAAGTGTGGGCCTGCTCTTGGCTGATAACACAAGATTGTTTGTTGTTGTTGTTGTGTGCTTTCAAGTCGTTTCAGACTTAGGTTGACCCTGAGCGAGGGCCGGGTAAATGACCTTGGAGGGCCATATTCGGCCCTCGGGCGTTCGTTTGAGGACCCCTGGTCTATGGCATTGAATGTTTGCCATGGATATGTACATTGTAATCCGCCCTGAGTCCCCTTCAGGGTGAGAAGGGCGGAATATAAATACTGCAAATAAATTCTTCTGATTGTGCATAGACTACATTATCATCAGCATATTGTAGTGCTATAATAGACATTGTAGGTGTTCTAAATGTGCACAGATGATATTGTCATCAGCATATTGAAGTTCTAAGTCCATCCTCCAGGAAATAAAGCCCGACTGCTCACTGGAGGGAAAGATACTAGAGACAAAGTTGAAGTACTTTGGCCACATCATGAGGAGACAGCAAAGCCTAGAGAAGACAATTATGCTGGGGAAAGTGGAAGGCAAAAGGAAGAGGGGCCGACCAAGGGCAAGATGGATGGATGGCATCCTTGAAGTGACTGGACTGACCTTGAGGGAGCTGGGGGTGGTAACGGCCGACAGGGAGCTCTGGCGTGGGGTGGTCCATGAGGTCACAAAGAGTCGGAGACGACTGAACGAATGAACAACAAAAACAAACAGACTTAGGTCTTCTGAATGCGCACAGACTACATTATCATCAGCATTTTGGAGTTCTATAACAGACATAGGTCTTCTGAATGTGCACAGGTGACGTTGTCATCAGCATATTGGAGTTCTATAACGTGTTCTTGTAATTTTGGTTTTGGCTTTCAGTCTGCTGAGGTTAAATAGCTTGCCATCTGTCCGATAGATGATTTCCACTCCAGTGGGAAGCTTCCCACCAACAAAATGAAGTATCATTGCAATGAAGATGGACATATGTCTGATAAGATATATGAGCACTTATATGCTAAACTGGGGAAGAGGAGATAGGGGTCCAATGAGTTATGGGTTTGCTCACTCCAATGCCATCAGGATCTCTGCTAAGCTCTGTTGCTTGAGTGCCATCTTCTTGACTGTCCAAACATAGCAGAGAGGCTTCTAGGTTGGATGTTTTTGCTCCTCTTGGTTTCTCCTTTCTGTTATCCTGGCTGTTCCTCAGGTCCTGCAACGAATCCTTCTCTGCAGCCTTCCTCCAAACTGAACTTTTGACTCCGTCTTTAACTCTGGATCATCTTTCTGGTTTGCCTGCCCAGCCCGCCCTCCGTGCTCGCTTGCTTGCTCGCTTCCTGGCAGTGACCCTCTGCTTGGCCGCCTTGACTTGGGCCGGACGCTTTCCTTGCTGAGATCTGCCTTTCCCGCGGGAGTCCCATCCTGCCAATGTTTACTTGCCCCCGGGGACTGGGATCGTTGCTGTAAAACTGGGCTGGACATCCTCTTTGAGGCAGGTCAGGCCCTCGAAACGGGAACCGCAAAGAGTCGTATTTCTGAAACATGGCTTTGCTTCTCAGAATCTCTTTTCGGAGGTTGTTTCTGATGGATGTGTGCCTGGGGTGTAAGGCACACACTTGGTGGAGTGGCTTCCAGAGTCTCGTTAAATGTGTGTTTTGAGAGCAATGTTTTTCTAATACAGGAGTAAGGGAATCTGTAATCCGTTGCACTGCTTGACCTGGTAAAGGTAAAGGTTTTCCCCTGACATGAAGTCCAGTCATGTCGGACTCTGAGGTGTGATGCTCATCTCCATTTTTAATAATAATAATAATAATAATAATAATAATAATA
>NW_026844589.1:33368127-33420453 GCF_025583915.1 Anolis sagrei ordinatus
GTTGTAAACCGCGTTGAGTCGCCTGTTGGGCTGAGAAACTGCGGTATACAAGTAAAGTAAATAAATAAATACATGTCATGATACCAGAAAGGAATGGAAAGGAATTACAACTTTTTTTCTTTTGTGCTTTGAGAAGAATCAATTTTGTTTGCTTGTCATGGAGGAAATTCCCCGCATTAATTCCGTAGTAGGAGAAAGGATTTCCTCTCTATGCATTTGCTGCTTCTGAGGAAGTGGTTTCCTTTAGGCCAGAATTAAATGCCCGTGTTTTAACATCATGGTCTAGCTGGGCCCTGAGTCAGATTTTGGGCAGGATTGCACACTCGGGATCTGCTGGAAAGCACTTAATTGATTGCACAGCAAATCACACTGGGTTACATAGGATGATAGGTTTGTAACAGTAACAACAACAACAACAGCAATAACAACAATAATAAACCTTATTTATATACTGCTCTATCTCCCCTCGGGGACTCAAGGTAGTTTCCACACACAGTAGAAATATACAAAGTATTCAAAACAAAAACACAAAATATCAACACAAAAACAAATATAGTTAAAATCAAAATCAAATACTATTCTATAATCTGAAATTATACATCTTGGAAAGTCCAATAGCATTGGGAGAGACCCCAAAGGAAAAATAATAATAAATAATAATAAAACTTTATTATTATTATTATTATTATTATTATTACTATTATTATTACTATTATTATTATTATACCCTGCCACCATCTCCCCAAGGGGACTTGGAGCGGCTTACATGAGGTGAAACCCAACAACAAGCAATAAGCAAATAAAACAATACGATTAATATAACTCACATATAGACAATAACACACAGAGATTTAGAAACCTAAAGCCATCCAGTACAACCCTTTCTGCCAGGCAGGAATACTCCTCTTGGCACTTTTTCCCCTGTTGCCCTCCATTTGTGTCTCTTAGAATTCCGCAGCACTGCTGGCCACAGCTGACCTCCAGCTAGAGCACTCAAGGGCTAGGGCTTCCCAGATCTCAATATCTATGCAACAATTTTAAAGGTTGGTTTAAAGCCCATCTTTCAATCTCTTTTCCTGTCCCCCAACATTATGTTTCCATTCTTGAGTTCAAAGTAGACGGTGATCTTTGGGCATTTGGACAACGTGGCCAGTCCAGTGGAGTCGATGGAAGAGGAGCATCGCTTCAGTGCTGGTAGTCTTTGCTTCTTCCAGCACGCTGACGTTTGTCTGCCTGTCTTCCCAAGAGATTTGCAGGATTTTTCAGAGGCAACACTGATGGAATCGTTCCAGGAGTTGCATGTGACGTCTGTAGACAGTCCACGTTTTGCAGGCATATAGTAGAGTTGGGAGGGGAATAGCTTTATAAACAAGCACCTTGGTATCTCTACAGACGTCCCAGTCCTCAAACACTCTCTGCTTCATTCGGAAAAAAGCTGCACTCACAGAGCTCAGGCAGTGTTGTATTTCAGTGTCAGTGTTGACTTTGGTGGAGAGGGGGCTGCCGAGGGAGCAGAAAGGGTCCACATTTTCTAATGTTACACCATTAAGCTGTATTTCATTTTGGAGGCAGTTCAAGTTTCTGGAAAGAGGTTTCCCTCTTATGCTGGCAAAGCTTGCACGCTTTCCAAAGCCATCTGTGCCGATGGTGGGATGTGTTTCATGCTCCAGCAACATGTGGCGTGTCCCTGATTTCATCCTGTCTCTGGAAACAGCCACACTGTTGTGAGAATGTGATGCAGCACAGAACAATGCAGATGTTCCTTTTCTGTTTTGAGACTTTGCTTAATCGACTTTGGAAAAAAAAGTGCATTGTTCTTCTTTGGTCACTGGATGTCGCCACTGGATCTTTGCATGGGGAAGGAAGGAAGCCAAGAAACCTCTGTGGTTTTTTTTGCTTTAAGAATGCCACAAGTTGGAAACAAGTATTTAAAAAGACCTGTCAGAAGGCCAAAGACATGGAAGTAGGGAAAGAAGGTCATAACCCATTCATTTCCCTTTTTAAACACACAGGAAGTTTTCTTGTATCTATGGCTTGAACCTCAGTTATGTGCACAACTGAGGGTGAAATAGATAATGATTGTTGTTGTTCATTCGTTCAGTCGTCTCTGACTCTTCGTGACCTCCTGGACCAGCCCAGGCCAGAGCTCCCTGTCGGCCGTCACCACCCCCAGCTCCTTCAAGGTCAGTCCAGTCACTTCAAGGATGCCATCCATCCATCTTGCCCTTGGTCGGCCCCCTCTTCCTTTTACCTTCCACTTTCCCCAGCATCATTCTCTTCTCTAGGCTTTGCTGTCTCCTCATGATGTGGCCAAAGGACTTCAACTTTGTCTCTCGTATCCTTCCCTCCAGTGAGCAGTCGGGCTTTATTTCCTGGAGGATGGACTGGTTGGATCTTCTCGCAGTCCAAGGCACTCTCAGCACTTTCCTCCAACACCACAGCTCAAAAGCATCGATCTTCCTTCGCTCAGCCTTCCCTAAGGTCCAGCTCTCACATCCGTAGGTGACTACAGGGAAGACCATGGCTTTGACTAGGCAATGGATCTTGGTTGCCAGTCTGATGTCTCTACTCTTTACTATTTTATCGAGACTGGACATTGCTCTCCTCCCAAGAAGGAAGCGTCTTCTGATTTCCTGGCCACAGTCTGCATCTGCAGTCATCTTTGCGCCTAGAAATACAAAGTCTGTCACGGCCTCCACATTTTCTCCCTCTATTTCCCAGTTGTCAATCATTCTTGTTGCCATAATCTTGGTTTTTTATGTTTAGCTGCAACCCGGCTTTTGCGCTTTCTTCTTTCACCTTGATTAGAAGGCTCCTCAGCTCCTCCTCGCTTTCGGCCATCAGAGTGGTGTCATCTGCATATCTGAGGTTGTTAATGTTTCTTCCAGCCATTTTCACCCCAGCTTTGCATTCCTCAAGCCCCGCACATCTTATGGTAGTGCGGGGCTTGATGAATAATGATAATAACAATAAATAATGATAGTGCGGGGCTTGATGAATAATGATAGTAACAATAAATAATAATAATAATAATAATAATAATAATAATAATAATAATCTTTATTTATACCCCACCACCAACATGAGGCCAAGCCCAAAAATACAATACAACACAATAAAATACAGAATGCAAAAAAACAAAACTTACAGCATAAAATAATTACAGTAGCAAAACATAATTACAGTAGCAAATTGTCATCTCTATTGTGATTGTGTCTATTGGAATTTTTATTTTATTTTATTATTTTATTATTATTTTTAATGTATGTAAGCCGCTCCGAGTCCCCATCGGGGAGATGGTGGCAGGGTAGAAATAAAGTTTATTATTATTATTATTATTATTATTATTATATTAACACAATATAAAATCGAACAGGATGGGCAGGCCAAATGGACGAGATAAAATGATAAAACCCTGGATGAAGTAGGAATAAAAAATGTGTAAGTGAGGGGAGCCCAAGAAGGATAAAACAGTGGGGTAAGGGTGCTTTATTTTATCTTGAAATTACTGCTTTTGGATGGATTAAAGGTAAAGCTTTTCCCCTGACATTAAGTCCAGTCGTGTCCAACTCTGGGGGGTGATCCTTGTCTCAATTTCTAAGCCGAAGAGCCGGCTTTGTCCGTAGACACCGCCAAGGTCATGTGGCCGGCATGACTGCGTGGAATGCTGTTACCTTCCCACCGCAGCGGTACCTATCTACTCTCATTTGCACGTTTTCGAACTGCTAGATTGACAGAAGCTGGGGCTGACAGCGGAAGCTCACCCTGCTCCCCGGATTCGAACCTGCGACAAGTTTAGCAGCTCAGCTGTTATATACTGGCAGTAGCTTAGCTCCTGTGAAGTGTCTCTTCTAGTGTTTAATGTTTATGAAAAGACGTTGTAAAACCCATGTAATCAATGGTAAAAGCTGCCCTTTGCAGCCATGTCATTTCTCCAATTCATGTATGAATCGATTGTATTTTTTTCCTTAAAGGCCAAAGAGCACGTTAGATGGGCCAAAGCTAAATAAACAAATGATCCCATCAGTGTTGTTCCTTGGTATGAGAAAGGCTTGTCTCGAAAGCCCCCATTTTCCCCTCAAGATTTCTATTATATTGCACGAACCTTTGATTTTCACTTTGTTTCCCCAGTTGTTGTGACACGGCCTGCCATTCTCTGTGGAGATGACAGCGCAATTGCGGCATCTTAACGCAGGACAGACGTCTGCAAAAATCTCTGTGACAGGCACTTTCATTCTCTTTACTCAATTGATTTTTTTAATATAAAAAGATAAAGGACAGCTGCAATAAACGAACACACGCTAGCAGCTATTTTCAACTTTCGGCTATTGTGGGCACTTCCGGAAAGTTGAGTAGAGATTGACCAAGGTTGTAATGAAGAGATCAATTAATTGCCTTTTTTACTGTGTGCATTTGGGTATTTTCTTTTTCATTGGACTGTCCAGCATAACGAGACCTAATTTGTCAATAATTACCTTCAATGTTCATGATATTATTTAATTACTAGCTGTCCCCTGCCATGCGTTGCTGTGGCCCAGTCTGTGTATATCTGTTTTGTGTGTGTATATGTGTGTTTGCATTTATATATGTGGTTTTGTGCATGCATTGTAATGTAATTTTGGGGGGTTTTTTTTTTGGCTTTTTAAGTCTCTTCCACTGTGTTTTTCAGTGTTTCTCAATTTTTTTTGAGTGATGGTCACTTGTTTGCCTGATAATATATGTAATATATAATATACAATTAGATTATTACCTATATACTAGCTGTCCCCTGCCATGCGTTGCTGTGGCCCAGTCTGTGTATATGTGTTTTGTGTGTGTATATGTGTGTTTGCATTTATATATGTGGTTTTGCGCATGCATTGTAATGTAATTTTGGTTTGCTAAGTCTCTTCTGCTGTGTTTTTCAGTGTTTCTCAGGGTTTTTTTTTTGAGTGATGGTCACTTGTTTGCCTAATTAATACATGTAATATCTATATATATAAAAATGCTCTGTGCATAATGAGTAATTTAAAAACAAAAGAACCAATAACGAAATCACACCAAATTTGGCAACAAAACGTCTCACAACACAAGGAGTGACTATCACTCAAAAATTATGATTTTGTCATTTGGGAGTTGTAGTTGCTAGGATTTATAGTTTACCTACAATCAAAGAGCATTCTGAACTCCACCAGTGATGGAATTGAACCAAACCTGTCACACAGGACTCCCATGACCAACAGAAAATACTGGAAGGGTTTGGTGGGCATTGACCTTGAGTTTGGGAGTTGTAGTTCACCTACATCCAGAGAGCACTATGGACTCAAACAATGATGGATCTGGACCAAACTTGGCACAAGCACTCAATACGCCCAAATATGAACACAGATGGAGTTTGGGAAAAATAGACCTTGACATTTGGGAGTTGTAGTCACTGGGATTCACAGTTCATTTACAATCAAAGAGCATTCTGAACCCTACAAGTAATAGAATTGGGGCAAACTTCTCACACAGAACCCCCATGACCAACAGAAAATACTTAAGGCCATCCAATCCAACTCCCTTCATCAGGGCAAGAAAACGTAATCAAAGCCCTCCTGACAAAGGGCCATCCAGCCATAGATAAGATAGATAGATAGATAGATATGATTTCCATACACAGAGATATAGTATCATAGATTTGAAAGGGACCCCTAAAGAATGACAATGATATGTTACATGTTCCAGGGGTGGGCAAACCAGACAATCTCCACATCAACACTGACAAAGAAACAAGAAGTACTGTTTACTCGCAAGCATAAAGAAATTACATATATTAGAAACCAACAGTTTCTCATTACTTTATTTTCCAGATCAACAGACTGGGCCACAGCAATGCGTGGCAGGGGACAGCTAATATAATATACAATTAGATTATTATCTATATACTAGCTGTCCCCTGCCATGCGTTGCTGTGGCCCAGTCTGTGTATATGTGCTTTGTGTGTGTATATTTGTGTATATGTGTGTATATGTGGTTTTGCGCATGCATTGTAATGTATTATTTACTTATTCTTGCTTTTA
This sequence comes from Anolis sagrei ordinatus, assembly GCF_025583915.1. Classification (NCBI taxonomy): domain Eukaryota; kingdom Metazoa; phylum Chordata; class Lepidosauria; order Squamata; family Anolidae; genus Anolis; species Anolis sagrei. Next base: position 33,374,169 of record NW_026844589.1, read on the forward strand.
AAGTCTCATCCGCTGTTTTTTTATGAGTGATGGCCACTTGTTGGCCTGATATGTGTCTTGTGTCCAAATTTGGTGTCAATTCATCCAGTGGTTTTTGAGTTATGCTAATCCCACAAACAAAATTGCATTTTTGCTTATATAAATTTATTGTGTCAGAAGCGAATCAAGGGTACAGCTGTAATGTATTTAAAAAACACAAAGTTTAAAAAACTTGGCATTATACTGGCCACTTGGAGTGTCTTTGGTGTTGCTATAAGAAGATCCTCCATGGTGCATGTGGCAGGGCTCAGGTTGCATTGTAGTCAGTGGTCTGTGGTTTGCTCTTCTCCACACTCGCATGTTGTGGACTCCACTTTGTGACCCCATTTCTTAAGGTTGGCTCTGCATCTCGTGGTGCCGGAGTGGAGTCTGTTTAGTACCTTCCAAGTTGCTGAATCTTCTGTGTGTCCAGGAGGGAGTCTCTCATTTGGTATCAGCCATGGATCGAGGTTCTGGGTTTTAGCCTGCCACTTTTGGACTCTCGCTTGCTGAGGTGTTCCTGCAAGTATCTCTGTAGATCTTGGACAACTATTTCTTGATTTAAGGCGTCGGTGTGCTGGCTGATAGCCAAACAAAGGATGGGCCGGAGATGTAACTGCTTTGATCCTTTCATTATTGGCAGCTACTTCTCGGCGGATGTCAGGTGGTGCAATACCGGCTAGACAGTGTAATTTCTCCAGTGGTGTAGGGCGCAGACACCCTGGGATAATGTGGCATGTCTCATTAAGAGCCACATCCACTGTTTTAGCGTGGTTAGATGTGATCCACACAGGGCATGCATACTCAGCAGCAGAGTAGAAAAGCGCAAGGGCAGATGTCGTCACTGTATTTGGTTGTGATCCCCAGGTTCTGCCAGTCAGCTTTCATATGATATTGTTTCTAGCACCCACTTTTTGCTTGATATTCAGGCAGTGCTTCTTGTAAGTCAGAGAACGGCCCAGGTTAACTCCCAGATATGTTGATGTGCTGCAATGCTCCAGTGGGATTTCTTTCCAGGGAATTCTCGGAGCTCGAGATGCTTGTTTGTTCTTAAGATGAAAAGCACATGTCTGTGTTTTAGTATGAATTAGGAATCAGCTGGTTTTACCTGTAATATGCAGTAAGAGCAGCTAAAGCTTCGGAGAGCTTCTGTTCAATCATTTCAAAGCTCCCTTCTTGAGCGGTAATGGAATGATCGTCAGCATAGACGTAACTCTCTGTCCCTTCTGGCAGTGGCTGGTCATGTGTGTAAATGTTAAATATGGATAGAGCAAGCACACGCCCCTGAGGCAGGCCGTTCTTCTGTTTCCGTCATCTGCTTCTCTGGCCCTGGAACTCAACAAAAAAGCTCCTGTTTTGTAGCAGATTTCCTATGAAGTGGGTAAAGTAGTAGTCCTTTGTGATATTATAAATTTTTCTCAGGAGAAGGTGGTGATTAGGGATGGTAAGATTGTGCTTTTAGAGACTTGTGGTTTATTTTTGTTCGTTACCTAAATAATTCGACAAACTCAGACACCTCACCTCTCACCTTTATTTAGCAGAAGTCTCTATTTATTCTTCCTGTCTACTTTCTTTACCAAAGAACCTAGAAGAATATCACTTTCCTTAACCTGTGATTTCTAGGTTCGCTCTGCAGATTCTTTGTCTAAAGGATTTTGAAAGCCCGTAATGACAGGTTATATCTTTTTCACCTGGAGAGAGGAACGAAATCCCCTTTGGCTCCGAGCGTGAGGCTTTGGTGGCTGGCGTTTGGGGAACCTCCTCTCTGGGGGCGCTTTCTCCTCTTGCTTCCCATTCCAAGCAATTACCATTTATTTTGTCTCCAGGCAGCCACCCGGAGTAATACATTTTTCGGAAATTCATTCCCACCCTTTATTAAGTCCTACATAATAGCTTCCGCTGCTCACTCATACATTCATTGAGGAGAATTGGATGTCTGCTGGCAGCCATTAGTAGAGAGCTAATAACCTCGCTGTGGGAAGGTGCAGCCGATTGGAATAAATGAATAGGAGCAAAAACAAATGAAATAACTTCATGGAAGTATGCGCAGCTAATTTGCTGCTGCTTTGAAAACAAATAGCGCTGATTTGCATGCATTTTGGTGCTTTGAAAAGAGCTAATTTGACAGCACTTGAGGACCAGCGTCGTTGACAGGTGTGCGAAGTGGTGAGCAGGCCAAGGGGTGCTGATCTCTCCTTCAAGAAACACGTTTCACCGCTGTCATTTTGGGCAATTGAGTCCGTACCTGCTCATTTGCCTAGCTTGAGGCTGTCCTTTGTCAGTGCCATTTTGTGGGGGAGAAGTATGCCTATTTCTCCCTTCTCTCGTATCAGAAGACCAAGGAAGTGATATGTCCGGCCCATCCCCTGTTCAGATATCAGCCAGCACGCCAACGACTCAAATCGAGAAATAGTTTTCCATTTATTTATTTATTTATTTATTTACAACACTAGCTGTCCCTGCCACGCGTTGCTGTGGCCCACATGGGGGTTCTGTGTGGGAGGTTTGGCCCAATTCTATCGTTGGTGGGGTTCAGAATGCTCTTTGATGTAGGTGAACTATAAATCCCAGCAACTACAACTCCCAAATGTCAAGGTTTATTTGTCCACAGTTTTCTCTGGATGTAGGTGAACTACAACTCCAAAACCAAAGGACACTGCCCACCAAACCCTTCCAGTATTTTCTGTTCGTCATGGGAGAACTGTGTGCCAAGTTTGGTTCACTTCCATCATTGGTGCGGTTCAGAATGTTCTTTGATTGTAGATAAACTATAAATCCCAGCAACTACATCTCCATTTCTAAGCCAAAGAGCCGGCGTTGTCCATAGACACCTCCCAGGTCACGTGGCTACTGGCATAACTGCATGGAGCACTGTTACCTTCCCGCTGGAGCAGTACCTATTGATCTACTCACATTTGCATGTTTTTGAACTGCAAGGTTGGCAGAAGCTGGGGCTGACAGCGGAAGCTCACGCCGCTTCCCGGATTCGAACCTGAGGCCCTATTGGTCAACAAGCTCAGCAGCTCAGTGCTTTAACCTGCTGTGCCACCGGGGGCTCCTAATATATGTATATACAATATATTCCTTTATATTATATTATACTAGCTGTCCCCTGCCACACATTTCTGTGGCTCACATGGGGGTTCTGTGTGGGAGGTTTGGCCCAATTCTATCGTTGGTAAGGTTCAGAATACTCTTTGATTGTAGGTGAACTATAAATCCCAGCAACTACAACTCCCAAATGTCAAGATTCTATTTCCCCCAAACTCCACCAGTGTTCACATTTGGGCATATTGAGTATTCTTGTAGAGTTTGGTCCAGATCCATCATTGTTTGAGTCCACAGTGATCTCTAGATGTAGGTGAACTACAACTCCAAAACCAAAGGACACTGCCCACCACACCCTTTCATTATTTTATGTTGGTCATGGAAGAATTGTGTGCCAAGTTCGGTTCACTTCCATCGATGTTGCGGTTCAGAATGTTCTTTGATTGTAGATGAACTATAAATCCCAGCAACTACAACTCCCAAATGACAAAATCATTTTTTTGAGTGAAGGACATACATTGGGTTGTTAGGTGTCTTGTGACCAAATTTGGTGTCAATTCGTCCAGTGGTTTTTGAGTTCTGTTAATCCCACAAACGAACATTACATTTTTATTTATATAGATTTATATTCCGCCCTTCTCACCCCGAAGGGGACTCAGGGCGGAGCACAGCATATATATGGCAAACACACAAATTCTTATATACATATATAAACATTAAAAACTATAGAGACACTAGCTGGAACACCCCAGCAAGTGGGAGTCCAAAAGTGGCAGGCTAAAACCCAGAATCTCAATCAATGGCTGATACCAGATGAGAGACTCCTTTCTGGGCAACAAAAAACTGGGCGACTTGGAAGGCGCTGAACAGGTTGGGCTCTGGCACCACGAGATACAGAGCCCACCTTAAGAAATGGGGCTACAAAGTGGAGTCCACGACATGCAAGTGTGGAGAAAAGCAAACCACAGACCATCTACAACAATGTGTCCTGAGTCCTGCCACATACACAATGGAGGACCTTCTTGTAGCAACACCAGAGGCACTCCAAGTTGCCAGATACTAGTCAGAGGACATTTAATAGAATGCCAAGTTTGCAAACTTTGTGTTATTATCATTATTTAATACAATACAGCTGTTTGTTTCACTCCTGATACGATAAATAAATAAAGAGATTTGGCACTTGGAGTTTCAAATCTTGTGTTAAGTCTTGGGGTCTGCAACAACAAAATATATTTAAGGGGTGGGGGGTCCAGTCAAAGAAAATACCTGGTCTCTATCTGGTCGTACACAGTTGCAAGTTTCAAACTTGGATATGAATTTCCAGAACTTTCTAGGGAAATGCTGGTCTCTAAATGGCCATTCATCCCTTTACCGCTGGGTGGTGTTTCTCCAAACACTTCAAAAAATCCTCACTTGAGAAGAAGCAGCTGTGGAGTAATCTCATTTCGAAAGGACCAGAGAGTTGTTTAAACAAGTTGCAAGCAATACATGGACAGTGCCTACAGTGCTAGGAATTTGGACCTCAGCTTGCTTTACATCAGGGATTCTCAAAGTGTGCTCCGTGGAGCCCTGAGGATGCCTGCCATAGATGCAGGCAAAACGTCAGGAGGGAATGCTTCTAGAACATGGCCATGCAGTGATTCCAGCCATGAAAGCCTTCGACAATACAGTGTTTTAGTAATTTTATGTTTTAATTGCTTTTAACATTTATTAATAATAGAGTAAAATAATAAATGCAATAGCAATAATAGAGAAAAATGAATACAATAATAATAATAATAATAAATAGAGTAAAATAATAAATGTAATAATAAATAGAAAAATAATGCAATAATAATAATAAATAGAGTAAAATAATAAATGTAATAAAACAATAGAGAAAAATGAATGTAATAATAATATTAAAACAGTAAAATAATAAATGTAATAATAATAGAGTAAATGTAAATGTAATAATAACAATAAATAGAGTAAAATAATGTAATAATAGAGTAAAATAATGTAAATGTAATAATAATAATTAACAGAGTAAAATAATAGATGTAATAACAGTAATAGAGTAAAATAATGTAATAATAATAATAATAATAAATAGAGTAAAATAATAAATGTCATAATAAATAAGTAAAATAATATAAATGTAATAATAATAATAGAGTAAAATAATAAAAGTAATAATAATAGAGTTAAATAATGTAAATGTAACTGCGCTCCATGCAGTCATGCCGGCCACATGACCTTGGAGGTGTCTATGGACAACGCTGGCTCTTCGGCTTAGAAATGGAGATGAGCACCACACCCCAGAGTCAGACATGACTGGATTTAATGTCAGGGGGACTACCTTTACCTTTTTTTAATAATAATAATAATAATAATAATAAATAGAGTAAAATAATAAATGTAATAATAATAATAGAGTAAAATAATGTAAATGCAATAATAATAATAATAAGTCGTGTAAAATAATAAATGTCATAATAATAAATAAGTAAAATAATATAAATGTAATAATAATAGAGTAAAATAATGTAAATGCAATAATAATAATAGAGTAAAATAATAAATGATATAATAATAAATAAGTAAAATAATATAAATGTAATAATAATAGAATAAAATAATAAATGTAATAATAATAAAATAATGTAAATGTAATAATAATAAATAGAGCAAAATAATAAATATAATAATAATAATAGAGTAAAATAATAAATGTAATAATAATAGAGTAAAATAATGTAAATGCAATAATAATAATAATAGAGTGAAATAATATAAATGTAAAAATAATAAATAGAATAAAATTAATGTAATAATAATAGAGTAAAATAATGTAAATGTAATAATAATAAAGAGTAAAATAATAAGTATGATAATAGAGTAAAATAATGTAAATGTAATAATAATAAATAGAGTAAAATAATATAAATGTAATAATAATAAATAAGTAAAATAATATAAATGTAATAATAATAAATAGAGTAAAATAATAAATGTAATAAAATAATACTAATAACAGAGTGAAATAATAAATAACCTTAACTTTAGTATAAGCAGAGGGGAGCTTTTTCAGCCTCAAAAGGGGATATACTTGAGTATATATAGTATGTTGTGGCTCACCTCAAGCCACGAGGAAAGATGAGTAAAAAATAAAATATAACAACAATAATTGCATCTGGCCCTTTTTCTGTAAAATGAGAATCTTAACTAGCAACCTTTTACTGAAAATTGTTGTCAAGATTAAGATGCTGACAAAATGTCATGTGTACATTAGTGGGCAAAGCACCACATTCTTCATCATTATATAGTTTCAAATTCTTTTTGCCTCCCTGACATGTTGGGTGATGTGTGTTTTTCCCCCCGCCTTATAAGTAGGTCTCTAACATTCTTCTGTATTGCCTCAAACGGTGCACATCTACTTTCTGGTCCAGGTTTGCACATACATTTTGCATCCTTCAATGCGCCTGGGAACCTGCCCTGCATCTCCTTTTGCGTTGCGACGTCATTTGGCCCCAGCATTTGCCAGGTGAACCCAAGCCGATCTCGGGGCTGGAGGAGCGAGTGGAAATAACGTGGCTCGAGACATGTGTATGCAATTTGGGAGGATGATTCAAGGGGCCACCATGGCAACCAGCAATAACAGAGCAAGGGGAACTAAAAAAGCAGCTGTAGGCGAAGGCTTCATTTCAACAGCACCGCGGCCGTTAGGACCGTTATTCGAAATGGTTCAGGTTTTATCTTTGAGTTTGTCTCCTCTGGCCCTGATCCACTGTCTTATTTAATTATTTACAACATTTATATGCCGCCCTTCTCACCCCGAAGGGGACTCAGAGCGACTTACAAGTCATATGTAATCACAATATATTGTATTATTACCACAGCACAGTATTAGTATTATATATTACTATATTGTACTATACCATTATACTGTAATATTATTAGTAATATTACATGTAATATAAAATATATAATTGTCCGAGTAAGATTGTCCTCCAAGTATGGTGTCCTGACAGTGGGTACATAGGCAACTGTGGAGCCCTATTCTTGATCCGCATGTTTCCAGGTGGAAGGCGGTCCTGGGTTCAGGTTTCCAGGTGGAAGGTGGTCCAGGTCAGGGTTGGGTCCGTAGATCCCGGTCAGGGAGGATCCGTAGGTGGCTGTGGAGCCCTATTCTTGATCCGCATGTTTCCAGGTGGAAGGCGGTCCTGGGTTCAGGTTTCCAGGTGGAAGGTGGTCCAGGTCAGGGTTGGGTCCCTAGGTCCCGGTCAGTGGCTGTGGAGCCCTATTCTTGATCCACATGTTCTCCCATAGTGAGGTGGTGGAAGATGGTCCCGGTCGGGGTCGGCTTGACATGCCTTCCTCTTGGCACATTTCTCTCTTTCGCCCTCCATTCATGACTCTTCAAATTCTACAGCACTGCTGGCCACAGCTGACCTCCAGCTAGAGTGCTCAAGGATCAGGGCTTCCCAGTTCTCAGTGTCTATGCCAGAGTTTTTAAGGTTGGCTTTGAGCCTATCTTTCAGTCTCTTTTCCTGTCCTCCAACCTTCCGTTTTCCATTCTTGAGTTTGGAGTAGAATAACTGCTTTGGGAGATGGTGCTCGGGCATCCGGACAATGAGGTCAGTCCAGCGGAGTTGATGGCAGAGGAGCATCGCTTCAGTGCTGGTGGTCTTTGCTTCTTCCAGCATGCTGACATATGTCCGCTTGTCTTCCCAAGAAATTTGCAGGATTTTCCGGAGGCAACGTTGATGGAATCGTTCCAGGAGTTGCATGTGACATCTGTAGACAGTCCACGTCTCACAGGTGTATAGCATGGTTGGGAGGACAATAGCTTTATAAACAAGCCCCTTGGCCTCCCTACTGTCCTCAGACACTCTGTGCTTCATTCAGAAAAAAGCTGCACTCGCAAAGCTCAAGTGGTGTTGCATTTCAGTGTCAATGTTGACTTTTGTGCAGAGGTGGCTGCCAAGGGAGTGGAAATGGTCAACATTTTCTAATGTGACACCATTAACCTATATTTCTGGCATTGGAGAGGGATTGGCTGGTGCCTGTTGCTGGAAGAGCACTTTGGCTTTCTCCATGTTCAATGAGAGGCCAAACTTCTTTTATGCTTCTGCAAACTGAAGACGTGGTTGTGGAACCAGGCTTTGGGCTAATGGATATAACGGCACCTGAGAGTGAATTGGACCAGACGGTTGTTATAATGGAAATGCCTTTATGATTGGATAACTAATGTTATTTTAATGTATTATATTGTATGATTTTATTTTGCTTTTATAATTGTAATTATTGCGGCATCCAATCGTTGCCATTGTTAGCCGCTTTGAGTCCCCCTGCGGGGATGAGAAGAGCAGGGTAGAAATGCTGTAAATAAATAAAATAAAAGATGTTTAGAGTGGCTTGTAGGTCTTCTGAATTTGCACGCTACGTTATCATTGGCGTACTGGAGTTCTATAACAGATGTTGTAGTCGCCCCACAGATGTCCTGGTCCTTAAACACTCTGTGCTTCATTTGGAAAAATGCTGCACTCGCAGAGCTCAGGCAGTGTTGCATTTCAGTGTCAATGTTGACTTTTGTGCAGAGGTGGCTGCCAAGGGAGTGGAAATGGTCAACATTTTCTAATGTTACACCATTAAGCTGTATTTCTGGCATTGGAGAAGTTACAAAGGTGGAGGCATTACTTTGCACTTTAACAACACAACTGTTCAATGTTAAGACTTCCTGCCAAAATGGAACTGTAGAGGAGAGTCTACTGAAGAAGCCAGTTGCTGGAAGAGCACTTTGGCTTTCTCCATATTCAGTGAGAGGCCGAACTTCTTGTATACTTCTGCAAAGATGTTTAGAGTTGCTTGTAGGTCTTCTGAATGTGCACAGGCTACGTTATCCTTGGCATACTGGAGTTCTATAACAGATGTTATAGATCTCCCTACAGATGTTCCAGTCCTCAAACACTCTGTGCTTCATTCGGAAAAAATGCTGCACTCGCAGAGCTCAGGTAGTGTTGTATTTCAGTGTCAATGTTTACTTTTACTCCTTGAAAACTTGGTGCTACACCATTTTCCAGATTTTCAAAGGCGTAGATATGAATGTCAAGGTCTTCGTTGGCTAAATATGAAACCCTGTTTAATATTTAACGGTACTGTACTGCTCTGGTGTTGTCAAGCAGTCCTTCTCATGTCTTTAATACCAATACATCTGGTTTCACTAAAACTTTGTGACTGGAAGAGGGTTTGAAGTAGGCCATACTTGCTTTGCTTTCTGTGTTCTCTGCTTATAGAGAAATAAGAGGAGAAAGAAAGCGTTCCACGTGGAATCGGTGTTGGAAAGACATTTGGGGAAGCCGTGATGTTTTTACAGTCGTGCTCGGATGGCTTGATAACGTGTTGCCTTAAAGACAGGAAAAATGTAAAGCAACGGGGCCCCTAACTCGCTGCCTACTCAAGGCTTTCCCTCTCTCCTCTGGTAGTTTGTCGAAACCTTTTGTTTTCCTTGTGCTTGGCTAGGCCCAGAGATTGAGCAAGCCGTCCAGCCAAAGTGTTGTTGTCCTGGATCGCTTTCCTCTGGCTGGATGTTTGGATAACCTTTTGGGACAACCAGCTCATAATTAAATGCGGTTTTGAGGAAGAGAAGAAATTCAAGCACTTGATTTCCTAATAGTTTTGCAACCGCTGTTTGGGAGCCGGGACGCATTGAGCAGGAAATATTTTATCGTACACCCTTTGTTGAAAAGATTCAGAGGGCTGGCTCCGTTCACTTGCTTTCCGCCGCCTTGGAGATAACTTTGCAGGAGTGTTGGCGTCTCCTTTTTCAGCCCACCATCCCCACCGGACCGAATGCTTTGTGCAAGAGTTCCGCATATTTTCCTCCTTTCCTCCCTCTACTCATTCCTTCCACCACCTCCTCCTCCTCCTCCTCCTCCTCCTCCTCCTCCTCCTCGAGTGTAACTTGATCATTCAGGCCTGGTTCTCTGCTGGGGTTAACCATTTGGTTAACCATTTCATCCCACCAAGAACCCAAAATTCATGCTTCATTCATACACGCTCAGATGCAGGCAAACCCACAGTTTCACCTCTTCCAGCATCTCAAAAACAATGAGACACTTCAAAAATATATTCCATGCGTTGCTGTGGCCCACATGGGACTTCTGTGTGGGAGGTTTGGCCCAATTCTATCGTTGGTGGGGTTCAGAATGCTCTGTGATTGTAGGTGAACTACAAATCGCAGCAACCACAACTCCCAAATGTCAAGATTCTATTTTCCCAAAACTCCACCAGTGTTCGTTCACATTTGGTCATATAGAGTATTGGTGTAGAGTTTGGTCCAGGTCCATCATTGTTTGAGTCCACAGTGCTCTCTGGATGTAGGTGAACTACAACTCCAAAACCAAAGGACACTGCCCACCAAACCCTTCCAGTATTTTCTGTTGGTCATGGGAGAACTGTGTGCCAAGATTGGTTCAAGTCCATCGTTGGTGGGGTTCAGAATGTTTTTTTTTTTGGAGCCCCCGGTGGCACAGTAGGTTAAACCCCTGTGCCGGCAGGACTGAAGATCGACAGGTTGCAGGTTCGAATCCGGGAAGAGGTGGATGAGCTCCCTCTATCAGCTCCAGCTCCTCATGCGGGGACATGAGAGAAGCCTCCCACAAAGATGATAAAAACATCAAATCATCCGGGCGTCCCCTGGGCAATGTCCTTGCAGATGGCCAATTCTCTCACACCAGAAGCGACTTGCAGTTTCTCAAGTCATTCCTGATACGACAAAAAAGAAGAAGAAAAGAAAGTTTTTTGATTGTAGGTGAACTATAAATTGCAGCAACTACAACTCCCAAATAACAAAATCATTTTTTGAGTGATGGACATATATTGGGTTGTTAGATGTTTTGTGTCCGAATTTAGTGTCAATTCATCCAGTTGTTTTTGAGTTCTGTTAATCCCACAAACGAACATTAAGTTTTTATTTATATAGATATGATGCGCCTTCAGTTACACTTGGCTGCATTAACTAGATTTCAATTCAATATATTGATCCATTTCCAAACAGACCTAGCCCTTCCTTTCAGCCATCCTCATCACTAAGGCAGAGTTTCTCACCCGGGGGGGGGGGGGGTCACAAGGGGGTGTCAAAGGGGTCACCAAAGACTATCAGAAAACACAGTATTTTCTGTTGGTCATGGCGGTTCTGTGTAGGAAGTTTAGCCCAATTCTATCAGTGGGGTTCAGAATGTTCTTTGATTGCAGGTGAACTATAAATCGCAGCAACTACAACTCCCAAATGTCAGGATTCTATTTTCCCCAAACTCCACCAGTGTTCACATTTGGGCATATTGAGTATTTGTGTAGAGTTTGGTCCAGATCCATCATTGTTTGAGTCCACAGTCCTCTCTGGATGTAGGTGAACTACAACTCCAAAACCAAAGGACACTGCCCACCAAACCCTTCCAGTATTTCCTGTTGGTCATGAGAGTTCTGTACGCCAAGTTTGATTCAATTCCATTGTTGGTGGAGTTCAGGATGCTCTTTGATTGTAGGTGAACTATAAATCCCAGCAAGTACAACTCCCAAATGACAAAATCAATACCCCCCCCCCCCAACCTCACCAATATTCAAATTTGGCTGTATTGGGTATTTGTGCCAAATTTGGTCCAGTGAATGAAAATACATCCTGCATGTCAGATAGTTACATTACAATTCATTACAGTAGCAAATTTACAGTTAGGAAGTAGCAACGAAAATAATGTTATGTAACAAAATAATGTTATGTTGCAGGAGGAACTGTATTAAGGGGTCGTGGCATTAGGAAGGTTGAGAAACACTGGGCTAAGGCCCAAGGGTTAAACCCTTGTGCCGGCAGGACTGAAGACCAACAGGTCGTAGGTTCAAATTGGGGAGAGCGCAAATGAGCTCCCTCTGTCAGCTCCAGCTCCCCATGCAGGGACATGAGAGAACACACAGACCAACAGTCTGTGCAGGGTTCATACTTTGCACTTTAACAACACAACCGTTCAATGCTAAGGCTTCCTGCCAACATGGAACTGTAGAGGAGAGTCTACTGAACAAGCCAGTACCTGCCGCATATCAGTATTGCCATGTGGAGGAGTTACAAAGATGGAAGCATTACTTTGCATTTTAACAACACAGCCGTTCAATGCTAAGGCTTCCTGCCAAAATGGAACTGTAGAGGAGAGTCTACTGAATGAGCCACTACCTGCCGGATACCAGTACTACCATCTGTTGAGAAGTTACAAAGGTGGAGGCATTATTTTGCACCTTTAACAACACAACCGTTCAATGCCAAGGCTTCCTGTCAAAATGGAACTGTAGATGAGAGTCTACTGAACAAGCCAGTACCTGCCGGATACCAGTACTGCCATCTGTTGAGGAGTTACAAAGGTGGAGACATTACTTTGCACTTTAACAACACAGCCATTCAATGCTAAGGCTTCCTGCCAAAATGGAACTGTAGAGGAGAGTCTACTGAAATGGAACTGTAGAGGAGAGTACAGTACTGCCATATGTTGAGGAGTTATGAAGGTGGAGGCATTACTTTTCATTCAACCCTCGTAGAAGCACCCATAGTCATCAAACTGGTTCAGACGTCTGCTTCTGTTAGTGCCGGAGCTTAACCAGATTGGGCTTGATTATCCTTTATCTAATTATACTCTTGAGTATTGATTATATGCATTCCTAATGGGGTTTGGATTGCAACTACCTGAAGACTGATGGAGAGCGACCACAGGTATATTCGCCCAAAAAACATCGCCTAAATCTGGCATTAGAAAAGCCTCAAAAATCAGAAAGGAAACTTAAGTCCTCCTTTTACCCCGGCGTTAGTCTCACTTTTGCTTGTCTGAAAGGTGTAAAAAAGAATGGAAATGATTGGAATGACCAATCCTTACTCATTCTTCTTTTGACATTGAGTGCATTGACTTTGTTTTCCTGACTTTCTTGAGCTCTAACGAGGGCGGTCTTCGTCACCCTCCTTGTGTAATTCCTCTGGAATTCTTCTGGAATTCTGCATGCCTTCTGGAGAAACCTCACGCTATGGAACGAGAAGGAGGCCAGCATTGCTCGGTTCCAGGGCTTGCCGTTGTGACACGCCCTGCCATGTACATTGCAGATTCCCAGAACCGTTTCCCCGTCCACGCTACGCGTTACATAATGCTCAGCTTTCTTGCCGTTCGGCCTCCCCACCCCCTCCTCAAAACACTGCTCTTGTTCAGCTCTGCAAGTCAACAAAAGCATTATTCATGCAGAATATTAAGACTGGGAAGCGGGTGCCAGGGCCAAGGAGTCCAGTCCCTTTCGGACATGTCGGGATAGGCAGCTCAACCACTCCCGAGAGATGCCCTTCCACCCTCTCTTTAAAGACCCCCAAAGAAGGAGAGCCTCCCACCTTGCAAGGCAGTTTGCTCTTGTGTCTAAGAGGTCTTGCAGTAAGGTCCTTCAGAAAGGTAGGTGGGATCTCGCCTGGGATTGCAACATTAACAATCATGCTTGGTTTTTAAAATTATCTTTACTATTATTATTATTTTTATTATTGTTTTATTTATTAACTAGCTGTCCCCTGTCACGCGTTGCTGCGGCCCACATGGGGCTTCTGTGTGGGAGGTTTGGCTCAATTCTAACATTGGTGGGATTCAGAATGCTCTGTGATTGTAGGTGAACTATAAATCCCAGCAACTACAGCTTCCAAATGTCAAGATTCTATTTTCCCCAAACTCCACCAGTGTTCACATTTGGGCATATTGAGTATCTGTGTAGAGTTTGGTCCAGATCCATCATTGTTTGAGTCCACAGTGATCTCTGGATGTAGGTGAACTACAACTCCAAAACTCAAGGCCAATGCACACCAAACCCTTCCAGTATTTTCTGTTGGTCATGGGAGAACTGTGTGCCAAGTTTGGTTCAATTCCATCGTTGGTTGGGTTCAGCATGCTCTTTGATTGTAGATGAACTATAAATCCCAGCAACTACCACTCCCAAATATCAAGATTCTATTTTCCCCAAACTCCACCAGTGTTCACATTTGGGCATATTGAGTCTTCATGTAGAGTTTGGTCCAGATCCATCGTTTGAGTCCACAGTGATCTCTGGATGTAGCTGAACTACAACTCCCAAACTCACGGTCAATGCCCACCAAGCCCTTGTTCGTGGGAGTTCTGTGTGCCAAGTTTGGTTCAATTCCATCGTTGGTGGGGTTCAGAATGCTCTTTGATTGTAGGTGAACTATAAATCCCAGCAACTGATGGTCACTCTTTGTGTTGTGAGATGTTTTGTTGCCAAATTTAGTGTGATTTCGTTCATTGGTTCTTCTTTTTTTAAGGTACTCATTATGCACAGAGCATTTTTATATATATAGATTGTATTATTATTATTATTATTATTATTATTATTATTATTGGGTTGTTGTAGGTTATTTCGGGCTATATGGCCATGGTCTAGAGGCATTCTTTCCAGACGTTTCGCCTGCATCTATGGCAAGCATCCATTACCTATGAGGATGCTTGCCATAGATGCAGGCGAAACGTCAGGAGAGAATACCTCTAGACCATGGCCATATAGCGCGAAAAAACCAACAACAACCCAGTGATTCCGGCCATGAAAGCCTTCGATAATACATTATTATTATTATTATTATTATTATTATTATTATTATTATTCTTACAAAGGCTGGGAGGTCATCTGTTGGGGATACTTTGATTGTGCTTTATTATTTATTATTATTTTACTGACACAAAAGCGCAGTGTGTCACAGCAAACGAGATCTCTATGCTGGATTTCGTATCACAAAATCACACAATCTAGGATTGTGTGATGTATTTTCGAATGACGTGCGCAGAACCAAGTCAGGTGGCCTTAATAAATTATTATTATTTATTATTATTATTATTACTATTATTATTTACTTGCATTCATGTGTTACTCTCTAATTCTTTTGGTATAGTGTCAGAAATTTTCCCCAAACTTTTATTGTATTATTATTATTATTATTATTATTATTATTATTATTATTATTATTATTATTATTACAAAGGCCGGGAGGTCGTCTGTTGGGGATACTTTTGATTGTGCTTT
Source organism: Anolis sagrei ordinatus (assembly GCF_025583915.1). Classification (NCBI taxonomy): domain Eukaryota; kingdom Metazoa; phylum Chordata; class Lepidosauria; order Squamata; family Anolidae; genus Anolis; species Anolis sagrei. The sequence continues at coordinate 33,389,310 of NW_026844589.1, forward strand.
ATTCATTTATTTATTATTACTATTATTATTTACTTGCATTCACATGTTACACTCTAATTCTTTTGGTGTCAGAAAATTCCCCCAAACTTTTATTATATTATTATTATCACCATTATTATTAGAAAGGTTGGGAGGCCATTGGTTGGGGATGCTTTGATTGTGCTTAATTAATTTATTATTATTATTATTAACTTGTGTTCATATGTTACTCTCTAATTCTTTCAGCATAATGTCAGAAAATTCCCCCAAACTTTTATTGTATTATTATTATTATCATTATTATTACAAAGGTTGGGAGGTCATTGCCTGGGGATGCTTTGATTGTGCTTTATTTATTTTTTATTATTATTATTTACTTGTGTTCATATGTTACTCTCTAATACTTTTGGTATAATGTCTGAAAATTCCCCCAAACTTATTGTATTATTATTATTATTATTATTATTATTATTATTATTATTATTATTATTATTACAAAGGCCAGAAAGTTATCTGTTGGGAATGCTTTGATTGTACTTTATTTATTTATTTATTTATTTATTATTTACTTGCATTCATATGTTACTCTCTAATTCTTTTGGTATAGTGTCAGAAAATTCCCCCAAACTTTTATTGTATTATTATCATTATTATTATTACAAAGGCCAGGAGGTCATCTGTTGGGATACTTTGATTGTACTTTATTTATTTATTTATATTACTATTATTATTTACTTGCATTCATATGTTGCTCTCTAATTCTTTTGGTATAGTGTCAGAAAATCCCCCCAAACCTTTATTGTATTATTATTATCATTATCATTACAAAGGCCAGGAGGTCATCTGTTGGGGATGCTTTGATTGTACTTTATTTATTATTATTATTATTATTATTATTATTATTATTGTTATTGTTATTATTATTTACTTGCATTCATATGTTACTCTCTAATTCTTTTGGTATAGTGTCAGAAAATCCCCCCAAACTTTTATTGTATTATTATTATTATTATCATTATTATTACAAAGTCTGGGAGGTCATCGGTTGGGGAAGCTTTGTGTCAGAAAATTCCTCCAAACTTTTATGTTGTTGTTGTTGTTGTTGTTGTTGTTGCTGTTACAACAAAGATTGGGAGGTCATCTGTTGGGAATGCTTTGATTGTGCTTTATTATTTATTATTATGATTATTCCTATTATTTACTTGCATTCATATGTTACTCTCTAATACTTTTGGTATAGTGTCAGAAAATTTCCCTAAACTTTCATTGTATTATTATTACTATTATTATTTACTTGCATTCATATGTTGCTCTCTAATTCTTTTGGCATAGTGTCAGAAAATTCCTCCCAACTTTTATGCTGTTGTTGTTGTTGTTGTTGTTGTTGTTGTTGTTACTACAAAGATCAGGAGGTCATCTGTTGGGGATGCTTTTGATTGTGCTTTATTATTATTATTATTATTATTATTATTATTATTATTATTTACTTGCATTCATATGTTACTCTCTAATACTTTTGGTATAGTGTCAGAAAATCACCCAAACTTTTATTGTATTATTATTATTATTATTATTATTATTATTATTATTACAAAAGCGGAGAGGTCATCTGTTGGGGATGCTTTGATTGTGCTTTATTATTATTATTATTACTATTATTAAGGCCGGGAGGTCATCTGTTGAGGATGTTTGATTGTGATTTATTTATTTATTATTATGATTATTAGTACTATTATTTACTTGCATTTGTGTGTTACTCTCTAATTCTTTTGGTGTAGTGTTAGAAAATTTCCCCCAAACTTTTCCCTTAAGCGGCTATTGATGAGAGTGGCCAAATGTTTCCCTGTTGAGGAATTTCCCAAGGGTCAGTGGGGACCCCGGCCACTAAAATACCCCATGGTTGACCCCCCTGTCCCTACGAATGCAGAGCCACCAAGGGTTAAGTGCGCCTCGGTGGGCGTTCCCAGCACTCCTGATGTCACAAAGTCAGGCAGCCAAAGCCTTCAGGAGGCCCTTTTCTGGCAGTTCCAGAGCAGCAGCGTCTTTGCGGGATGAAAGATTAGGGGAGAGGGTCCCCTTGAGTGAGCGGCTGGGCCGAAGACACCCCGAAACATGTAAAAAGAGAAGATAAGAGGCCTTGGAGTTCCTGCCTGGCTGTCGTTTCCCTTTTTTTTGGAAAAAAAAGACGTCGGAGAGGCACAATGGAGCCTGTCAAAAATGGATGATCCATTGCTCCGGCTTCCCGAGTTAACGGTTTTGGGAAGGCTGGATTGGTAGGCTTCCTGTGCTACGAGCGGAACTTGCAAAGTTTTTCAGTCGAAGAGTCGAGAGGAAGCCAGCGCACCATCAGGCCCTTCCTCCCATCGATGAAAATGTTGGAGATTTGCCTGAAATTAGTAGGTTGCAAGTCGAAGAAAGGACTCTCCTCATCTTCCAGCTGCTACTTGGAAGGTACGTTGGAAGGGACAACTCTTTGAAGGTCGTGATTTCGGAAGGGAGAAGCCTTCGAAGACAATGCATTTGGAGTTTTTTTTGGTCTGCAATCCCTTTGGGAAGCGTTAGCTTTTGTTGCCTGAATTGGGGGGCCTCCTGACCCCTCGTTTCACAAAGTTGCCGCCTTGGATTGTTTGGAAATGGGGTCTTTTAGGTGGAACTCACCCAGCTGCCAATCCAAGCGATTCCTATTAACTCCCCTTTTCCGAGAGCGTGCCCCAGTTCTTTCCCATTTATGGTTGAAGAATATGGAGAGGGCTTATTTGCAGTCGAGAAAACAAAGCCAACTTTAGGCCCAGGCCTTCTAGAGCAGTGGTTCTCAACCTTCCTAATGCCGCGACCCCTTCATACAGTTCCTTATGTGGTGGTGGCCCCCAACCATAACATTATTTTCATTGCTAATTCACAACTATAATTTTGGTCCTGTTATGAATCATCTTGTAAATATCCGATATGCAGGATGTGTTTTCAATACTCAATACGCCCAAATTTGAATACTGGTGGGATTGATTTTGTCATTTGGGAGTTGTAGTTGCTGGGATTTATAGTTCACTTACAATATCAAAGAGCATTCTGAACTTCACCAATGATGGAATCGAACCATAATGGATAATGGATCTGGACCAAACTTGGCAGAAATAATCAACAATACGCCCATATTTGAATACTGGTGGGATTGATTTTGTCATTTGGGAGTTGTAGTTGCTGGGATTTATAGTTCACTTACAATATCAAAGAGCATTCTGAACTCCACCAGTGATGGAATCGAACCATAATGAATAATGGATCTGGACCAAACTTGGTGCAAATACTCAATATTCCCAAATGTGAACACTGGTGGAGTTTGGGGGAAAATAGATCTTGACCTTTGGGAGCTGTAGTTGCTGGGATTTATAGTTCACCTACAATCAAAGAGCATCCTGAACTCCACCAACCATGGAATTGGGCATACAGAACTCCCATGACCAACAGGGAATACTGGAAGTGTTTGGTGGGCATTGACCTTGAGTTTGGGAGTTGTAGTTCACCTCCATCCAAAGAGCACTGTGGACTCAAACAGTGATGGATCTGGACCAAACTTGGCACAAATATTCAATATGCCCAAATGTGAACACTGGTGGAATTTGGGGAAAATAGATCTTGACCTTTGGGAGCTGTAGTTGCTGGGATATATAGTTCACTTACAATATCAAAGAGCATTCTGAACTCCATCAACGATGGAATTGAACCAAACTTGGCATACAGAACTCCCATGACCAACAGGAAATACTGGAAGTGTTTGGTGGGCATTGACCTTGAGTTTGGGAGCTGTAGTTCACCTCCATCCAAAGAGCACTGTGGACTCAAACAATGATGGATCTGGACCAAACTTGGCACGAATATTCAGTACGCTCAAATGTGAACACTGGAGGAGTTTGGGGAAAATAGACTTTGATATTTGGGAGTTGTAGTTGCTTGGATGTATAGAGTATTCTGAATTCCACCAACAATAGAATTGAACCAAACTTGGCACGCAAAACTCCCATGACTAACTGAAAATACTAGAAGGATTTGGTGGGCATTGACCTTGGGTTTTGGAATTGTAGTTTACCCACATCCAGAGAACATGGATGCATCTGGACCAATCTTGGCACGAATACTCAATATGCCCAAATGTGGACACTGGTGTGGTTTGGGGAAGATAGACCTTGACATTTGGGAGTTGTAGTGGCTGGGATTTATAGTTCACCTATAATCAAAGAGCATTCTGAATTCCACCAATGATAGAATTGGGCAAAACCTCCCACACAGAATCCCCATGAACAACAGAAAATACTGGGTTTTCTAATTGTCTTTGGCGACCCCTCTGACACCCCCTCGCGACCCCCCCCAGGGGTCCCGACCCCCAGGTTGAAAAACACTGTTCTAGAGAAAGGGACAAAGACAGCTGGGCCCTTAAGAAGAATATAAACAACCTTAGAAAAAGGTTTTGTGTTGTCAATTCCACCAGAAAGCAATCTTAATCATAATTATTTGATTATTTTGCTGTTTTATTATCTGTCTGTCTAGGAATATATGTACACACAGATATTTTTCATCTGTTATTGTTATTTTTTAGTTTTCGTTTAAAAAGTTCAGAACTTCTTAATATAGTGAGCAATCTTCAAAGGCGGGGTTGTTGTGTGTTTTCCCGACTGTGTGGTTATGCTCCAGAAGCATTCTCTCCTGACGTTTTGCCTGGATTTCAGTGGCTTCTCTGTGTAGTCAGACGTGGTAATTATTAGAGTGGTCTAGCATTTCTGTGTTCTATAATAATAATATGCTGTGTCTAGGCTGGTTCATCAAGTGCTCCTTTCAAACTATAAGAAAAGAGATTCCGCCTGAACATGAGGAAGAACTTCCTGACTGTGAGAGCTGTTCAACAGTGGAACTCTCTGCCCCGGAGTGTGGTGGAGGCTCCTTCTTTGGAAGCTTTGAAACAGAGGCTGGATGGCCATCTGTCGGGGGTGCTTTGAATGCAATTTCCCTGTTTGGCAGAATGGGGTTGGACTGGATGGCCCATGAGGTCTCTTCCAACTCTTTGATTCTATAGCCTGACTTCTCTGTGAACCTGATAATGTCTATGAGGCTGGATGGCCATCTGTTGGGAAGGCTTCAATTATGATTCTATGATTCTATGGTTCTGTGACTGACTTGTGTGATTGAAGTAGTCTGCAGTGCCTTGCATGTTTCCTTAATCCGTGTTTGGGACAGTTAATCATCTACCAACAAAGGATTTCCCCAGGCAGTAAGAAGCCAAACCTTGAAACTGCTAGGCCATTCAATACTAATCAAAATGACCTCAGAGGTTGTGAGGTCTGTTGGAAATTAGGAAAATAGAGTTTATATGTCTGTGGAATGTCCAGAGTGGGAGAAAGGAGTGTTGTCTGTTTGGGGTAGGTGTGAATGTAAAATTTGGCCATCTTGATTGGCATTTAATGTCTTCGCAGGTTTCAAGGTCTGACTTCTTACGGCCTAGGGGAATCCTTTGTTGGGAGGTGATTAGTTGGCCTGTTGGAAACTTGGCAAGTGAGGTATATATGTGTGTGTGTGTGAGAGAGAGAGAGTGTGTGTATATATATATATATGTATATATGTGTGTGTGTGTGTGTGTATATATATATATATATATATATGGAATAATGCCCAGGGTGGGAGAAAGAACTCTTGTCTTCTTGAGGCAAGTGTTAATGTTGCAATTGGCCATCTTGATTAGCATTTAATGGCCTATCAGGTTTCAAGGTCTGGCTTATTGCTGCCTAGGGGAATCCTTTGTTGGGAAGTGATTAGTTGGCCTGTTGGAAACTCAGCAAGTGAGAGATGAGTGTGTATATATATGTATGTGTGTGTGTATATGTGTATATGTGTGTGTGTGTGTGTATGTGTGTGTGTGTGTGTGTGTGTGTGTGTGTGTGTGTGTATGTATGTATATATATATGGAATAATGCCAGGGTGGGGAAAAGAACTCTTGTCTGCTTGAGGCAAGTATGAATGTTGCAATTGGCCACCTTGATTAGCATTTAATGGCCTATCAGGTTTTAAGATCTGGCTTCTTACTGCCTAGGGGAATCCTTTGTTGGGAGGTGATTAGTTGGCTTGTTGGAAACTCGGCAAGCGAGGTGTTTAATGTCCAGGATGGGAGAAAGAACTCTTGTCTGCTTGAGGCAAGTGTGAATGTTGCCATTGGCCACCTTGATTAGCATTTAATGGCCTATCAGGTTTTAAGGTCTGGCTTCTTACTGCCTAGGGGAATCCTTTGTTGGGAGGTGTTTAGTTGTCCTGTTGGAAACTCAGCAAATGAAGTGTGTGTATATATATATATGTGTGTGTGTTTGTGTGTGTGTGTATATGTGTGTGTGTGTGTGTGTGTGTATATATATATATATGGAATAATGTCCAGGGTGGGAGAAAGAACTCTTGTCTGCTTGAGGCAAGTGTGAATGTTGCAATTGGCTACCTTGTTTAGCATTTAATAGAATTGCAGCTTCAAAGCCTGGTTGCTTCCATGTTTGGGGAATCCTTTGTTTGAAGGTGTTAGCTGGCCTTGATTGTTTCTTGTCTGGAATTCTCTTATTTTCTGAGTGTTCTTCTTTATTTACTGTCCTGATTTTAGAGTTTTTTTAAATACTGGTAGCCAGATTTTGTTCATTTTCATGGTTTCTTCCTTTCTGTCGAAATTGTCCACATACTTCAGTGGCTTCTCTGTGTCATCTGACATGGTAGTTGTTAGGCTGGTCCAGCATTTCTGTGTTCCCAAATAATAGCTGAAGTAGAAGGCACTTTTTGTTTAATCCATATCAGTTTACAGTATGGAATGTATTTTCTGTTTGGAATGTATTTTTGAAGACTTTCATGGCTGGAATCACCGGGTTGTTGTAGGTTTTTGGGACTATTTGGCCATATTCTAGAAGCATTCTCTCCTGACGTTTCGCCTTCATCTATGGCAAGCATCCTCAGGATGCTTGCCATAGATGCAGGCAAAACGTCAGGAGAGAATGCTTCTAGAACATGGCCGTATAGCCCAAAAAACCTACAACAACCCGGTGATTCCAGCCATGAAAGTCTTCAAAAATACTGTTTGGAATGCTGTGGGTGAGAATACAGTTTTAACTCTACTACAGACTTTCCATTGGGACTTAAACAGCTCACTTAATATCATTCCCCCGGTCCCCCAGTTCCTAGAATGAGCACATATGTATTTTCCCTGTGCAGAAATATATATATTTTTTCTTTTGGCGTTCTTGGGTCTTCTCAGACAACTCTTGGCTTGCTGCTTCCAGGGCTTTGGAGGCTGACTTGGCCTAGGCCTCTGGATGGGATTCAGATGCTAACATCACGTGCGCCACAAGCCTGTTCTCATTTGTCGGTCGAGAGAGCCGACATCGGTGCCGAAGATTTTCTTGAACCAGTCAGCACTCTCTGTTGCAAGGGTGTTGGATCTAGGCCAACAAATTCTCCATGAGATTCTTCAAACAAAAAGTTTTTAAAAGTTTTAACCATAACAATTCTAATGGGTCCTTTTGGGGCAAAATTGCAGCTCCTCTTGGGTTTCGAAATCGGAGATAATTGGAGGGCTCAAGCAACCTTGTTTTCCATGCAAATCACAAGCAGTGGGATTTCCATCGAAGTTTCCATCTCCTTGGCCAGCTTCTTGTTTGAAAGAGTTGTCTTCCCAGTATTTGTGTTTGTGTCGTGTGCCATCATGGCATTTCAGACTTGTCACGGGGTTTGAACATCCTCTACCAGGAATTTCAAAACCCCAAATACAGTAGTCTCATCATCTATATAAACTAGCTGTCCCCTGCCACGTGTTGCTGTGGCCCAGTCAGTTGATCTGGAAAATAAGGTAATGAGAAAGTGTTGGTTTCTAATATATGTCATGTCTTTATGCTTGTGGGTAAACAGTATTTCTTGCTGTTTCTTTGTCCGTGTTGATGTGGAGAGTGTCTGGTTTGCCTACTCTGGAACATGCAGCATAGAATTGTCCTTCTTCAGGGGTCCCTTTCAAATCTATGATACTATATCTGTGTGTGTGTGAATCATATCTGTCTATATCTGTGGCTGCATGGCTCTTTGTCAGGAGGGCTTTGATTACGTTTTCTTGCCCTGGTGAAGGGAGTTGGACTGGATGGCCTTGAGTGTTTTCTCTTGGTCATGGGGGTTCTGTGTGGGAAGTCTGCCCCAATTTTGTCGTTGATGGGGTACAGAACACTCTTTGATTGTAGGTGAACTATAAATCCCAGTAACTACAACTCCCAAATGTCAAGGTCAAATTTCCCCCAAACTCCATCTGTGTTCATATTTGGGCATATGGGAATATTCATGCCAAGTTTGGTCCAGATCCATCATTGTTTGAGTCCATGGTAGTCTCTGGATGTAAGTGAACTACAACTTCCAAACTCAAGGTCATTGCTCACCAAACCCTTCTAGTGTTTTCTGTTGGTCATGGGAATCCTGTATGCCCCAGTTGGTTCAATTCTATCATGCTGTTTGATTGTAGGTGCCCCGATTCTGTCGTTCGTGGGGTTCAGAATGCTCTTTGATTGTAGGTGAACTGTGAATCCCAGTGACTACAACTCCCAAATGTCAAGGTCTATTTCACCCAAACTCCATCTGTATTTGGGCGTATTGAGAGCTTGTGCCAAGTTTGGTCCAGATCCAACATTGTTTGAACCCACAGTGCTCTCTGGATGTAGGTGAACTACAACTCCCAAACTCAAGGTCAATGCCCACCAAACACTTCCAGTATTTTCTGTTGGTCATGGGTGTCCTATGTGCCAAGTTTGGTTCAATTCCGTCGTGGATGGAGTTCAGAATGCTCTTTGATTGTAGGTGAACTATAAATCCCAGCAACTACAACTCCCAAATGACAAAAACATAATTTTTTGAGTGGTGGTCACTCCTTGTGTAGTGAGATGTTTTGTTGCCAAATTTAGTGTGATTTTGTTCATTGGTTCTTTTGTTTTTAAGGTAGTCATTATGCACAGAGCATTTTTATATATGTAGATAAAAATGTAATGTTCGTTTGTGGGATTAACAGAACTCAAAAACCACTGGACGAATTGACACCAAATTTGGACACAAGACACCTAACAACCCAATTTATGTCCTTCACTCAAAAAAATTATTTTTTCATTTGGGAGTTGTAGTTGCTGGGATTTATAGTTCACCTACAATCAAAGAGCATTCTGAACTCCACCAATGATGGAATTGAACTAAACTTGGCACACAGAACTCCCATGATCAACAGAACACACTACAAGAGTTTGGTGGGCAGTGTCCTTTGGTTTTGGAGTTGTAGTTTTTGAGTTCTGTGAATACCACAAACGAACATTACATTTTTATTTATATAGATTAATAATAGAGTAAAATAATAAATGTAATAAAAACAATAATAAATAGAGAAAAATGAATGTAATAATAATAATAATAATAAAGAGTAGAATAATAATTGTAATAATAATAAATAGTGTAAAATGATAAATGTAATAATAATAACAGAGTAAAATAATAAATGTAATAATAATAATAAATAGAGTAAAATGATAAATGTAATAATAATAACAGAGTAAAATAATAAATGTAATAATAATAATAAATAGAGTAAAATGATAAATGTAATAATAAATGATGAGAAGATTGGGTACGGTTGTTTTTCGTAATAATTGTGCATTGTAATTGCTTATTGGTAATTTATGGATAATGTGTTAAGTCAATTGTTATATGTTGTATGGAACCACTGCTGTTTCTACTGTTTTTACTGTTTGTGAACCGCTGTGAGTCGCCTTCGGGCTTGAGATACAGCGGTATAGAAGCAAAGTAAGTAAATAAATAAATAATAAATAAATAAATAGAGTAAAATAATAAATGTAATAATAATAAATAGAGTAAAATAATAAATGTAATAGTAATAATAAATAGAGTAAAATAATAAATTTAATAGTAATAATAAATAGAGTAAAATAATAAATGTAATAGTAATAATACATTTATTTATTTATTTATTTATTTATTTATTTATTTAGCAATTTTGTATACTGGTCTTCTCCCCTCTCTTGGGGGTCTTGGGCCAGTTTCCAACAATAAAATCACAAAACAATAATTGAAAACATCATATAACATATTCAATTAAAACGTTATAACAGCAAAATGCAATCACATAATAACAATGGTCAGTTGTCATAGTGAATTCGTTGTCCATCATTCATCGTCATCTATCCGATCACAGAAATATTGATTCACTTGTCGAAAGCCAAACCCCGTAGCCAGGTTTTCACCCGTTTTCTGAATGACAGAATAGAGTAAAATAATAAATGTAATAATAATAATAAATAGAGTAAAATGATAAATGTTATAATAAATAGAGTAAAATAATAAATGTAATAATAATAAATAGAGTAAAATAATAAATGTAATAGTAATAATAGAGTAAAATAATAAATGTAATAGTAATAATAGAGTAAAATAATAAACGTAATAATAATAATAGAGAATGATTCTAGAACATGGCCATACTGCCCGAGAAACCTACAACAACCCAGTGATTCTGGCCATGAAAACCTTTGACAAAACATTCCTCGGATTTTATTGATTTTTCCCTTCAATATGCCCCTTTGTTTAGAAAATTCTCAGTATGTTGTGGGGCTTGGGCCATGCCAAGCCCTCCTTTATTGTAGCCCAGCGTTGGCGTCCACAAGGCCTGTTCTGTCTCTTTTTCTTCCCACTTGAGCCCACCTGGTAAATATTATCGTAAGAGGCAGGAAAGCCCAAATGTTTGGCAGCTGCAGGCCATTCCCCTCCCTCGGCTGGGTCCTCCCCTTCCCCCCATTTTAAGGGGATGGACAGGCAGATGCATTCTGGTCTCCAGGCAGATGTGCTTGGAAAATGAACTGCATCCGAGTGTCCCACGGAGGGGATCAAATGACCTTGCCGTTTGCAAAAGAGCCTGCTCTCAAAGCAGAAGAAGCCTTTCATTTGGAATCTCACTCCAGCGAAGGAGACCCAGCCTGTGTGTTATTCTAGCAAACCCCCTCTGTTTTGAAAGTAACCGGAGAAGCCGTTTCTGTAACTCGGAGCCATTAGATATGCGGCAGGCCTTCCTCCTGGTATGGCGGAGGGTCCGATTACAGTCACCCCAGCCCAGCCCAGGGCAAGACGCAACCAATGGAAGTGTGTTCTTGTTCTTGGAAAGAGCCGTTCTTTGTGCGCTTTTTCAGTGTCTTTTCAGCCAGATCCTGTTCCCAGCCTCACTGACTCCCATTGTGAGACATGAAGACCTCATTCTCCTCCTCCTCAGCCCATAGAATGGGGCCTTTCGAGTCTCTGCAGAATGATAGAATCACAGTTTTCATCATGTCAAGTCAGTGCCAGTCATAGAATCATAGAATCAAAGAGTTGGAAGAGACCTTCTGGGCCATCATCCAGTCCAACCCCATTCTGCCAAGAAGCAGGAACATTGCATTCAAATCACCCCTGACAGATGGCCATCCAGCCTCTGTTTAAAGCTTCCAAAGAAGGAGCCTCCACCACACTCCGGGGCAGAGAGTTCCACTGCTGAACGGCTCTCACAGTCAGGAAGTTCTTCCTCATGTTCAGATGGAATCTCCTCTCTTGTAGTTTGAAGCCATTGTTCCGCGTCCTAGTCTCCAAGGAAGCAGAAAACAAGCTTGCTCCCTCATCCCTGTGGCTTCCTCTCACCTATTTATACATGGCTATCATATCTCCTCTCAGCCTTCTCTTCTTCAGGCTAAACATGCCCAGCTCCTTAAGCCGCTCCTCATAGGGCTTGTTCTCCAGACCCTTGATCATTTTAGTCGCCCTCCTCTGGACACATTCCAGCTTGTCAATATCTCTCTTGAATTGTGGGGCCCAGAATTGGACACAATATTCCAGGTGTGGTCTAACCAAAGCGGAATAGAGCATGAGGAGCATGACTTCCCTAGATCTAGACACTAGGCAAAAATCCCAGTCAATCAATCACATTACAGTAATCCCTTGCTACTTCGCGGTTCGCTTTTCGCAGACTCGCTGTTTTCGCGGGTTTTCAATAAATATTAATGAAAAATATTTTTTAAAGTATTTTTATGCATTTTTTACAACAGTAACATAAAATCACAATTCAAAACAACACACATACTAAAAAGAAAACAGAACAAAACGAGGCGAAAAAGAGAAAAAGAAGAAGAAAAAAGGGTTCGCTACTTCGCAGTTCGCTTTTCGCAGACTCACTGTTTTCGCGGGTTTTCAATAAATATTAATGTAAAATATTTTTTAAAGTAATTTTTATTCATTTTACAACAGTAACATAAAATCACAATTCAAAACAACACACATACTAAAAAGAAAACAGAACAAAACGAGGCAAAAAAGAGAAAAAGAAGAAGAAAAAAGGGGTTGACTTCCGTTCTTCTTCCTTTCTCCCCATAAGTGAAGAGAGAGGGGGCCAGGGGACAGTTCCACCTTGTCTCCTGTACTATTCTAATAATATAATCTATATAAATAAAAATGTAATGTGCATTTCTGGGATTAACATAACTCAAAAACCACTGGACGAATTGTCACCAAATTTGACCATCACTCAAAAAATTGATTTTGTCATTTGGGAGTAGTAGCTGCTGGGATTTATAGTTCACCTACAAACAAAGAGCATTCTGAACTCTACCATTGATGGAACTGAACCAATCTTGGGACAATTCCATGACCAACAGAACACATTAGAAGGGTTTGGTGGGCATTGTCTTTGAGTTTGGGAGTTGTAGTTTACCTACATCCAGAGAGCACTGTGGACTCACACAATGATGGATCTGGACCAAACTTGGCACAAATATTCCTTCTCCTCCTCCTCCTCATCATCATATTTAATTACTTATTAATCGCCCTCCATCCGAGAATGCTCTAGGCGATTTACAGCTAAATTGTAAAAGATAAAACACATACATACAAAAATTAAAAATTAACAGAGATCGAATGCTCTAGTAAAAAGCCAGGTCTTAAGTGCTAGAGTAAAAGGCCCTAAGTCACGCATGGCTCTCATATAGGGTGGCAAAGAATGTCCAAATATGAACACAGATGGAGTTTAGGGGAAATAGACCTTGACATTTGAGAGTTGTAGTTGCTGGGATTTGTAGTTCACCTTCAATCAAAGAGCATTCTGGATCCCACCAACGATAGAATTGAGCCAAACTTACTACACAGAACTCCATGACAACAGAACATCCTGTGTTTTCTGTTAGTCTTTGGTGACCCTTCAAGGTCAATGCCCACCAAACTCTTCCCGTACTTTCTCTTGGTCATGGGAGTTCTGTGTGCCAGGTTTGGCCCAATTCAATTGTTGGAAGAGTTCAGAATGCTCTTTGGTTGTAGGTGAACTATAAATCCCAGCAACTACAACTCCCAAATGACAAAATCAATCCCTCCCAACCCCACCAATATTCAGATGTGGGCATATCGGGTAGTTGTGCCAAATTTGGTCCTGTGAATGAAAATACATCCTGCATATCAGATATTGACATTACAATTCATAGCAGTAGCAAAATGATAGTTGTGAAGTAGCAACGAAAATAATGTTATGGTTGGGGGTCAGCACAACAGAAGGAACTGTATAAAACTTTTATTTATTTATTTTATTTAAAAGTTTTATATACCGGCCTTCTCACCTCTCTTGAGGGACTCAGGTTGGTTTCCAACCATAATATCACAGACAATCAATAAAACATCATAATTCATATTACAGTAAAACATTAAAACAGCAATTACAATCAATAACTACAATGGTCAGTCGTCACACTAAAATCGTTGCTCATCATCCTCCATCCATATCTCAGGGTGTTGGCTCACTCGTCGAATGCCTGTCTCCATAACCAAGTCTTCACCTGTTTCCTAAATGTCAGGATAGACGGGGCAGTTCTGATCTCCAGTGGGAGAGAGTTCCAGAGTCGAGGGGCCACCACCGAGAAGGCCCTGTCCCTCGTCCCCACCAGACGCGCTTGCGAGGCCGGTGGGACCGAGAGCAGGGCCTCTCCAGACGATCTTAATAATCTTGATGGTTCATAGGGGAGAATACGTTCGGAGAGGTAAACAGGGCCGGAGTCGTTTAGGGCTTTATAGGTTAACACCAGCACTTTGAATTGTGCTCGGAAGCTAATTGGCAGCCAGTGGAGCTGGTGTAACAGCGGAGTGGTGTGCTCCCTGTACCCAGCACCCGTTAGTAGTCTGGCTGCCAAGCGTTGGACTAGCTGCAGCTTCCGAGCAGTCTTCAGAGGCAACCCCACGTAGAGAGCGTTGCAGTAGTCTAAACGGGATGTAAACAAAGCGTGGACCACCGTGGCCAAGTCAGACTTCCCAAGGTACGGGCGCAGCTGGCGCACAAGTTTTAATTGTGCGAAAGCTCCCCTGACCACTGCCGAAACCTGGGGCTCCAGGATCAGTGATGAATATAGGAGAACTCCCAAACTGCAACTTTTACTGAGTCATTAAAGTGACCTGCAGCCCTTCCCACTGCTTTAGGTATATAGAGATGAGGAAATGCTGTGACCCCTTACTATGGTTCCTCGTGTTGTGGTGACCCCCAACCATTTTGCAGTTTCCTCATCTCTATATACCTAAAGCAGTGGGAAGGGCTGCGGGTCGCATGAACATCTCAGTAAAAGTTTGAGAAACACTGGTCTAAGAGAAGCAGCGTTTTCCTATTTTACAAAAGAATTGCAGGAAGCAGTTTGCACAAGCGCCAAAGGTGATTCTGCACGAAAATGGGAGGACATCATCCAGACAAAGCAATATCCTTTGAAGTCCCTTTGAGGTGGCTTCTCTCTTTGAAGTCCGCCAGGCATCAGAAAGCTCTCCTGTCATGTGTGTGTTTGTTTGTTTAAAATATTTATATCGTGTCCACCCCGTGCATTTCCATTTGCAGGCTGAAATATAATAAAATCCAACTCCAAAACAAATCAGGGATAAAAATAACCCGGATGTTTGTGTGACTTTGGCCAAGTGTGAGTGGGATTCCAACACTCCGTGTACAGTAATATTTGCAGGCACCATTGCACCAGTGGCTTGTGGGATGACTGTCGAGCAGGAGAGTCCAAGCCAAGTCGGAAGTGGAAAGGAGCTTATTGGTCCGTGGTCTGGCAGCGCTGGCTTTTGGCTTGGTCAGCTGGAACAGCCCAAAAGGACAGAGCTTGGCATTTGGTGTGCTGGGGTAGAGACCAGTAGGCAGGTGGCTTATAGTCACTCCATCTGTCTACTGTCAATCTATTCACCTACCTGTCCATAATTTCCCCAGAGGGATATGTGTCCCCATCGTCATCGTTCTAATAATTATTCCCCACTTTCCTCTCTTAAATGAGACTCAAAGTTTCTCATTTCTTGTAATTTGAACCCATTCCTCCGTCCTGTGCAACGTTTTCTTCTGGCTATGTACACAAACATTAATGAATTCCGTGCTCCAACTTGGGTCCTCTCTCCAAAGCGTCTTATTATAAACTAGCTGTACCTGCCATGTGTTGCTGTGGCCAATCTTCCCTCCCTCTTTCTCTCCGTTCTTTCTCTCCTTCCTTCCCTTTTTTCTTTCCTTCTCTCCTTCCTTCTCTTCCTTTTCCCTTCCTTCTCCCTTTTCTTTCCCTCCCTTTCTCTCCTTCCTTCTTCCCTTTTATCTTTCCTCTCTCCCTTTCTTCTTCTTCCTATTCCCTTCCTTCCCCTTTTCTTTCCCTCCCTCTTTCTCTCCTTCCTTCCCTTTTTCCTTTCCTTCTCTCTATTCTTCCTTCTCTTCCTCTTTCCTTCCCCCCTTTTCTTTCCCTCCTTCTTTCTTTCCTTTCTTCCTTCCCTCTTTCCTTCCTTCCCTTTTCTTCTTTCCTTCTCTCCTTCTCTTTCTCTTCCTTTTCCCTTCCTCCCCCTTTTCTTTCCCTCCTTTTCTCCTTCCTTTCATTTTTCTTTCCTTCTCTCCTTTCTTCCTTCTCTTCCTTCCCTCCCCCTTTTCCCTCCTTCTTCTCTCCTTTCTTCTCCTTTCCTTCCTTCCTTTTCTTCTTTCCTTCCTTCCTTCTCTTCCTCTTCCCTTCCTTCCCTCTTTTCTTTCCTTCCTTCTTTCTCTCCTTCCTTTCCTGTTTTTATTTCCTTCTCTCCTTTCTTCCTTCTCTTCCTCTTTCCTCACCCCTTTTTCTTTCCCTCCCTCTTCCTCTCCTTCCTTCCCTCTTTCCTTCCTTCCCTTTTCTTCCCTCCTTCTCTCCTTCCTTCTGTTCCTTTTCCCTTCCTTCTCTCCTTTTCTTTCCCTTCCTCTTTCTCCCTGTTACTCATTCTCTATCTATTTTTGGACTGAAACTCCCAGCAGTCCTCCTGATCAATCTACCTACCTACCTATCTCTGTCTGTTTATCTGGAGGATTGCTGGGAGTTGCAGTCCAGGAACAGGAAATAGGAAACATGCAGGAATGGGGATGCTCTAAAAGAAATCCAAGGAGAAAAAAGCTTGCATCTTGGAAGCAGTGCATTTGGACCACCTCCCTCTCCTAAAGGGCCTGGTCTAGGGGATGCTGGGAGCTGTAGTCTGGAAGAAAGTGTGGATATGCTATTGTGTGTTTTGTTTGCCAGGGGGGAGTCGTTTTTGCGCATGAGCTGTAGGGTCTTTTTGCTTTTTTTGGATTTTAAGTCCCTTCCCCTGTGTTTTTCAGTGTTTTAATGAGTGATGGTCACTTGTTGGCCTGAGAGGTGTCTTGTGTCCAAATTTGGTGTCAGTTCATCCAGTGGTTTTTGAGTTCTGTTAATCCCACAAACTAACATTACATTTTTATTTATATAAATAACATAATAGTAATAATATAACTAAAAAATAATACTATTCTATAATAGTACATGCAGTCATGCCGGCCACGTGAGCTTGGAGGTGTCTGCAGACAACGCCGGCTCTTCGGCTTAGAAATGGAGATAAGCACCAGAGTCAGACATGACTGGACTTAATGTCAGGGGAAAACCTTTACCTTTACGTATTAGAATAGACATCACACTGGCAACAAAGATCCACATAGTCAAAGCAATGGTATTCCCCGTAATCACCTACGAATGTGAGAGCTGGATCTTAGGGAAGGCTGAGTGAAGGAAGAGAGATGCCTTTGAATTGTGGTGTTGGAGGAAAGTTCTGAGAGTGCCTTGGACTGCGAGAAGATCCAACCAGTCCATACTTCAGGAAAGAGAGTCCGACTCCTCACTGGAGGGAAGGAAACTAGAGGCGAAGATGAAGTACTTTGGCCACATCATGAGAAGAAAGGAAAGCTTAGAGAAGACAATTATGCTGGGAAAAATGGAAGGAAAAAGGAAGAGGGGCCGACCAAGGGCAAGATGGATGGATGGCATTCTTGAAGTGACTGGACTGACCTTGAAGGAGCTGGGGGTGATGATGGCCGACAGGGAGCTCTGGCGTGGGCTGGTCCATGAAGTCATGAAGAGTCGGAAACGACTGAACGAATGAACAACAAAACTAGAATAGTAATAATACAACTAAACTAATAATAATGTAGTCAAATAATAACGTACTATAATAGGTGTGGATATGCTATTGTGTATTTTGTTTTTGGGGGGAGTCATTTTTGCGTATGCCCTGTAGCATCTTTTTGCTTTTTTGGATTTTAAGTCCCTTCCCCTGTGTTTTTCGGAATTTTTAGTGAGTGATGGTCACTCGGTGGCTTGATAGGTGTATTGTGTCCAAAATTAGTGTGAATTCGCCCAGTGGTTTTTGAGTTATGTTAATCCCGCAAACTAACATTACATTTTTATTTATATAGATGGACAAATATTCAAAAACTCAAACTCCAAAATACTTCTGGTCCAGGAAAGGGGATTCCACCTGAACATTAGGAATAACTTCTTGACTGTAAGAACAGCTATTCAACAATGGAACTCTCTGCCTTGGAGTCTGGTGGAAGCTCCTTCCTTGAAGGCTGGATGGGTATCTGTCAGGGATGCTTTGATTGTGCTTTTCCAGTGTGGCAAGAGGTTGGGCTAGAAGAGACCCATGTGGTCTCTTCCAACTCTAGGATTTGGAAGTGTCAAGGCTTGGAGTCATTGGGAGGGATTCTTTTTTTGCTGACCGAGGTTAGAGGGCACCCCATTGCGTACAGTTTCCAGGACAGCCAATGCATTGGGGCAGGAAAGGGAAAGGGCCAGGCTTTCATCCCGGCGGTCTTCCTGTCGGATGCAGGTTCATCCCAGCTTCCAGTTGCTTTCCGACTGTTTATTCCAGGTGTTTATCCAGCTGCTGATGTAACTCCTGTAACTTTTCTTGAAGTTGGGGGGAGGCGTGGGGGGGGGGTGAACTCCATCCCGTCCATATGGCGCCTCTTGCTTGATAAGCGCGTTTTAATGGGCTTGAGAGGATCAAAGCATTCTTTGCGGCAAAATGATTAATCAGCTTAATTTTCTCCAAGTAGCTTTACTGTTTCTTCTGTAATTGTGGCCATTAAAGCACGGCAGGGATGACAAAACGGATAATCTGCATGTAAGAAGGAGCAACGGAGGGGAAGAGCCACGGAATCGCACAACGGGCTTAAAAACCTAATTATTTTGCGGCTGTCAGCTGTGTGTTTTCAGGGGCAAAATAAGTACGCAAATAGATGTAAACACGAAGTTATCTGGAAGATAAATTTCCTGTGAAAAACCTCCCAACGCAGAAGAAAATTGCATCACCAGAATTCTGCTTCTGGTCTGAGAGATGGTGTATTTTCACCTTTATTTTAATTTTTAATCCCTATAATTCCTTATTTATTGATTTACTAGCTTGGGGACCCAGCGCTGCCCGGGTTATTTCAGAAAGGCATTGTTTGTCTGTGCCCCAAGTTTCATTTAGATCCAGTGTCAGCTGGGTTCATTGGGTGTGGGTGAACTACAATTTCCATGTGGAAGTCCCATCATCCATGGTCTATTCTCCTCCAAACTGCACCAGGATGTAGGGTGGGTCATGAGGGCTCTGTGTGTCAAGTTTGGTGTTGATCAGTCATTGGTGTGGGTCGTAGTGGTCTCAGTGAGTGAAGGTACTGTAAATCCCATCATCTATTCTCCATCCATCCCCCTTAGAACCGCACCAGGATGTAGAGCAGGTCATGAGTACTACCCACTGTAGAGTGTGTCATGAGTTTGGTCCTGGCCTGTGATTTGTAGGGGCCCACAGTGTTCTGTGGGAAGTGAATCGGGTGAAGGTACTGCAAATCCCATCGTCCATGTCTATCCTGCCCCAAACCGCACCAGCTTGTAGAATGGGCCATTGGCCCTCTGTGTGTCAAGTTTGGTCCTGATCCGTCATTGGTGTAGATCAAGGTGCTCTAAGGAAGTTAGTGAAGGTACTGCAAGTCCCATCATCCATGGTCCACCCTCCCCCAACCCTCACCAGGTCATAAAGGGGTCATGGGGGTTATGTTTGCCAAGTTTGGTCCAGGTCCGTTACTAGGGCTCTGATTACATTTTCTTGTGCTGGTGAAGAGACTTGGGCTGGATGGCCTTAAGTATTTTCTGTTGGTCATAGGGGTTCTGTGTGGGAAGTTTGGCCCATTTCTGTCATTTATGGGTTTCAGAATGCTCTTTAATTGTAGTGAACTATAAATCCCAGTAACGACAAATCCCAAATGTCAAGGTCTATTTCCTCCAAACTCCATCTGTGTTCATGTTTGGGCATATGGAATATTCGGACCAAGTTTGGTCCAGATCCATCATTGTTTGAGTCCACAGTGCTCTCTGGATGTATGTGAACTACAACTCCCAAACTCAAGGTGAATGTCCACCAAATGCTTTTAGTATTTTCTGTTGTTAGTCATGGGAGTCCTGTGTGCCATATTTGGTTCAATTCCATCCTTCGTGGAGTTTCGAATGCTCTTTGATGATAGGTGTACTATAAATCTCAGCCACTACAACTCCCAAATGACAAAATCCATTTTATTTTGGGTGATGATCGCTCCTTAGGTTAGTAGGTGTCTTGTGTCCAAATTTGGTGTCAGTTTGCCCAGTGGTTTTTGAGTTATGTTAATCCCACAAACGTACATTATTTTTTTATTTATATAGACTAGCCGTCTCCTGCCACGCGTTGCTGTGGCCTAGTCTGTGTAGATGTGCTTTGTATATGTATATATTTGTGTATATGGGTATATATGTGGTTTTGCGCATGCGTTGTAATGTATTTTTTTTTGTTTTTTGGCTTTTTCAGTCTCTTCCACTGAGTTTTTCAGTGTTTTTATGAGTGATGGTCACTCGTTGGCCTGAGAGGTGTCTTGTGTCCAAATTTGATGTCAATGCGTCCAGCGGTTTTTGCGTTATGTTAATCCCACAAATGAAAATTACATTTTTATTTATATAGATTGTAGTCTCTTTATGGTGTTGGGCACTGTGTGTGTTTGTGGTAAGTTTTCCTACCTGTACATGTGTGCGTGAATTTTTTCAAAAAAGGCAGAAAAAGTTGGGAATAATGTTTTTCGTTTTCTCCCATCCCCTTTTTCCTTATCCATTTCCAGAAGCCCTTCAGAGGCCGGTTGTCTCTGAATTTGAGCCCCAAGGCTTGAGCGAAGCTGCCCGCTGGAACTCCAAGGAAAACCTTCTCTCCGGCCCCAGTGAAAATGACCCCAACCTTTTTGTGGCCCTGTATGATTTCGTAGCAAGTGGGGACAACACTCTCAGCATCACTAAAGGTAAGTAAGGGCGATGGGAAGACATTGTGGAACTCACGTTACAGTAAACAAGTTCTTCCTGACATTTACCATATATATTCAAGTATAAGCCGACCCGAATATAAGCCGAGGCACCTCATTTTACCACAAAAAACTGGGAAAACATGTTGAGTCAAGTATAATCCAAGGGTGGGAAATGCAGCAGCTACTGGTACATTTCAAAATTAAAATAAAAATCAATACAGTTACATTAATTGAGGCATCAGCAGGCTAAATTTTTTGAATGTTTACATAAAACTGTAATTTAAGATAAGACTGCCCAACTCTGATTAAAGACTGCCCAACTCTGATTATTCTAATCTTCTTCAATGTAAATGTGCTTACGTATCTTTCCAGTAATACTAAAGAGAGTAAAATAATAAATGTTATTATGATAATAATAATAATAATTGAAATGTAATAAACAAAATGAAATAATTGAAATGTAATAAAAACAGTAATAATAGAGTAAAATAATAATATAGCAACAAAAACAATAATAAAGTAAATGTTATAATAATAATAATAGAGTAAAATATTTGAAATGTAATAAAAACAGTAATAATAGAGTAAAATCATAATATAACAACAAAAACAATAATAAAGTAAATGTTATTATAATAATAATAGAGTAAAATAATTGAAATGTAATAAAAACAGTAATAATAGAGTAAAATAATAACAACAATAATAAAGTAAATAATAAATATAATAAATATAATCATCATCATCATCATCTAGTGTTATACATGAAAGCCTTCGACAACAGACCTCACAACCTCTGAGGATGCCTGCCATAGATGTGGGCGAAACATCAGGAGAGAATGCTTCTGGAACATGGCCAGACAGCCCGGCAAACTCACAGCAACCCAGTGATTCCAGCCATGAAAGCCTTCTACAATATATTTTTACCATTTTGGCCACCTTTTCTTCTCATTTGGCACCAGTGTTGGGGAGAAAGGGCACAGACCTTTCAGAATGTGATTTGGGACACAGTGTGAACATTTCCAGTCCATGAATTAAGTACGTTCTGATAGATTATTATTAGTAGCAATAGTATTTATTTTATTTATACCCCGTCTTTCTCCCCATGGGGACTCAAGGCGGTTAATGACCACATAATCTGAGGACTATTTAAAACAAAACAAATTAAATAGTTGCTAGTGGATATAAAGTTAAACTACAATTAAAATATAATAAATACAATTAAAATTATGTATAAACTGCCTTGGGCTGAGAAATACGGTAAATAAAAATAAATAAATAAATACATTGAAAACTCATTGATTTTAGTTGCGAGCTCCGCCAATCCCCCGCTTTGTTGCCTTGTATGCTTTGCGCTGCCTGTGGAAATAAATGTGATGGATTGATTACTCATTTATTTTGAACGGACAGGTGAGAAGCTCCGTGTCTTGGGCTATAATCACAATGGCGAGTGGTGTGAAGCCCAGACAAAGAACGGCCAGGGGTGGGTCCCCAGCAACTACATCACCCCCGTGAACAGCTTGGAGAAGCACTCCTGGTACCACGGTCCCGTCTCCCGGAATGCTGCGGAGTACTTGCTCAGCAGCGGCATCAACGGCAGCTTCTTGGTGCGGGAGAGCGAGAGCAGCCCTGGGCAGCGGTCCATTTCACTGCGATACGAGGGGAGGGTTTACCACTACAGGATCAACACCGCCTCGGATGGGAAGGTGAGACCCCAACCCTTCACTGGCTTGAAGTTGTCGTCCGCAGCAGTTTATCGTGTCAGGCAACCGAACAGTTGTATTACATTTTTGACAGAACAAGCAAACAAACAGATAAAAAACACAAAGTTTGCAAGCTTGGTAGTTGATTAAATGTCCTTTGACCAGTATCTGGCCCCTCTGGTGTTGCTGCAAGGAGGTCCTCCCTGGTGCATGTGGCAGGGCTCAGGTTGCATTGCAGCAGGTGGTCAGTGGTTTGCTCTTCTCCGCACTCGCATGTCGTGGATTCCACTTTGTGGCCCCATTTCTTGAGGTTGGCTCTGCATCTCGTGGTGCCAGAGCGCAGTCTGTTCAGCGCCTTCCAAGTCGCCCAGTTTTTTGTGTGCACAGGGGGGAGTCTCTCATTGGGTATGAGCCATTGATTGAGGCTCTGGATTTGAGCCTGCCACTTTTGGACTCTCGCTTGCTGAGGTGTTTCAGCGAGTGTCTCTGTAGATCTTAGAAAACTATTTCTTGATTTAAGTCATTGGCGTGCTGGCTGATGCCCAAACAAGGGATGAGCTGGAGATATCTCTGCCTTGGTCCTTTCACTATTGGCTGCTACTTCCCGGCGGATGTCAGGTGGTGCAATACCGGCTAAGCAGTGTAATTTCTCCAGCGGTGTAGGGCACAGACACCCCGTGATAATGCGGCATGTCTCATGAAGAGCCACATCCACTGTTTTAGTGTGGTGAGATGTGTTCCACACTGGGCATGCCTACTCAGCAGCAGAGTATCATAGCGCAAGGGCGGATGTCGTCACTGTGTCTGGTTGTGATCCCCAGGTTGTGCCAGTCAGCTTTCGTATGATATTGTTTCTAGCGCCCACTTTTTGCTTGATGTTCAAGCAGTGCTTCTTGTAGGTCAGAGCACGGTCCAAAGTGACTCCCAGGTATTTGAGTGCGCTGCAATGCTCCAGTGGGATTCCTTCCTTCCCAGGTAGTAATCCTCAGAGCTCGGGATGCTTGTCTGTTCTTGAGATGAAAAGCACATGTCTGTGTTTTAGATAGATTAGGGATTAGCTGGTTTTCCCTGTAGTAGGCAGTAAGAGCACCTAGAGCTTCGGAGAGCTTCTGTTCAACCATTTCAAAGCTCCCTGCTTGAGTCCATAAAAGGCAGTAACACAAAGCAATGTCCACACAAGATATAAAAGCAATCCAAGATAGTGATTATCCAGACAGGAATCAACGGGATGCAAAGACAATCCAAAAGGCTAAAAAACAAGGAACAAGACCCCTTGAACAGGAACAAGACCCCTTGAACAGGATTTCCATGAACTTGATTTCCAAATGATGCCTGATCTAACAGGTTTTCCCTTGAAGCAAGCCTTATATCCCAAAACCCAGAAATTGGTTTCGCTTTCCCCCACACTTGCCCCTTATCAGACTAAGCCTTTCAGAGCGATGTAAACACCGAGTTTGCTGTTGATTCTGGCTGATCTCCAGTCGCCTATTCTTCAACTCCCTATCTGGCTGCTCATTAAAATTCCCAGGTGTCAGGTTGTTTTCCAACCCAAATCTTGAGAGCTCGCAGAGAGAGGGAGTGAACCATCATTGCTAGGCCCAGCAGGGATATTCTCATGAGAAACTGCCCTTTGCACTGGGGCCTCTCTGTCATTGTCTGTATGAAAATAATTGACCAAACCATCTCCATCTTGTACCTCAGCCTCGGCACCATCATTTCCCTCATCATTTCCCACATCAGGATCCTGAAACACAAACATAGGCTGATTCCCAACACATTTTTAAAATGTAACTCCAACCAGTTTTGGTTTTTTTTAGCATAGAGAATGTGGCGTCATTAAAATAAACCACGTGTAGTTCACGTTTGATCAGCCCACACACTACCTTGCCAGAGAAAGAAAATATGTCACGCAGGTGAACGATAAAGATGAAGTAGTTTACTCTTTGTGTGTGCGTTTTATGAATTGGAGCCCTATGGTGGTGCAGCCGGTTAAACCACTGAGCTCCTGAACTTGATGACCAAAAGGTTGGCGGTTCGAATCAGGGAAGCAGGGTGAGCTTCCGCCCAGCTTCTGCCAACCTAGCAGTTCGAAAACCTGCAAATGTGAATAGATCAATAGGTTGTTGTGGTTTTTTTGGGCTATATGGCCATGGTCTAGAGGCATTCTCTCCTGACGTTTCGTCTACACCTATAGCAAGCATGCTCAGAGGTAGTGATGTCTGTTGGAACTAGGAAAAAAGGGTTTATATATCTGTGGAATGACCAGGGTGGGACAAAGAACTTTTGTCTGCTGGAGCTAGGGGTGAATGTTTCAACTGACCACCTTGATTAGCATTTGATCGCCTGGCAGTGCCTAGGGCAAACTTTTGTTGAGAGGTGATTAGATGTCCTTGTTTGTTTCCTCTCGTGGTGTTGTTGTAATTTTAGAGGTTTTTTTAATACTGGTAGCCAGATTTTGTTCATTTTCATGGTTTCCTCCTTTCTGTTGATCAATAGGCAGGAAGGTAGCAGTGCTCCATGCAGTCATGCTGGCCACATGACCTTGGACGTGCCTACGGACAATGCCAGCTATTGGGCTTAGAAATGGAGATGAACAACTATAGACTTTACCTAATTTCCCAGGCTCTCTACAGATTGCATGAGCCACGGCCCGGCCTTTTAAATTGCCTTGAACAGGCAGGATTATTTTAAATATATATGTGCTGTTGTGATTTTTTAGGCTTATGTTGTCTTGTTAATTTGATGTTTATGCTGTTTACTTTGTATGTATTGATGACGTTGCTTGCAAACCGCTCTGAGTCCCTTCTGAGTTTTGTTGTTGTTGTGATGAGCACCAGAGTCGGACGTGACTGGGCGTGATGTCAGGGGAAAACCTTTACCTTTTTACCTCCTTTTATGAAGGTTGCCACCCCTGTGCTAAACTGCAGTTCACTGTTCTGGAAGTGCGCCTCCTCCTTGATCTCTTCCATCTCCTCTAGTACGACTTTAAGGAGATTAGAAAGCTCTAACTGCCTGGATTAAACTAATTATAATTTGCTGTTACATCCTTTGCAGACCAGACTGTAATTACTTTAAACAGCAGCATATTGCAACTAGCCAGGATCCCGCGCTCATTGTGTGTTCATTAATCCCTTGAGTCTAAACTAACTTCAGTTTGGAGGCTTGTGCTTGGCTACAACCGTTTCTCCCAAAATACTACACTTTTAATTCAATTGCTTCTACATTCCTCTAGTTTCACGCATTACATCTATGTAAATAAAAATGTCATGTTCGTTTGTGGGATTAACAACACTCAGAAACCACTGGTCAAATGGACACGAAATTTGGACACAATACACATAACAATCCACCACCCCTAAAAACACCCTCCCCCCAGTGGAACAGACTTAAAACCCCCCAAAATACACTATATATACATATATACATACATTGATATACATATACACATACACACATTCATACACACACATAAATATGCACAAGTACACATAAATATACATATATACACACATATACACATGCACACACATATATATACATATACACATATATTCATACATATACGTATATATATGTACAAGCACACACAAATAAACACATGTACACATACATATACATGCACACAGATACATATACACATGCATACACAAATATACATATATACACACATATACACATGCACACACAAAGATACACATGTACACACACATACATATACATGCACACATAGATACATATACACATGCATACACAAATATACATATATACACACATATACACATGCACACATACATACACACACATATATATATATACATATACACATACATTCATACACACACGTATATATATGCACAAGCACACACAAATATACACATGTACACACACATACATATACATGCACACATAGATACATATACACATGCATACACAAATATACATATATACACACATATACACATGCACACATACATGCACACACATATGTATACATATACACATACATTACATCTAGTTTTACGAACATTACATTTTTATTTATATAGATATTACCGAGAGTGTGTGTATATATATATATATTCTGCTTTGCTTTTGTGGTTGTGTCCTCCAGCTTTACGTCTCTTCCGAAAGCCGCTTCAACACCTTGGCGGAGCTGGTCCATCACCACTCGACGGTGGCAGACGGGCTGATCACCACTCTGCACTACCCGGCTCCGAAGCGGAACAAGCCCACCATCTATGGCGTGTCCCCGAACTACGACAAGTGGGAGACGGAGCGGACGGACATCACCATGAAGCACAAACTGGGAGGGGGACAGTATGGGGAGGTGTACGAAGGAGTCTGGAAGAAGTACAACCTCACGGTGGCTGTGAAAACCTTAAAGGTCGGTGCTGTTGTTGTTTATTGCAGTTTGATTGGAAAAGTTTGATTGAAAAGAACTATACAACTGATAGGAAAGGAAACCACTGAGGTCCAACCTCTAGCTAGTATAGGCTCAAAGCTTCTGAGGACAAAATAATAATAATAATAATAATAATAATAATAATAATAATAATAGAAAGTTCCAGGAAGTTCCAGGAAGGGGGCCGGATTTAATCGTCTGAAAAATCCACAAAATGTTTGACGCAGGCATTGAAAAGGTTTTGGAGCATCCTCTGAATGTGTGTGTTTGTGTGCAGACTCAAAACACACAGGAGGGTGGCATGGTGTTGTGATGCGCCCAGGACGTATCTAAGAGAGTTGTGTTACGACTTGGGCATTATTTTATTTATTTATTGTGTCACCAGCAACCATACAATTGTATTACATTTGTAACAGAACAAAACAAACAAACAGATAAAAAAACACAAATTTTGCAAACTTGGTAGTTGATTAAATGTCCTTTGACCAGTATCTGGCCACTTGGAGTGCCTCTGGTGTTGTACAGAGGAAGAATTGTTGTAGGCTACAGACAATGCCATTCCAGTTGCCCGTTTTTGATCAAAAGATATTTAGCCACCTGCGCTCCTTCTATTTTTATCGGTTTTATACTAATTTATGCAATGCTTTTGATACGAAATAAATAAATACTGAGGACTCTCTCAGACTGAGGCCGTTCTCCCACTGAGGTGAACTAATACTGAGTCCTTCTCATACTATTTATTTATATTTATCGTGCCAGGAGCAACCAGACATTTGTATTACATTTTAAACAAAACAAACAGACAAAACACAAAGTTTGCAAGCTTGGTAGTTGATTAAATGTCCTTTGAGCAGTATCTGTCCCCTTGGAGTGCCTCTGGTGTTGCCGCAAGGAGGTCCTCCCTTGTGCATGTGGCAGGGCTCAGGTTGCATTGCAGCAGGTGGTCAGTGGTTTGCTCTTCTCCACACTCGCGCGTCGTGGATTCCACTTTGTGGCCCCATTTCTTGAGGTTGGCTCTGCATCTCGTGGTGCCAGAGCGCAGTCTGTTCAGCGCCTTCCAAGTCGCCCCGTCTTCTGTGTGCCCAGGAGGGAGCCTCTCATTTGGTATCAGCTATTGGTTGAGGTTCTGCCACTTTTGGACTCTTGCTTGCTGAGGTGTTCCAGCAAGTGTCTCTGTAGATCTTAGAAAACTATGTCTTGATTTAAGTCGTTGACATGCTGGCTGATACCCAAATAGGGGATGAGCTGGAGATGTCTCTACCTTGGTCCTTTCACTATTGGCTGCTCCTTCCCGGTGGATGTCAGGTGGTGCAATACCGGCGAAGCAGTGTAATTTCTCCAGTGGTGTAGGGCGCAGGCACCCTGTGATAATGCGGCATACTTGGGCATTGTGACTCATTGTTGTTAGTTGTTCCCATTGCCACTTTCCTTCCAGGATTATTTTGAAATATATGGAGAGAGTGACACCTAGTGTTGACATTGCTGATCGTAAGACATTGAAGGAGCAAGTGTTTTTCATCGTTATGTGTCTGTATCCTAACAGGAACTATACTAGAAGGTCACAGACTTGGAATTTGTTAGTAGTGTTGTGTGATGGGCAACCTGTGAGAACTTGGTTTCAAAGAAGGCCAATTCTTCTCCAGTCTTAATCTACTCAGAGGAAGGATGGGATAGGAAAAGATGGTGGTGATGGTACTGCATGCCTCTAGCGCAGAGCTTTCCATGTTAGTGACATGCTTTCTAGACATGTATTCTTTCACAACACAGTAATTCGGTTTTTACTAGCAAACCTGAGGTTAAACCAGGTTAAACTAAAATATGGTTCAGCTGAACAGAGTAAAAGATTTAAAATGCTGCAATTAAAATAATAATGAGTGGATGGGTAAAGCATGTAGAACTGAAAATTTACCAACTAATTAAAACCTGGAAAACCTGGTTTCATACCATTTATACGCATTTTTATTTATTTATTTATTTATTTATTTATTTATTTACAGCATTTATATTCTGCCCTTCTCACCCCGCAGGGGACTCAGGGCGGATTACAGTGTACATATATATATGGCAAACATTCGATTCCAATTTTGACATACAAACATATACAGACATACACAGAGGCTATTTAACTTTTTCTGGCCGCCTGGGGAGCTGTCGCTTTCATCGTCCATCTGCGACACTGATGAAGTACTTCCGCATTTCCTGCATGCTTTTTTGCTGGAATGCTTTGCTGGAGTCTTTTTATGGCCTCATAAATTAGTGAATTTAGCCTCTCCACACTTTAAGGTAGCACCTAATTTTCCTACTTGACAAATGCAACTGTCTTTCGGGTTGCAAAGGTCGACAACAGGCTACACAATTGGTTGGAAACCCACTGCATCTGTCATATATATATTATAATTTTATTTATTTACGATATTTATAGCCTGCCGTACGGCGACTCAAGACGGGTTACAGATTGGCACAATTCGATGTCAGGCATTCATTAAAGTGCCATTAAAAACTATCAACATTACAATATAAAACATAAATAAAACATATTAAAGCATGTCATCATCTGTGTCATCTTGTTAAAAACGTCATCCAGTAACATCGTCTGGCCATTCCATGTTCATCATTCATAGTTCTGTGTTATCTATTCTGCTGCATTCTCAAAAGCTTGCTCAAAGAGCCAGGTATTTACTTTTTTTCGGAAAGTCAGGAGGGAGATGGCTGATCTAATATCCCTGGGGAGGGAGTTCCATAGCCGGGGAGCCACCACTGAGAAAGCCCTGTCCTTTGTCTCTGCTAATCGCTCTTGAGAGGCAGGTGAGATTGAGAGTAGGGCCTCCCCAGACAATCTTAAGTTCCTAGATGATACGTTCAGACATTATACATGTAGTAAAGGTAAAGGTTTCCTCTGACATTAAGTCTAGTCGTGTACGACTCTGGGGGTGGTGGTGTTGCTCATCTTCATTTCTAAGCCAAAGAGCCAGCGTTGTCCATAGGCACCTCCAAGATCATGTGACCAGCATGGAGCGCCGTTACCTTCCCACCGGAGTGGTACCTATTGACCTACTCACATTTGCATGTCTTCAAATGGCTAGGTTGGCAGAAGATGGGGCTAACTGCGGGAGCTTATGCTGCTCCCCAGATTCTAACTAGTCAGCAAGTTCAGCAGCTCGGCGGTTTAAACCACTGTGCAACCAGGGGCTCCATATTACCAATATCAGGAATGGGCAAACTTTGTTTCTCCGGGTGTTTTGGACTTCAGTTCCCAGAATTACTGGCCTCACACGCTTTCCTTGATAATAATATTATAATGCAATATAATATAATACTACTACTAATAATACAACATAATATTCATTATATAGAATCATAGAATCATAGAATCAAAGAGTTGGAAGAGACCTCATGGGCCATCCAGTCCAACCCCATTCTGCCAAGAAGCAGGAATATTGCATTCAAATCACCCCTGACAGATGGCCATCCAGCCTCTGCTTAAAAGCTTCCAAAGAAGGAGCCTCCACCACACTCCGGGGCAGAGAGTTCCACTGCTGAACGGCTCTCACAGTCAGTAATATTACATGTAATATTACTAATAATATTGCAGAATAGTGGCATGGTACAATATGGTAATATATAATGCTAATATTGTGCTTTGCTAATAATATAATGTATGGTATATAGATATTGATAATGTGTATAATGGGTCACTAGGGGGCGCATTATACATATAAATACACGCAATATATATATAAATTTCATATCATCTTTACTGTATAAACGAAGTTTGGGAATGTTTACTTTACATTTCTG
The DNA here is from genome assembly GCF_025583915.1 of Anolis sagrei ordinatus. Classification (NCBI taxonomy): domain Eukaryota; kingdom Metazoa; phylum Chordata; class Lepidosauria; order Squamata; family Anolidae; genus Anolis; species Anolis sagrei. Next base: position 33,419,857 of record NW_026844589.1, read on the forward strand.
ACGTGCTACAGTTGATTCTTGTGTTGTTTCCTCTCTAGCTGCTCCATCACACACATCATTGTCAACAGATTTTATTTTCCTAATTGGACACATCCATTTTAGTGGCAATTATTGCAATTCAATCACAAATTGTGCAAATTATAAAAGTTATAAGAATCCGTACACCTGACCAGTACCAGCACTCCACTTCTGTAATGATTAAGCCTCTCTGGATGTTTTTAAATTGAGGTGAGACGGTCATCCGTTGGGAGGGCTTTGACTGTGTCTTCCTGTTTGGCTGAGGGGGGTTGGACTAGATGCCTTTTGCGCATCCCTTCCAACTCTAATGAATTATGCTTCAGAGTCAATTGGAGTCTTCTCCTCTGGAGATTTTTGAACGGAGGCTGGATGGCCATCTGTCAGGAGGGCTTTGGCTGTGTCTTCCTGTCAGATAGGCTTTTTTAGAGGTGGGCGTGATAATGACCGTGACATTTTTCATGAACGCACCTGTGGACTATAGGTGACACACTGATGTGTCCTGATACACAGTTTCATAGAGTCATAGAGTTGGAAGAGACCTGGTGGGCCTTCATCCAGTCCAACCCCATTCTGCCAAGA
>NW_026844589.1:33448641-33530059 GCF_025583915.1 Anolis sagrei ordinatus
TCCACTGCTGAACGGCTCTCACAGTCAGGAAGTTCTTCCTCATGTTCAGATGGAATCTCCTTTCTTGTAGTAGTAGTAATATATTGTATTATATTATCAATATTATATATAATATTACATGTAATATAAAATATAGAATTATAATATCATAGTATTATTAGTAGTATGATAATGTATTACATTATAATATTATCAATATTATATATAATATTACATGTAATATAAAATATAGAATTATAGTATTGTATTATTATTAGTAATATAATATTGTAATATATTAGTAATATAATATTACATGTAATATAAACTATATAATTATAATATCATAGTATTAGTATTATATTGTATTACATTATAATATTATCAGTCTTATATATAATATTACATGTAATATAAAATATATAATATTGTACTATTATTATTACTAGCATGATATTGTATTATTTTTTTATTTTGTACACTTTTACCCCATCCTTCCCCCCATACTATATTATATTAGTATAATATAATACTAATAATAATACTATGATATTATAATTATATATTTTATATTACATGTAATATTATATATAAGATTGATAATATTATAATGTAATAAAATACATACTTATAATATGGTATTGTTATTATTAGTAGTATTATATTGTATTATAATGAGAAATGAGTCAACTGGTATGCGTGAGGACCGCTGGCCTTGCCTTGTTTCACACCTTACTTGTTTCCCTGTTTCCTGCCTCTGTGTGCATTTGGGGATGGCAAAGCCTGAGCAGGCTTGTGCACGCAATAATACGACAACGGCATCTCTCCAGCGCTTCCTTCTTTACATGCAGGTTGCCTCTTGGGGCTGTAGCGAATGGGTGATTAACCAGGCTCTCATTAGCTAAAGAAAACAAGATTGCAGAAGACGCTCTCCATTATGTCGCTTATTGCTGAGTGATGCCAGGCTTAGCTTTCCTTCTCCCTCGAGGGATTCCCTAACCCATGCTCCTGCTGTCTTCCTAGGGACCTTGCTGCCCGGAATTGCCTCGTTGGGGAGAACCATCTGGTGAAGGTGGCCGATTTTGGACTGAGCCGGCTGATGACGGGCGATACCTACACGGCGCACGCCGGGGCCAAGTTCCCCATCAAGTGGACCGCGCCAGAAAGCCTCGCTTACAACAAGTTCTCCATTAAGTCTGATGTCTGGGGTAAGAGATTCGTGTAGCCTGAAAGCAGTTGGATTGAGGGCCAAACTGTCTGGCCCAAGGCAAGCAACATAGAATCCTAGAGTTGGAAGGGACCCTCAGAGGCCATCCAGTCCAACCCCCTTCTATCATAAAGGAAAAGCACAATCCCTCCCGACAGATAGCCATCCAGCCTCATAGACATTATCAGGTTCAAGGACAAGTCAGGCTATACAATCAAAGACTCCTAGAGTTGGAAGGGACCCTCAGAGGCCATCCAGTCCAACCCCCTGCTGCCATAAAGGAAAAGCATAATTGAAGCTTTCCCAACAGATAGCCATCCAGCCTCATAGTTATCAGGTTCATAATCCCTCCTGACAGATAGCCATCCAGCCTCGTAGACATGATTAGGTTCAAGGAGAAGTCAAGTTATAGAATCAGACTCCTAGAGTTGGAAGAGACCCTCAGAGGGCATCCAGTCTAACCCCCTTCTGCAATAAAGGAAAAGCATAATTGAAGCCTTCCCAACAGATAGCCATCCAGCATCATAATTATCAGGTTCAAAATCCCTCCTGACAGATAGCCACCCAGCCTCGTAGACATTATCAGGTTCAAGGAGTAGTCAAGCTATAGAATCAGACTCCTAGAGTTGGAAGAGACCCTCAAAGGCCATCCAGGCCAACCCCCTTCTGCCATAAAGGAAAAGCATAATCCCTCCCGACAGATAGCCATCCAGCCTCATAGACATTATCAGGTTCATGGAGAAGTCAGGCTATAGAATCAAAGACTCCTAGAGTTGGAAGAGACCCTCAGAGGGCATCCAATCCAACCCCCTTCTGCCATAAAGAAAAAGCATAATCCCTCCCGACAGATAGCCACCCAGCCTCGTAGACATTATCAGGTTCATGGAGAAGTCAGGCTATAGAATCAATGACTCCTAGAGTTGGAAGAGATCCTCAGAGGCCATCAAGTCCAATCCTCTGCTGCCATAAAGGAAAAGCATAGCTGAAGCCTTCCCAACAGATGGCCACCCAGCCTCATAGACATTAGCAGGTTGATGGCGATTCCTGGCGTTGGAAGTGACTCCCCCAAAGACCATCTGCAAACATCTTCTGCAACAAAGGAAAAGCACCTTTGTGACAGATGGCCATCCAGCCTCTCAAATCAAAGCCCCCAAAGAGGGAGCTTCCACCAGACCCTGAGGCAGTGAGTTCCACTGTTGAACTCATATATTCTTATGAGTTATATTCTATATGAGTTCTTCCTCATGTTCAGGTGGAAACTCTTTTCTTGTCATTTGAACCCATGACTTCCATGAGTTGTAGTCTGAAAGGCAGCAGGAAACAAGACTCCCTGTTATGACACCCTTTCAAACGTGGCTCTCATGTAGCCTTAAAGCAAGAAACAGAAAGATGGTGGGCCAGAATAGGTCACATTTTCCTATTATAATATTGTATTATTATTATTAGTATTATATTGTATTACATTATAATATTATCAACCTTATATATAATATTACATGTAATATAAAATATATAATTATAATATCGTATTAGTATTCGGAGTATGATATTGTATTAAATTATAATATTATCAATATTATATATAATATGACATGTAATATAACATATATAATTATAATATTGTATTATTATTATCGGTATTATATTGTATTGCATTACAATATTATCAATATTATTTATAATATGACATGTAATGTAAAATATATAATTATAATATATTATTAGTATTAGTATTATATTGTATTACATTGTAATATTATCAATATTATACATAATATTATATGTAATATAAAATATATACTTATAATATATTATTAGTAGTAGTATTATATTGTATTACATTATAATTTTATCAAATGCCTTCATGCAGAAAGCCGCAGGTTCAGTGGCTGCCATTTGCACTTGGAAAGAACCCTTGGGGAGGGGGGGTATTGACCCAAAGAAAGGTAAGTGACCCATTGGGGCCAGTTCCATAGGCCCGGTTCCCCCTCAGTACGCATCCATTGGCCCTTCACAGCCCCTTCTGCCTGCTCCATTTAGCTACAGATGCCGGAGATGGAGCCTTGGGTTTTCTGTATGCGAGGCAGGTGCTCCGCTACTGAACTGTGGCCATCCGTATTGTGAACATATGCGCCTGTTATGCAAATGGGCATAGATTTGGGTACGTCCCCCCCCCCCCAATCCCTCTGCCCAGAATCTGGGTTTGCTAATCATTCTGAAGCAACACATTTCTCGCTCTTTACGTCCTCTATTTATCACTTTCTTGTTGGTTCACTCGTATTTTAACTGGTCTTTCGATGTGCCGATGCCAATCCCAGCATTGTGGGGAGTTGAATTCCATCCAAACAGTACAAAACCAAACACTTCCCAGGTGGATCAGTCTTGTTCCTACATAGCACTGGGTTCCCTTTCTCCTCTTCGTTTCCGAACGGCAACCTTGCTTCTCCACCTGCTCGAGGACAAAGGTCTCACAAAGGGACCCGAAATGGCTCGCGGTTCTGTCTCACGTAGTACGAGATGATGTTTACCTCTTACGCGCGTCGGCAGCAGCCTTCTCTTCACATTGAGAGAGAAGGCAAAGGGTGACGGAAGTAATTATGAACAGGCTGCTGAGCTGATCGCAAATGGGGGGAGCCTTTGTACCAGGAAAATACATATTAATCCAGTGTTTTTAAAGCTGCGTTTCGAGAACTCCTGTATCATTACAAATTCTGGATTTGTTGCCGCATCTTCTGGGTTAGTGGTGGGTTAGTTCCTCTCCCTCTCTAAACTAAAATGTCATTTTCCGGTCTGTTTGAGAGATTGGAAGTTTGGAGATGATTTCTTAAATGCTACTTGTTGAGGAGATTGTAATAGAAGAGACTCCTCTTAGATATTATTGTAATAGAAGAGACTCCTCTTAAATATTATTGCAATAGAAGAGACTCCTCTTAAATATCATTGTAATAGAAGAGACTCCTCTTCAATATTATTGTAATAGACGAGACTCCTCTTAAATATTATTAAGACGTTCTTGGCTGCCAAAGCTGTTGGAGGGTCCTTCTTTGGAAGTTTTTGAATAGAGGCTGGATGGCCATCTGTCGGGAAGGCTTGGTGTTTAAGATCTTCTGCGGAGGCCCTGCTCTCAGCCCCGCCTTTTTCTCAAACACGTTTGGCGGGGACGAGGGGCAGGGCCTTCTCAGTGGTGGCCCCCCGCCTGTGGAATTCACTCCCCGGGGAAATTAGGTCATCATCATCCCTCCTCACCTTTAGAAGGAAGGTAAAAATGTAGATGTGGGACCAGGCCTTCAGGCAATTAGGCAGAAAGGACAATTGAAAATGTTGGCAATGGCTCAGAAAAGGATTATGGATAAGTTAAGCGGAGTATTCAACCATAGCATACGGCTAGATAAATAACTACTAGACTGGTAATAGCTCAGTGGACTGTAAGTTTATTGTTTCAATGTTTTATGTCTTAATGTTTTATGCTTTTAATTGTTATAATTATTGCTGTCTTGTATTTTATTATGCGGCATCGAATGGTTGCCAATTGGAAGCCGCCCTGAGTCCCCCAGGGGTTGAGAAGGGTAAAAGTGTTCGAAATAAATAAATAAATAAATAAATAGGATGGTGTATTTTCAACTGGTGGTCCCAGTGGTGATTGGCACACTGGGTGCAGCACCTCAAGACCTTGGCCTGCACTTAAACACAATCAGCACTGACAAAATTACGTGCCAGCTGCAAAAGGCCACCTTACTGGGATCTGCACGCATTATTCGCCGATATATCACATAGTCCTAGACACTTGGGAAGGGTCCGATTTGTGATCCAATACCACAGCCAGCAGAGTGTCTGCTGTGGACTCATCTTGTTGTGTTTCAAATAATAATAATAATAATAATAATAATAATAATAATAATAATACATCACACAGTCCTAGACATTTGGGAAGTGCTCGACTTGTGATTTTGTGATACGAAATCCAGCATATATATCTCGTTTGTTGTTACATATTGTGTTTTTGTGTCAGTAAAATAATAATAATAATAATAATAATAATAATAATAATAATAATAATAAAATGTATTACCTGCTCTCTCCAACAGTGTTCAAATAGGAAAGTGAGAGGGCAAATATGAGCAAAAGTTGTGTCTGAGTGTGTGTATATTTCACATATCTGATTTGCAGAGGCAGAGGTTTCCATTAATCTGCTTTGACGTCTCTTAATTGTGCCTTTAACGGGACTTGAAGGGACTCGAGGCGTTCAGGTTGGAGATGAACGAGTCAACTGAAAATTAGGCTAATTCCAACCCATCAGGCATGCCTGGATTGATGAAGGGCTTGTTCCTCTTGTTTAATGTCTCCGCAGTCTCGAAAGACCCCCAAGCACCCCATTGTTTTTCTTCTTTTTGCAGCCTTTGGCGTCCTGCTTTGGGAAATTGCCACCTACGGGATGTCCCCTTACCCTGGGATCGACCTCTCGCAGGTCTACGAACTCCTGGAGAAAGACTACCGCATGGAACGCCCGGAAGGCTGTCCAGAGAAGGTCTACCAACTGATGAGAGCATGTAAGGAAGGGTCCTTTGGAGGCCAGAAGCTCCCTCTCCCTGAAGGGCTTCCTTGAAAGTGGGGCAGGGGCTGAAGTAGCACCTAAGCCAGTGGTTCACAACCTTCCTAATGCCGCGACCCCTTAATACCGTTCCTCGTGTTGTGGCGACCCCCAAATATAACATAATTTGGCTTAATACTTCGATAACTGTAATTTTGCTCCTGTTATGAATCGTAATGTAAATATCTGATATGCAGGATGTATTTTCATACATAGGACCAAATTTGGCACAAATACCTGATACGCCCACATTTGAATACTGGTGGGGTTGGAGGGGGATTGATGTTGTCATTTGGGAGTTGTAGTTGCTGGGATTTAAAGTTCACCTACAATCAAAGAGCATTCTGAACTCCACCAACGATGGAATTGAACCAAACTTACACAGAACTCCCATGACCAACAGAAAATACTGGAAGGGTTTGGTGGCATTGACCTTGAGTTTGGGAGTTGTAGTTCACCTACATCCAGAGAGCACTGTGGACTCAAAAAATGATGGATCTGGACCAAACTTGGCATGAATACTCAATATGCCCAAATGTGAACACTGGTGGAGTTGAGGAAAATAGACCTTGATACTTGGGAGTTGTCGTTGCTGGGATTTATAGTTCACCTACATCCAGAGAGCACTGTGGACTCAAACAATGATGGATTTGGACCAAACTTGGCATGAATACCCAATATGCCCAAATGTGAACACTGGTGGAGTTGAGGAAAATAGACCTTGATACTTGGGAGTTGTCGTTGCTGGGATTTATAGTTCACCTACATCCAGAGCATTCTGAACCCCACCAACGATGGAATTGAACCAAACTTGGCACACAGTCCTCCCATGACCAACAGAAAATACTGGAAGGGTTTGGTGGGCAGTGTCCTTTGGTTTTGGAGTTGTAGTTCACCTACATCCAAAGATGACTGTGGACTCAAACAATGATGGATTTGGACCAAACACTACACAAAGACTCAATATGCCCAAATGTGAACGCTGGTGGAGTTTGGAGAAAATAGAATCTTGACATTTGGGAGTTGTAGTTGCTGGGATTTATAGTTCACCTACAATCACAGAGCATTCTGAACCCCACCAACAATAGAATTGGGCCAAACTTCCCACACAGAACTCCCACGTCCAACAGAAAATCCTTTGTTTTCTGATGGTCTTCAGTGACCCCTCTGACACCCCCTTGCGACCCCCCTGGGGGTCCCAACCCCCAGGTTGAGAATCACTGACCTAAGCTAACACATTGCTGTCTTTCCAGGCTGGCAGTGGAGCCCCTCGGACAGGCCTTCCTTCGCCGAAATCCACCAAGCTTTTGAGACCATGTTCCAGGAATCCAGCATCTCTGAAGGTACGTGTTATCGCCCGTAATTCTCGCTCTGTGGGAAGCGAGATAAGTGCTTTGTTTTCTGCATGGCTGCTCCAATCTGCATAACCCCACGCACTGTTTTCTTTCCCCTTATAATGGAAAGCTTATCTTATCTTTTTTTTCTTCTTCTTCTTCTTGGGTAAGTCAAGGCAGGCAGGGGTTGAGAACTCCAGATCAGTGAGCATCCATCTCTAATAAGTTGAGAGAGAAAAGGAAAGGAAACTCTTCTGAAGAGCTTCAAAAGCTGGGAAAATCCTGGGAAAAAATCCTCTCCTTCAATTCATAGAATCATAGAGTTGGAAGAGACCACAGAGGCCATCTAGTCCAATCCCCTACCATGCAGGAAAAGCACAATGAAAGCATCCCCAACAGATGGCCATCCAGACTCTATTTAAAAGCTTCCAAGAAAGGAGCTTCCACCAGACTCCAATAATAATAATAATAATAATAATAATAATAACCCACACGATCTCTTCGATCATCTGGAGAGGCCCTGCTCACACTCCCACCACCATCGCAAGCGCGATTGGTGGGGACGAGGGAGAGAGCCTTCTCGGTGGTGGCCCCTTGACTCTGGAACTCACTCCCCAAGGACATTAGGCAAGCCCCAACTCTGGCAGTCTTTAGAAGGAGCCTGAAAACATGGTTGTTCCAGTGTGCCTTCCCAGAATAAGGAATCCCAAGCAATACGTCCCAAATGCACTTTACGAGAGATTTAGAACTGTCTGCACGCCCACCTATCCCTAAAATATCCATCCTATTTCCCTTGGATATGCCCAGCATTTTTAAAATTTTAATCCTTACATTTGGCCCTGCCACAGGTTTTTAAAATGCGTAGTGTCATTATTGTATTGTTTTGCTTTGTTATGAGTTATTTATTGTTGTTTGTTGTTGTTATGTTTTATGATGTATTTGGGCTCGGCCTCTTGTAAGCCGCACCGAGTCCTGCGGGAGATGGTAGCGGGGTATAAATAAAGGTTTATTATTATTATTATTATTATTATTATTATTATTTATACCCCGCCACCATCTCCCTGAAGGGGACTCGGGGCAGCTTGAAGGGGACTCCGAGGCAGAGAGTTTCATTGATGAACAGTTCTCACATTCAGGAAGCTCTTCCGAAATTTCCTGAATTGCTGGGCTACATGGACAATAATAATAATAATAATAATAATAATAATAATAGTAGTAATAATAATAATAGTAATAATAATAATGTAAAAACACAATCCAGAGCAGAAGAGAACACTGGCCAAAGAAGGCTCTCTCTCCATGGACAGTTCCTGGGAAAAATGGAGAGCCAAATGGACAAAGAAAAAACATGGCTGTGGCTCACAAATTGGACTCTGAAAAAGGAGACAAAGGAGGGCCTGATTCTGGCAGCCCAAGAACAAGCCATTCAAACCAAGGCCATCCAAGCCAGGATTGAAAAGTCAACAACAGATCCCAAGTGTAGACTCTGCAAAGAGGCAGATGAAACCATAGATCCCATCCTCAGCTGCTGCAAGAAGATCACAGACAGACTCCAAGCAGAGGCACAACACCATTACTCAGATGATCCATTGGAACCTGTGCCACAAACACCATCTGCCTGCCACAAAGAACGGGTGGGATCACAAGCCGGAAAAAGTTACAGAAAATGGCCACATCAAACTACTCTGGGACTTCCGAATTCAGACAGAGTTTTGGAGCATAATACCCCTGACCTCACGATCGTGTTAAAAAACAAAGTATGGATCGTCGATGTTGCAATCCCAGGTGACAGCAGAATTGCAGAGAAACAACTGGAAAAGCTGACACGATACGAGGATTTAAAGATCAAACTGCAAAGACTCTGACACAAGCCAGTCAAGGTGGTCCCCGTGGTGATCGGCACACTGGGTGCAGTGCCTCGAGACCTTGGCCTGCACTTAAACACAATCGGTGCTGACAAAATTACCATTTGGCAGCTGTAGAAGGCCACCTTAATGGGAACTGCATGCATTATTTGTTGATACATCACACAGTCCTATATACTTGGGAAGTGTCTGACGTGTGATCCAATTCAACAGCCAGCAGAGTGATCTTGTCTGCTGTGGTCTCACCTTGTTGTGTTTCAAATAATAATAATAATAATAATAATAATAATAATAATAATAATAATAATAGGTGATCCAATGCAACAGCCAGCAGAGTGTCTGCTATGGACTCATCTTGTGGTGTTTCAAATAATAATAATAGGTAAAGGTTTTCCCCTGACATTAAGTCCAGTCGTGTCCGACTCTGGGGGTTGGTGCTCATCTCCATATCTAAGCCGAAGAGCCGGCGTTGTCCATAGACACCTCCAAGATCATGTGGCCAGCATGATTGCATAGAGTGCTGTTACCTTCCCGCCGGAGCAGTACCTATTGATATACTCACATTTGCATGTTTTCAAACTGCTGGGTTGGCAGAAGCTGGGGCTAACAGCGGAAGCTCACGCTCTCCAAATTTGAACCTGCAACCTTTTTGGTCAACAAGCTCAGCAGCTCAGCGGTTTAACCCACTGTGCCACCGTGGGCTCCCAATAATAGTAATAAACTTTATTAATACCCACCACCATCTCCCCAAAGGGACTCGGGGCAGCTAACATGAGGCCAAGCCCAAGGATTACAATACAGCAAAATAAAATACAACAGCAAATAATAGTAACAAAGTAAAGTGCAAACAATAGCAAATACACAATAAACAAATGCAAAAGAAAATAGTGGAAGAATAAATAAACATATTATGAGGGTTCTCCAGAAAGTAAGATTTTTTTAAAAATACAAAGAATGAATCTATTTTAATAGAACTTACATGGATTGTAGTTTAGGTATTACATTATTTTTCCACGTAATGACCACTCAATTCCATACATTTTGTCGTCTGTGGGTTGAGTTGAGTGATGCCTGTGTCATACAAGTTTCCCTCCACCTTTTCCAGCCAGTTGAATCTATTTTAATAGAACTTACATGGATTGTAGTTTAGGTATTACATTATTTTTCCACGTAATGACCACTCAATTCCATACATTTTGTCGTCTGTGGGTTGAGTTGAGTGATGCCTGTGTCATACAAGTTTCCCTCCACCTTTTCCAGCCAGTTAGTCACTTCAATTTTCACCTTCTTGTCATCAGAAAACAAGTGTTTTCCACCCAGGTGTTACTTTAATTGAGATGAGTCGATGGGTGCGAGATTGTGGCTGTGGGAGGGGTGGCTTCAAACATTCCAACCAAAGGAAGTCAACAACTCTTGTGTTGCATGAGCGGTATGCAGACCCGCATTTTCATGAAGGAGACAGACTCCCACCATTAGCATCCCAATACGTTTGTTTCAGATGGCTCTGCAAAGTTTCTTCATAGTCTCACAATATATTCCGTACTCATTTTGTTACGTGCTCTCTTGACATGATGTTCTCTCCATAAACTGAATCGATTTCGCAATGAATCGCAGTGGCATTCATACCCTTCGTATATTTAGTTAGCAAACCCTCTCTAGCCTTCACCACAGTCCCAGTTGATGAGCTACTGACGACTGGCACTGCTTGTTCACTTCTGCTGGCTTCCCGCTACATGGCATTGATACCAACTTCTCCTAGAAAATTCCCCATGAGAACTGCATGCCTTGTAACCTTACTTTCCGGATAATCCTTGTACATAATACATTGCACTTGGAGGGAAACAGAAGGAGAACTCTCATCTCTAACCTTCACCACAACGCCAGTCGATGAGCTACTGACGACTTGCACTGCTCGTTCGCTTCTGCTGGCTTCCCGCTACACGGCAGTGATTCCAACTTCCTCCAAGAAAATTCCAAACAAGAGCTATGTGCTTTGTAAACTTACTTTCCAGATATCCCCCGTACAGCGCAAATTTTGCACTTGGAGGGAAACAGAAGGAGGACTCTCATCTCTAGCCTTCACCACAGTGCCAGTTGATGAGCTACTGACGACTGGCAGTGCTCGTTCGCTTCTGCTGGCTTCCCACTACATGGCAGTGATTCCAACTTCCCCCAAGAAAATTCCTCACAAGAGCTATGTGCTTTGTGAACTTACTTTCTAGATAAAAATTATATGAAGGACTGAATGGGATGGGAGGAGAGAGGAAATGGAAGCCAAATTTCCCTCAACTCCTGTATTGAATAGCTTGAGTGCATTGGATTAGGGTTTGATACACCAGAAGCTGATTTATAGCTCATCAGGCCATCGGTCCTTCCAGTTCCGCGAAATTTCCATCAAGGAGGGGCAAAGTGTCATCTTCCCAACAAGACATCAATTAAAAGGTGGCTAGATAATATGGGAGCCCCCACTGACGCAGCAGGTTAAACCACTGAGCTGCTGAACTTGCTGACTGAAAGGTTGGTGGTTCAAATCCAGGAAGTGGGGTGAGCTCCCAGCTTCTGCCAACCTAACAGTTCGAAAACATGCAAATGTGAGTAGATCAATAGGTACCTCTGCAGTGGGAATGGCGTCCATGCAGTCATGCCGGCACATGGCCTTGGAGGTGTCTTTGGACAATGCTGGCTCTTCGGCTTAGAAATAGAGATGAGTGCCACCCATGGCCTTGGAGGTGTCTACGGACAGAATGAAACTGGTGAGACATATTCACAGTAGCTGTTTGTTTGCAAAAAGGGTGTGAGCAATCCAAACCAGCTTCCCCTTTTGCTTCCAAGTGCATCAAGCTCAGGGGAGCATCCTTGCTCTATGTTCAACATTTACACAAATTTATAGCCACTGCCAGAAGGGACAGAGAGTTTCCTCTATGCTGACGATAGTGCCATCACTGCCCAAACAGGGAGCTTTGAAATGGTTGAACAGAAGCTCTCCAAAGCTTTAGGTACTCTTATAGTTTCATCTATGCTGATGATCATGCCATCACTGCTCAAGTAGAGAGCTTTGAAATGGTTGAATAGAAGCTCTCCAAAGCTTTAGGTGCCCTTATAGTTTCATCTATGCTGATGATCGTGCCATCACCACTCAAGCAGGGAGCTTTGAAACGGTTGAACAGAAGCTCTCCGAAGTTTTACTTGCTCTTATAGTTTCATCTATGCTGATGATCGTGCCATCACTGCCCAAACAGGGAGCTTTGAAACGGTTGAACAGAAGCTCTCCAAAGCTTTAGATGCTCTTATAGTTTCATCTATGCTAACGATCGTGCCATCACTGCCCAAACAAGGAGCTTTGAAATGGTTGAACAGAAGCTCCCTGAAGCTTTAGATGCTCTTATAGTTTCATCTATGCTGATGATTGTGTCATCACCGCTCAGGCAGGGAGCTTTGAAACGGTTGAACAGAAGCTCTCTGAAGCTTTAGATGCTCTTATAGTTTCATCTATGCTGATGATCGTGCCATCACTGCCCAAACAGGGAGCTTTGAAACGGTTGAACAGAAGCGCTCCAAAGCATTAGGTGCTCTTATAGTTTAATCTGTGCTGACGATTGTGCCATCACTGCTCAAGCAGGGAGCTTTGAAACGGTTGAACAGAAGGTCTCCAAAGCTTTAGGTGCTCTTATAGTTGCATCTGTGCTGATGATTGTGCCATCACTGTCCAAGCAGGGAGCTTTGAAATTGTTGAATAGAAGCTCTCCAAAGCTTTAGATGCTCTTATACTTTCATCTATGCTGATGATTGTGTCATCACCGCTCAAGCAGGAAGCTTTGAAATTGTTGAACAGAAGGTCTCCAAAGCTTTACGTGCTCTTTACTCCATGCAGTCATGCTGGCCACGTGAACTTGGAGGTGTCTACAGACAAATACCGGTTCTTTGGCTTAGAAATGGAGATGAGCACCAGAGTCCCAGAGTTGGATATGACTACACTTAATGTCAAATGGAAACCTTTTTCTTTACTTTAGAGAATGGTGGATGTTTGCATCATGTTTGGAGGTGTTGTGGGACCCACAAATGTCCTGCAAATATTTTCCCAAAACATTGTCTTCTGAGTTGTATATATTGAGTATGTTGTGCTGGAAAGGAAACGGGGAGAGAGAAAGGTGTTTGATTCCGTCTCTAACTTCCATTGATATTAATCCCATCCCAACAAGATGGCTGTTCCTTGCTTCAGGGAATGTTGAATGTTTGTTTTCGTTTTCTCCTTTCCAGAGGTGGAGAAAGAGCTGGGCAAGAAAGGGATGAGGAGCGTAGTCAATACCTTCCTGCAGGCTCCCGAACTGCCGACCAAGACACGGACGTCCAGGAGAGCGGCCGAGTCCAAAGAGGCCAACGAGGGCTTGGAGGCAGCGGCCACGAAAGGTCTCGGGGAGTGTGGTACGTTTCAGGTCTGATTGCGAGGCAGACCAGAAAAGGATCCGAAAGGGGACTCTCCTTCTCCTCTCTTTCCTCTTCCCCTTCTTCCTCTTGCATGAAATTGCCTGGTCCTGTTCGAATCAGTGAAGAGAAGGAGCTCTAGGACCTTGTGTGCCTGCCCGTAGGTGAGCTTTCCTTCCTGCAACCCAGGCAGGGGATCATCAAACCAGTGCACCTTAATAAGGGTTATTGACATAATTTATGCGAAGCACTCTGAACACTTTAAAAAAGGAGAAGGAGAAATTGGTGAATAAATACCAAATCTTGTTATTACAGCAAGCATGAACAGAGGGAGCGCCGTGAGCTGCATTGCAAATCAGAGACTGGGGGGGGGGGGGGGGGGCTGAGCCAAGGAAAGGGACCTTCTCTCTCTCTTGTCGAAGAATCACTGGGTTGCTTTGTTTCCCGGGCTATATGGCCATGTTCTAGAAGCATTCTCTCCTGATGTTTTGCCCGCATCTATGACAGGCATCCTCAGAGGTTGTGAGGTCTGTTGGAAAGTAGGCAAGTGGGGTTTATATATCTGTGGAATGAGGTCCAGAGTGAGAGAAAGAACTCTTGCCTTCTTGAGACAAGTGTGAATTCTGCAATTGATCACCTTGATTAGCATTGAATAGCCTGGCAGCTTCAAGGCTTGGCTGCTTCCTGCCTGGGGAAATCCTTTGTTGGGAGGTGTTAGCTGGCCCTGATTGTTTCTTGTCTGGAATTCCCGTTTTTTGAGTGTTGTTCTTTATTTACTGTCCTGATCCTAGAGTTTTTTTAATATTGGTAGTCAGGTTTTGTTCATTTTCATGGTTTCCTCCTTTCTGTTGAAATTGTCCACATGCTTGTGGATTTCAGTGGCTTCTCTGTGTAGTCTGACATGGTGGTTGTGAGAGTGGTCCAGCACTTCTGTGTTCTCAAATAATATGCTGTGTCCAGGTTGGTTCATCAGGTGCTCTGCTATGGCTGATTTCTCTGGTTGGAGTAGTTTGTAGTGCCTTTCATGTTCCTTGATGCGTGTCTGGGCGAGGCTGCATTTGGTGGTCTCTGTGTAGACTTGTCCACAGCTGCATGGCATATGGTAGACTCCTGCAGAGGGGAGAGGATTCCTCTTGTCCTTTGCTGAACAGAACATGAAACAATCAGGGCCAGCTAATCACCTCCCAACAAAGGATTCCCCCAGGCAGGAAGCAGCCAAGCCTTGAAGCTGCCAGGCTATTCAATGCTAATCAAGGTGATTAATTGCAGAATTCACACTTGTCTCAAGCAGACAAGAGTTCTTTCTCCCATCCTGGACACCATTCCACAGATAGATAGATAGATAGATAGATAGACAGATATGTTATGAACCCAAAGAGGTTCCTGTTCTTTTGTGCAGAGTGTATAAGGAATAGTAAGGTAGTTTAGATCAATGAGACACTTTAGAGACCAAATTTGGTTTTGACACTATTCATGTAACATTTATTGAAATACAATCATCACAGAATCATATCAGAATCACATCAAGGAGAGCTCTCGTGCACACACACATTCATTCATACTCACGCACACACAGGCCTCTTCCGGCAAAGATGATCAGTCTTTTCCGAAGAGGTGTGGACGCTCCATTGCCATGGATCAGGAAGCGTGCATCTTCTTGGTGTCCCCTGCATTTATAGGCCAAAATCCATTTTTCTTCTATTCTTTCTAATAATCAGGTTGTTCTGTTCCTTTCAAGTCCATTCCAGTCCAGGACATCCTCAATCCAGGCCTTATGACTAATGGGGTACACCTGCACACTCCTTACATGCTTGGTCACACACCTTATTGTCCATTGTCATTCAGTTATGCCTTGCTGCCTCCTCGCTTCGACTGTCAAGGCCGTCCCACATAATGCTTTGCAAGAACTCCATGTTGGTTTTCTTCAGGCCTGTTTCTTCTGCCTTTCTACATGCATACAGACATCCATTCTTTACAGATAGATAGATAGATAGATAGATAGATAGATAGATAGATAGACAGACCTCAGTCGCCTAGTTTCCTTTTTTTTAAAAAAAAAAATCTTTATTCAGTTTTTAATAATATAATTTTAAAAAAGGATGGGAGGGGTGTGCGGAGGTTTGGGAACATGGGGTAAGTGGGGGGAGGGGAATGAGTCTAAAACACAAAAAAGGAAAAAAATACAGAACTATAAATAAATAAATGGATAAAAACTGACTTCCATTCTATTTTCAGGCTGTTTATAGTCCCCTTATATAAAGTTATCCCTGAATTTATCCAGGGGTGTATCCATCCCCGATTATCATCCTTCCCTGTCTAATTTGTCCGTCACTGTCTTTCTATTTTTTTAGTAGACTTTATGTCCATATGTCTTCTTTCATACTCCTCGAACACTGCCCATTCTGTTTGTTTCATTGGTCTACCTACGCTGTTTTTCAAAAGAAAAGTCAACTTATCCATATCCTTTATATCAGAAAGTTGATCAAGCCATTGTTCTATTGTTGGGATGCGATCTTCTTTCCAGTGTTTAGCAAAAATCATTCTTGCTGCTGTAGTAATGTAAGTGAACAGTATATCCTCATTACTATTCAAGTTTAGATCTTTATCCGTGAAACCTAATAGAAAGTATTCCGGCTTGCGTGGAATCTTTTCTTTAAGGATTTTTTGGGTTTCTTCTTGTATGGCACGCCAATATTTGGTGGACTCTGGACAGGTCCACCACATATGATAGAAGCTTCCTAGTTGTGTTTTATATTTCCAGCAGGTACCTTGGTAACTCTTATACGTCAAATTCAACTTTTGGGGCATCAGATACCATATATGAAAGATTTTCAACCAGTTTTCTTTGAGATCAGCCAAATAAGTATATTTTATTTTTTCGTCCATATTAGTTGCCACTCCTGAATCTTCATATGTCTTCCTGTGTTTTTGGCCCAAGTCGTCATACAGTTTTTAATTAATTCCGTTTCAGTTTCCCAGTCAATCAGTTGGTTGTATAGTTTCGTTATATTTTTCTTTTGTGACGTTAGCAGTTTATCCTAGTTGCCTAGTTTCCAACAGACCCCACAACCTCTGTGGATGCCTGCCATAAATGTGGCTGAAACGACAGGAGAGAATGCTTCTGGAACATGGCCAGGCAGCCCAGAAAACTCACAGCAACCTGATGTTCTCTCTATCTTTCCCAACAGAGCCCGTGGAGCACGATCCGGCCGTTTCCCCCTTGCTGCCCCGGAAGGAGCGTGTGGCTGCGGACGGGGGTTTGAACGAAGACGACCGCTTGCTCCCCAAAGACAAGAAGACCAACCTTTTCAGTGCCCTGATCAAGAAGAAGAAGAAGATGGCCCCAACGCCGCCCAAGCGCAGCAGCTCCTTCCGAGAAGTGGACAGCCACCTGGAGAGGAAGGGGAGGGCCGAGGACGACGGCAAGGAGGGCAGCAACGGCGCTTTGTTGGCGCACCCCGCGGAGGCCGAGGACCGATCCCGGTTCCAGAGCAACGAGAGTGGAGTGGCCAATGGGATGGTGGCGGGGAACTCAGGGTTGCTCTCGCCTCACCTCTGGAAGAAATCCGTTCCCGCTCCTGGGAGTCGACTGGCGGCTGGGGAAGAAGAGAGCAACGTGAACTCTTCCTCCTCTTCCTCCAGTAAGCGCTTCCTGCGTTCGTGTTCGGCTTCCTGCGTCCCCCATGGAGCCAAGGACACTGAGTGGAAGTCAGTGACACTGCCCCGCAACCTGCAGTCCGTGGGCCGGCAGTTTGATTCCTCAACCTTCGGCGGACACAAAAGCGAGAAGCCCGCCCTGCCCCGAAAGCGGGCCAACGAAGCAAAGCCCGACCCGGTGGTTTCCGCCAGAGGGACAGTCACTCCTCCGCCCCGACTGCTCAAGAAAAGCGACGAGGCACCACCCGAGGATGCCGAGTCCAGCCCCGGCTCCAGCCCTCCCACCTTGACCCCCAAACTCAGCCGGAGGCAGCCACTCGCCCCTCCCATTGCCCCTCCGTCCCAGAAGGAGGAATCGGTGAAGCCTGTTGTGGCATCAGAGCAGCCTCCGGCCACCAAAGCTGGGATATTCCTGGGGATCGGCAAGGCCGAAGAGCCACGATTGCGGAAGATGAAGCAGCTGCCTGAGAAGGAGAAGGGGAAACTGTCCAAATTGAAGCCGGCGCCTCCCCCTCCGCTCTCCGCGGCCGCTTCGTCCGTTGCCAAAACGAGCAAAGCGGGGCTCAGCGACGTCACCGAGGGGTCCTTGGCCAAAGCGAAGCCGTCCCTCCAATCTGCAGACTCAGTGGAAGGGATGAAAAAGCCCATCCCCAAAATCTCGCCTTCCTCCAAGCCCCTCCTGATGACCACTGCCCCTTCTTCTTCTTCCTCCTCCTCCTCTCCCTTTTCCGCCCCGGTTGCCCCAAGCTCGGACTCGGCAGCCTCCACGGCCTTCATCCCCCTCATTTCCACCCGCGTCTCCCTGCGGAAAACCCGCCAGCCTCCGGAGAAGATCGCCAGCGGCGCCGTCAGCAAGGACACCGTCCTGGAGAGCGCGGAGGCCCTGCGGACGGCCATCAGCAGGAACTCGGAGCAGATGGCCAGCCACAGCGCGGTGCTGGAGGCCGGCAAGAACCTCTACACCTTCTGCGCCAGCTTCGTGGACTGCATCCAGCAGATGCGCAACAAGTTTGCCTTCCGGGAGGCCATCAACAAGCTGGAGAACAACCTCCGGGAGCTGCAGATCTGCCCCGCCACGGCCGGAGGGGGCGGCCCCGCGGCCACGCCGGACTTCAGCAAGCTGCTCGGGTCTGTGAAGGAAATCAGCGACATTGTGCAGAGGTAGCAGAAGCCGCCGGAGGCCTGGACGTGGCGCAGGAGCGGCCGCCTTAACGTTTGTGGTGCCTGAGACTCAACAAGGAAATTGCACACGGGTGCAGCTTCAAGGAAGGATATTCCGGGGTGTTCTCCCATGCGGAAATGTGCGGGAACTGTGCCTGAGAAGCCCCGGTCCCTTCCTTCCGCCTTGTATGCCCAAGATGGCTGCCTTTCCTTGGCGTGGATGTGGCCAGAGACTCCTTGAGGGAGGAGGTTTCCCCCTCTCCTTCCTTCCTCTCTCTTCTTATCTTTGGAGAGTGTTCGCCTCTGAGGGACTTCGCAAGCCTTCCAACATCTTCTTCTTAATATTCAATTCCTTTACGCCGGACGCTGGCTCTGCCTGGTCAGCTTCCTCTTGTTCCTCTCCCCCAACCCTCAATTATGTATTCTTAGGGCAGTAGCCCTACCACGTTTTGTCCATCACTATTCTCTCTGCTGTCAACAAACACACAACAGTCTTGCATTTGGAACTGGCCTGGTGGTGATGGGGCATTTTGACAACACAAACAGGACTTGGACCATTGTCCTGTCCCCAATGTCTGACTTGTCCCAGAGCTGAAACATTCCTCTTCTCCCTAAATTATTTTAGTGATTGGATAGGCAACCAGATCATTGCTTAAAGCAGAAATTACCAAAGGGTGTCATATGCAAAGATTGTGAAAAAGGGGCTGGAAAGTAGAAGGACTTGCTTACCGCCTCTCTGTGTGAGTTCTCTTCCTCCTCCCAGACCCTCCTTCCTTCCTCCTCCTCTGCAAATGGATTAGCTTCCATTCCCTTTGCGTGGCCCTTGTGCCTTGTCTCCATTTTGAAACCAGTTAGGAACCTTGTCTCCATGTCTGGCCATTGTGGGAAGCCATTGATCTGATCCCCGGCAGCTAAAAGCCTCGGACCCATTTTCTTTCTTCACTCACACAGAGCCTTGAATGGGGTTTGAAGGATGTGGCCTTTCTTCGTGGAGTCTGTGAAATTTGCACATATGGGTTATCTTCTGCGCATGCGCAGTCGTTCTTGCGTATGTGCAGAAGATAACCCATATGTGCAAATTTCACAGACTAGCACTTGAGGAACACAGTTACAGGTAAGCGACTCGTTCTTCGAGTGGAATCTGTGAAATTGCATATACGGGCTACCTTCTGCGCATGCGCACGGAGGGCTGCACATGTGCAGAAGATAGCCCATATGTGCGAATTTCATAGACTTACCACTCAAAGAACACGGTTACAAGTTAGCAACTTGTTATTCTTCGTGGAATCTGAAATTACACATATGGGCATGCGCAGAAGATAACCCGTATGTGCAAATTTCACAGACTAGCACTTGAGGAACACAGTTACAGGTAAGCAACTCCTTCTTCTTTGTGGAGTCTGAAATAGCACATACGGGCTATACTTCTGTGCATGCGCACGAAGGGCTGCGCATGTGCAGAAGATAACCCATATGTGCAGATTTCACAGACTAGGACTCGAAGAACACAGTTACGCTACTTGTTATTCTTTGTGGAGTCCGTAAAATCACACACATGGGCTGTCTTCTCCGCATGCACAGCTGTGTGTGCACATGCGCAGAAGATAACCCATATGTGCAGATTTCACAGATTAGCACTCGAAGAACACAGTTACAGGTAAAACATTCGTTCTCCTTTGTGGAGTCCGTAAAATTACACATATGGGCTGTCTTATGCGCATGCACAGTCATATGTGCAGAAGATAACCCATATGTGCGAATTTCACAGACTAGCACTCAAAGAACACAGTTACAGGTAAGCAACTCGTTCTTCATCATGAAGTCTGTGAAATCGTACATATGAGCTGTCTTCTGCGCATGCACAGTTGTTGATGCGCATGTACAGAAGATAACCCATATGTGTGAATTTCACAGACTAGCACTCAAAGAACACAGTAAGCAACTCATTATTATCCTAGGTCATATGTACATCTCCTTCCATGAACCTCACCTGAAAAATAACTTAATGGGAGACTCTCACACCTTTTGACAGCCCCCCAAAAATGTAAAAACACAACCACAGGTTGCCTTTGGAAACACACAGGTTTTGCCAAAACCACCCCAAAACGCAGCTCACAAAGCCCCTTTCCTCTTGGATATCTCCGTTTTCCGAGGGTAGTCACATTTTGTGGACCATCTTTATTGTCGCCACTATTGTATACATTTATATCTCCATGTTACACACCGCTTTTTGTAGAATTGCCCCCCTTTTTTTCCATTGTGTAGATAGATGCCTCTGCTTTCCCTTCTGTAATATCTGCCGGGCTTGGCCTTTGCCCCCCTCCCCAATATATGGCTCTCCGGACCCTTCCTTTCTTTCTCTGGCTTTTTCCTTTCTCTGACTGTTGTGTTTGTTTTTTAAAGCGAAATAATTCCAGATTTTTCTTCCTTAGTATTTTTTAAAATAAATGGATGCGCAAGAACGGTTTGCGTTTCTGTCAAACAATCTCTCCCTCTCTCTTTTCCAATTTAGATAGGTAAACACACGCTCTCCGCTCTCTATATGCACACGCGGCGATAATACCACCGGCCCTCCAGATTCACCGATTCCACCATCCACAGCTTGAAAATATATTTAAATAATCTAGAAAGTAGGGCCTGATTTTACTGTATGACTATTCAATTGTGTTATCGTTGGTGGGGTTCAGAATGCTCTTTGATTGTAGGTGAACTATAAATCCCAGCAAGTACAATAATAATAATAATACAGTTGGAAAAGCTGACACGATATGAGGGTTTAAAGACAAATTGAAATTGAATCCAGACAAGGCAGAGGCCCTCCTGGTCAGTCGCAAGGCCGAACAGGGCATAGGGTGACAGCCTGTGTTGGATGGGGTCACACTCCCCCTGAAGACGCAGGTTTGCAGCTTGGGTGTGATCCTGGACTCATCGCCGAGCCTGGAACCTCAGATTTCGGCGGTGACCAGGGGAGCATTTGCACAGCTGCGCTCGTACCTTGGGAAGTCTGACTTGGCCACAGTAGTCCACGCTCTGGTTACATCCCGCCTAGACTACTGCAACGCTCTCTACGTGAGGTTGCCTTTGAAGACGGCCCAGAAGCTTCAACTAGTCCAACGAACAGCAGTCAGGTTGCTCAGGGAGCATACAACCCCCTTGTTGTGCCAGCTCCACTGGCTGCCAGTTTGCTACCGGGCCCAATTCAAAGTGCTGGCTTTGGCCTATAAAGCCCTAAATGGTTCCGACCCAATTTACCTTTCCGAACGCATCTCCCCCATGAACCATCACAGAGATTAAGATACTCCGGGAAGCCCTGCTCTCGGTCCCGCCTTCGTCACAAGCGCGTTTGGTGGGGATGAGAGACAGGGCCTTCTCAGTGGTGGCCCCTCAGCTATGGAATGCCCTCCCTAGGGAGATCAGATCTGCTCCCTCCCTCTTGACGTTCAAAGTGCTGGCTTTGGCCTATAAAGCCCTAAACGGTTCTGGCCCAGCTTACCTGTCCGAACGTATCTCCCCTTATAAACCATCGAGGACTTTAAGATCATCTGGGGAGGCCCTGCTCTCGATTCCACCTTTGTCAGCAAGTTTGGCGGGGACAAGAGACGGCCTTCTCAGTGATGGCCCCTCATCTATGGAATGCCCTCCCTAGGGAGATCAGATCTGCTCCCTCCCTCTTGACGTTTTGGAGGCAAGTTAAAACGTGGCTATTCAAGCATGTGTTTACAAATACAGAGTAGCAAATATAGGAAATTGAATGACCTGACAATGGAACTGGACAATGCTTGGTAATAATGAGACGCTGATTTTATTGTTTTTGTAATGTCTTATACTGTTAATGTTTTTTATGTATACTGATTTGCTGGAAACCGCCTTGAGTCGCTAATTAGCTGAGAAAGGTGGTATACAAATACAGTAAATAAATAAAAATAAATAAATAAAGATGGAACTGCAAAGACTCTGGCACAAGCCAGTCAAGGGGGTCCCAGTGGTGATTGGCACACTGGGTGTAGTGCCTCAAGACCTTGGCCTGCACTTAAAAACAATTGGCGCTGACCAAATTACCATCTGCCAGCTGCAAACGGCCACCTTTCTGAGATCTTTACGCATTATTCACCGATACATCACACAGTCCTAGACACTTGGGAAGTGTCTGACGTGTGATCCTTTTGGTCACCAGCATTCTTTGATCTTTTTCTTTCTAGTGTCCTAAAATACCTCCTAATTTCTCTAATCACAGCTGTAAGCTGTTTTTGAACTGCTTAGGTAAACAGTGAGCAGGGCTGACAGTCGGGTGCTCATGCCAACCCGGGGCTTCGTACTTGCAATCTTTGGTTGGTAGATCTTATTGTTGGTAATTTACCAGCTGTGATAAAGCCCCGATCCAAAGGCTATTTTCTCCAAACTCCACCAGTGCTCACATTTGGGCATATTGAATATCTGGATTGTCAAATCCATTTGGGCATATTGAATATCTGGATGGCCCACCAGGTCTGTTCCAATTCTAGGATTCTATGAAGCCTTCTAAGCCTAAAGCAGTGGTTCTCAACCTTCCCAATGCTGCGACACCTTACTACAGTTCATGTTGTGGTGACCCCCAACCATAACATTATTTTCGTTGCTACTTCATAACTGTAATTTTTCTCCTGTTATGAATTGTCATGTAAATATCTGATAGGCAGGATGTATTTTCATTCTCTGGACCTTGGAAGTTGTAGTTGCTGGGATTGTCAAATCATAGAGTTGGAAGAGACCTCATAGGCCATCCAGTCCAACCCCCTGCCAAGAAGCAGGAATATTGCATTCAAAGCACCCCTGACAGATGGCCATCCAGCCTCTGTTTAAAAGCTTCCAAAGAAGGAGCCTCCACCACACTCCGGGGCAGAGAGTTCCACTGCTGAACGGCTCTCACAGTCAGAGTTCTTCCTCATGTTCAGATGCTGGGATTTATAGTTCACCTACAATCAAAGAGCATTCTGAACTCCACCAGAGATGGAATTGACCCAAACTTGCACACAGAATGCCCATGACCAACAAAAAATAATGAAAGGATTAAGTGAGCATTGACCTTGAGCTTGGGAGTTGTAGTTCACCTATCTCCAGAAAGCACTGTGGACTCAAACAATGATAGATCTGGACTAAACTTGGCACGAATACTCAATATGCCCAAATGTGAACACTGTTGGAGTTTGGGGAAAATAGACCTTGACATTTGGGAGTTGTAGTTGCTGGGATTTATAGTTCACCTACAATCAGAGAGCATTCTGAACCCCACCAACGATAGAATTGGGCCAGACTTCCCACACAGAACTCCCATGACCAACAGAAAATACTGTGTATCATGATGGTCTTTGGCGACCCCTCCGACACCCCCTCGCGACCCCCCCAGGGGTCCCGACCCCCAGGTTGAGAAACACTGTCCTAGATCATCTAGCAGTGTAGACTCTCGGACCTGCCTTCGTCACAAGCACGTTTGGGGACGAGAGACAGGGCCTTCTCAGTGGTGGCCTCCCTAGGGAAATCAGATCTGCTCCCTCCTCCCTCTTGACGTTTCGGAGGCAAGTTAAAACGTGGCTATTCGAGCATGCGTTTACAAATACAGAGTAGCTAATATAGGAAATCGAATAACTGGACAATGCTTCTAAGCCTAAAGCAAGGCAAGGGCAACTCCCTCTGAATGAGTCTCACCAAGCAAAGAAACCTGTGGAAGAGTGATGTTTTGGGTTGGTGTCCAAGGCATAGAGCATACAAAAAATTACACTTGGTTGTTTCTCCATCTTTTCCAGATGCTGCCAGAGGCAGGAAGGGATCTGCAGATTGGAGAGAGCCAAGGTTTCCTTTGTTTCTAACTCGAAGGGGAAGGTGGGTTTGGGGGACTAAACACAGCCGAATACAGTGGGAGTTGGTTTAACAGACCGATGCCTTTCGGAGTGTGATTGCTCCAATTTTCAGGGTTATTGAGCCTGAATGTGCCAGTGCCCGGAGGCGGGGAAAGAGCATTTGTTTGGTGGTTGAAAATAGTGATGTTTACTGTCAATGCCAGCCCTGGACTGTGGCAAGGAAAATAACTGGACAACGTGTCAAAAGGGAGCAAATGGAGATGGAGAAGGCTGTTATTATTTTTGTTTTGATGTTATATAGATGTGAAGAACTTACAAGGCGCATTATGTGATGTCTCTGAAGCAAGAGCCTTCTTTTGTGTATCAGGGTTGGCTGATGAATGCAGCTCTGCAAATGGACAGCCACGTTTGGTAGAATTCAAAAACAAACCCAGGTGTCCAGGCCGAAAGCTGAGCCCCAGAGACCGTTCCTGTGGAGCCATTGTTGCACATAATGTACCAACCGCTTGCGTTGAAAAGGGCATTTCAGCAGGTTGCGCCTTGCTCCTTCTCGCATGGAAATTCCCTCTTCTGCACAACAGTTTGAGGCAGTTTCACTCCTCATTCCTTCCGAGGCTTCTAAATAACATCCCCTGCTCCTCCCTTCCAGGTTTAGCCATGGCTTTGGGTCTTACGAGGGGCGTTCATGAAATATTTCCCCTGACCCACTTTTATTTAGTCCTGGACGCCAAAACTGCACATGTCATGATAGAAGTCTCTCTAAGTTTGTTTCAGATCTGAGATTCGTGGGGACCGCATAGTTCTGTGGGAAGCGAATCAGACGAAGGTACTGCTAATCCCATCGTCCGTTGTCCACCCTCCCCCAAACTTCACTAGGTTGTGAGGTGGGTCATGGGAAGTTTGTGTGCCAAGTTTGGTCCAGGTCTGTCGTTTATCAGGATCACTGTTGTCTCAGGAAGTGAGCGAAGGTACTGCAAAACCCATCATCCCTAGTCTATCTTCTCCCTAACTGCACCAGGATGTAGAGTGGGTCATGCAGAGTCTGTGTGCCAAGTTTTGCCCTGATCCGTCATAGGTGGGGGTCACAGTGTTCTGTGGTAGCCAAAGCGATCGATAGTACTGCAAATCCCATCATCTGTGGTACATCCTCCCCCAAATTGCACCAGAACGTGAGGTGGGTCATGGGGGGTTTGTGTGCCAAGTTTGGTCCAGGTCTGTCATTTATCAGGATTACTGTTGTCTCAGGAAGTGAGAGAATGTACTACAAATCCCATCATCCCCAGTCCATTTTCTCCCTAACTGCTCCAGGATGTAAAGTGGATCATGCAGGGCCTGTGTGCCAAGATTTGTCCTGATCCGTCATTGGTGGGGGTCGCAGTGGTCTGTTGTAGCCAAAGCGATCGATAGTACTGTAAATCCCATCATCCGTGGTACATCCTCCCCAAACTGCACCAAAACGTGAAGTGGGTCATGGGGGGTTTGTGTGCCAAACCCCCGATGTTGTCTCAGGAAGTGAGTGTAGGTACTGCGAATCCCATCATCCCTAGTCCATCCTCTCCCTAACTGCACCAGGACATAAAGTGGATCATGCAGGGTCTGTGTGCCAAGTTTGGTCCAGGTCCGTTATGCGTGTGGCTGACAGTGGCCTGTGGTAGCCAAAGCGATCGATAGTACTGCAAATCCCAACATCTGTGGTACAACCTCCCCCAAACTGCACCAGAAAGTGAGGTGGGTCATGGGAGGGTCTGTGTGCCAAGTTTGGTCCAGGTCTGTCATTTGTGGGGGTCGCAGTGGCCTGTGGACATAGTAGCTCATCAGAAAGCAGAAGGAAACAACAACACATACATACAAACATTGACTTTTATTATAGACTAGCTTGGGGACCTGGCACTGCCCGGGTGATTTGAGGAAGACATTGTTTTTCTGTGCTCCAAGTTTTTTGTTGTTGTTCATTCGTTCAGTCGCCTCTGACTCTTCGTGACCTCATGGACCAGCCCACGCCAGAGCTCCAAGTTTAGTCTGGATCTAATGTTGGCTTGGTTAGGTGAGTGCAGGTAAACTATAGCTCCATGGTCCATCCTCCTCCAAACCGCACCAAAATGTAGAATGGGTCATGGAGATCTCTGAGTGCTAAGTTAGGTCTTGATCAGTCATTGGTGTTGGTCGCAATGGTCTATGGAAAGTGAGTGAAGCTACTGCAAGTCCCATCATCCCTGGTCAATTGGCCCACAAACCCCACCCAGATGTAGAGTGGGTCATGGGGGCTCAATGTGCAAAGTTTGCTCTTGATCAGCCATTTATGTGGGTTGAGTAGTTTCAGGAAGTGAGTGAAAGTACTGCAAGTCCCATCATCCATGGTCCATTCTCCTTCAAACCACAACAGGATGTAGAGTGGGTGATGGTGGCTCTGTGTGCCAATTTGGTCTTGATCAGTCATTGGATGAGGGTTGCAGCGGTCTCGGGAAGTGAGTGGAGGTACTTCAAGTCCCATCATATGTAGTCCATCTTCCCCCAAACCACTAGTTGGCTGTGGGGGCTCTGTGTGCCAAGTTTTGTCTTGATCAGTCATTGGATGAGGGTCGCAGTGGTCTC
The DNA here is from genome assembly GCF_025583915.1 of Anolis sagrei ordinatus. Classification (NCBI taxonomy): domain Eukaryota; kingdom Metazoa; phylum Chordata; class Lepidosauria; order Squamata; family Anolidae; genus Anolis; species Anolis sagrei. The sequence continues at coordinate 33,475,281 of NW_026844589.1, forward strand.
AGAAAGTGAGTGTTAGTACTGCAAGTCCCATCATCCATGATCCACCCTCCTCCAAACTGCAGCAGGATGTAGAGTGGGTGATGGTGGCAGCTCTGTGTGCCAAGTTTGGTCCTTATTGGTCTTTGTAGGGGGCCACAGTGGTCTGTGGGAACCGAAGGGTTTGAAAGTACTACAGATCCCATCATCCATTGTACTGCAAATCCCATCATCCATTGCCCGTCCTCCCCCAGACCTCACGAGGACGTAAAGGGGGTCATGGGGGTTATGTGTGCCAAGTTTGGTCCAGGTCCGTCACCCGTTCTGGTCACAGTGGTCTGTGAAACTGGCAACCAATCAGAAAGCTGTCACATACGTACATACAAACATTCACTTTTATTAGATAGATAGATAGATAGATAGATAGATAGATAGATAGATAGACAGCCGGCTACATTATTTGGCCCTATGTTCCCCAGTTTTCATGCCCTGGGATTAGTAGAGTCCTTGGTGGAGATGAAAATGGTCTACAGGACGTGCAATCTTGGGCCAAACAGCTTTCCTGAGGCCTAGACAATACCTTTAGCCCCATGGATAGAAGGGGGTTTCTCTCCCTGCCCAAACCTCGGTCCGTCTCCCTCTCCTCCCAAACCGGAAGCTGAATCCCCCCTTCCTCCGGCTATATCCATGCAGATCCTCGGCTAGACCCTCCAGGTCGCCGGCCCTCTTCTCCCCGTCTTCTCCTGGCAAGGAATTGGCCGCTTCGTTGTCATCTAATTGTTCCCTTCTGAACAATTCGCCGTGACCCTTTCCGAATTTCTGCATCTCTTGGGCCAAGCTTTGTCGGGGCAGTCGGCACCCCCTTGGTGATCCCCCAAAACCAGAAAGCCTTGGTTCTCCTGCAACATGTCCCAAGTCGTGGCCATTGTGCGGAGAGAGGCAGGTCCCGATGCTGAGCAGGAGGAGGCAAGATATGGGGCAGGAGACATTCATCTGCAGGAGAAATGGACCATAGAAAGGGTGAGAGGGGCCTCGGGTGATCTCCGTCTTGCTCTGAGGAACATTCTGATGTTCTCAAGATGATCAAAGATAACTGTTGTAGCCTCTCCTCTACATTGATAACTGGCTTGTTTGTTTTGGCATTGTTTGTTTTGGGGTGTTAGGTCATAGGGAAAGGTAAAGCTTTTCCCCTGACATTAAGTCCTCTCTGAGGGTTGGTGCTCATCTCCATTTCTAAGCCAAAGAGCCGGCGTTGTCCATAGACACCTCCAAGGTCATGTGGCCAGCATGACTGCATAGCACACCCTTAGCTTCCCACTGGAGCAGAAAGTCAGTCTTCCCCCTCCCTCCTCCTTCCCTTTGAAATCTCTTTTCCCAGCTAAACATCCCCCAGGAGGAAAGGAGGAAGGAAAAAGAGAAGGAAGGAAGAGTTGGAGGAAGGGGAAGGTTGGAGAAAAGACCAAAAGGGAGGGAAGGAAGAAGGAAAAAGGGAAGAAGGAAAGGGTGAAAGGGAATGGAGAGTGTGGGGAGAAGGGAAAGAGAGAAGGAAGAAAAGACAAAAAGGAAGGAAAGAAGGAGAAAGGAAGAGGGAAGGAGGGAGGAAAGATGGAAAGAAAGAAGGACGAAAGGGTGGAATGGAGAGAGGAAAAAAGAGGAAGGAGAAAAGGAGAGGGAAGGAAAGAGAGGAAAAAGGAAGGATACGAAAGGGTGGAAGGGAATTGAGGAAGAGGGAGAAAGAGGGAAGGAGGGAGGAAAAGGAAGGAAAGACAAAAGAGAAGGAAGGAAGGAGCAAGAGGGAGAGAGGTAAGGAAGGAGGAAAGTGATCGATGGAAGGATGGACGAAAGGGTGGAAGGAAATTTAGAGAGGGAGTAAGAGGGAAGGAGGAAGGAAAAATGGAAGAAAAGACAAAAGAGAAGGAAGGAGGAAAGAGAGAAGGAAGGAAAGACAAAAGGGAAGGAAGGAAGGGGGAAGGAGGGAGGAAAGAGGGAAGAAAGGGAAGAAGAGAAGGATGGATGGAAGGAAAGGGAGAAGAGAATGGAGGGAGGGCGGAAAGATAGAAGAAAGGAAAGACAAAAGGGAAGGAAGGAAAGAGAATGGAGGGAGGAAAGAGGGAAGGAAGGAAGGATGAAAGGGTGGAAGGGAATGGAAGGGAAAGAGGAGGGAGAGAAAGGAAGGAAAGAAAAGGAGAAGGAGGAAGAGGGAGGGGAGGAAAGGAGGAAGAAGAGAAAGAGGGAGAGAGAGGAAAAAGGAAGGAAGAAGAAGGAAAGGGAGGGAAGGAAGGGAGAGGGAAGGAGAGAAAAGAGGGAAAAAAGAAGGAGAAGGGAAAGGGAAGGAAGGAGGGAGGGAATGGGAGGTAAGGAGAGAAGAGAGGGAGGAAAGGAAAGAGATAATCAAGGATAGGATGGTGAGAGAGAGAGAGCTGAAGGGGCCGCATGCCACCCCCGGGCCTGGGTTTACCCATACCTGTTCTATACCCAAGTTGCACACAGTTGTTTTATGCAGCCCTTTCAAAGTACCAAACCTAGGAGTCCCACCTTCAGCACTATGGACAGCTCCTCTGCAAGTCAGGCTAGAAGTGGGAAGGGCCATGCCTTTCGGGTGTTGCGAAGTGGCACCTGGGGAGGCATGCACACTTCGGAGATGGAAACGAACAGTCAAAACAAAGATATCGTACCCTGACCATCGTTTGACAGCTGTAATGTGCTATCATTATGTTGCTCAGCCCACAGACACAAGGGAAAAGGAGAAAAGGTTCAGAATATTAGTATTGGCAGTAAAAACATCTAACAAGGTTGCTGTGAGTTTTCCGGCCTGTCTGGCCATGTTCCAGAAGCATTATCTCCTGACGTTTGGCCTTTAATTAGCATTGAATGGCCTTGCAGCTTCAAGGCTTGGGTGTTTCCTGCCTGGGGGAATCCTTTGTTGGGAGGTGATTAGCTGGCCCTGATTATTTCTTGTCTGGAATTCCCTGTTTTTGAGTGTTGTTCTGATTTTAGAGTTTTTTAAAAATACTGGTAGCCAGATTTTGTTCATTTTCATGGTTTCCTCCTTTCTGTTGACATTGTCCACCTGCTTCTTGTGGATTTCAATGGCTTCTCTGTGTAGCCTGACATGGTGGTTGTGAGAGTGGTCCAGCATTTCTGTGTTCTCAATTCATATGCTGTGTCCAGGTGGTTCATCAGGTGACTCTTGTCCTTTGCTGAACATAGCATGAAACAATCAGGGCCAGCTAATCACCTCCCAACTGAGGATTCCCCCAGGCAGGAAGCAGCCAAGCCTTGAAGCTGCAAGGCTATTCAATGCTCATCAAGGTGATCAGTTGCAGTATTCACATCTCCCTCCAACAGACAAGAGTTCTTTCTCCCACCTTGGATATTTCACAGATATATAAACCCCACTTGCCTAGTTTCCAACAGACTTCACAACCTCTGAGGATGCCTACTGAGCTTTTCGTATGCTTCTAAGAAGTTTAGAGTGGCTTGTAGGTCTTCTTCTGAATGCGCACAGATGACGTTGTCATCAGCATATTGGAGTTCTATAACAGATGTTGTAACCTTTGTTTTGGCTTTCAGTCTGCAATATAAAGCCTTACCCAAGTCTCATGACAGGAGAGCTCTCCTAAGGGACCCATCTCCTCTGAGAATGCCTGCCACAGATGTGGGCGTAACATCAGGAGAGAATGCTTCTGGAAAATGTCCAGACAGCCTGGAAAACTCACAGCAACCCACTGATTCCGGCCATGAAAGCCTTCGACAACAAATCAGACGAAGTTTGGCTCTACTACGAGGGTGCATTTACGCTACAGAATTAATACCATTTGGTAACACTTCAAAGGCTGTTGCTGGACTCTGTGGACTCATGGGAGCTATAGTTTCCCAACTAGAATAGACTCAAGGGGCCTCTACACTTTAGAACAATGCAGTTTAGCACTACTTTTAACTGTCATGGCTCAATGCGATGGAATAATGAGTTACAGTTTTGCAAGGACTTTAACTTTTCCCTGCCGAAGAGTTCTAGTGCCTCTCCAAACTACAACTCCCTTGCTGAATATTGACGTTGTGAAACTGCTCGGTTTATTTCTCAAACAAGATAGTTATTTAAACAACACATTGAATTGTTAGTCCCAATTCTGTACAGATGGATAACTGAACACAGATAGGAGGATGAAAGAGAACGCCACAGAAGAACACCTACCTTGGTGAGCGCTGCTGATCCGCTAGTTTGTGCGCCAGAGCGGGATGCAAGTGAGGTACCCTTGGGCCCCCGCCTTTAAATAGGACCCCTCATTAACAACTCCCCGCTCCTCCCCTTCCTCGGCATTTCTGGCCCCGCATTCCTGAGTCTGGGATGCCATTGTGGGCAGACGGAGTCAGGCCTGAAGAGATCCGCTTCTCGGCTGACGACCTGCAAATGATTGTTTTGAGGGGCGTCCTTATTAGCCTCTTGTGCCATTTTACTCATTTGTGCTCTTTCGAGAGGGAACGGCAACACAAGGAACTCCGAGGCGGCCTTGTTAACCTTTGAATCATTGTTGGGAAGAGTGCGCATTGAGAACCTAGGGAGGTTTATTGATCATTATTTGGGTATATGTGAAGAAGGAAGGGAGGGAGAAACGAGTCTCCTCATTTCTTCTGAAGACGACGTTCCTGGGACAGAAACATAGATCTGGAAGATCCTTGATTCTGATTGGTGGTGGTTCCAATGAGGACCCCATGGTGGTTTATTGATAACTGTTTGGGATATGTGTGAAAATGAGAGGAGGTCTAAAGAGATCTTCTCTTCTAAGGAGGACCTTCCTGAAATAGAAAAAAACAGATCAGACTATCCTGTAAGATCCTTGATTCTGATTGGTGGTGGTTCCAATGAGGACCCTGTCATGGTATATTGATAATTACTTTGGATATGTTTCAAAAAGAAACAAAGTCTAAAGAGGACCTTCCTGAAATGGAAAAGCAGACCAGACCATCCTGCAAGATTCTTGGTTCTGATTGGCAGTGGTATCAATGAGGACCCCGTGATGGTTTATTGATCATTATTTGGGTATATTTGAAGAAGGGAGGGAGAAATGTGTCTCTTCGTTTCTTCTAGAGACAACGTTCCTGGGACGGAAACATAGATCTGGAAGATCCCTCATGCTGATTGGTGGTGGTGCCAATGAGGACCCCATGGTGGTTTATTAATAATTGTTTTGGATATGTGTGAAAATGAAAGGAGGTCTAAAGAGATCTTCTCTTCTAAAGAGGAACTTCCTGAAATGGAAAAGCAGACCAGACCATCCTGCAAGATCCTTGATTCTGATTGGCAGTGGTATCTATGAGGAACCCATGGTGGTTTATTGATCATTATTTGGGTATATGTGAGGAAGGAAGGGAGGGAGAAATGTGTCTCTTCGTTTCTTCTAGGGACAATGTTCCTGAGGCAGAAACATAGAACTGAAAGATCCTTGATTCTGATTGGTGGTGGTTCCAATGAGGACCCAATGGTGGTTTATTGATAATTGTTTTGGATATGTGTAGAAATGAAAGGAAATCTAAGGAGATTTTCTCTTCTAAAGAGGACCTTCCTGAAATGGAAAAGCAGACCAGACTATCCTGCAAGATCCTTGATTCTGATTGTTGGTGGTATCAATGAGGACCCCGTGGTGGTTTATTGATCATTATTTGGGTATATGTGAGGAGGGAAGGGAGGGAGAAATGTGTCTCTTTGTTTCTTCGAGGGACAATGTTCCTGGGGCAGAAACATAGAACTGAAAGATCCTTGATTCTGATTGGTGGTGCTTCCAATGAGGACCCAATGGTGGTTTATTGATAATTGTTTTGGATATGTGTAGAAATGAAAGGAAATCTAAGGAGATTTTCTCTTCTAAAGAGGACCTTCCTGAAATGGAAAAGCAGACTAGACCATCCTGTAAGATCCATGGTTCTGATTGGCGGTGGTTCCAATGAGGACCCAATGGTGGTTTATTGATAATTTTTGGATATGTGTGAAAATCAAAGGAGGTCTAAAGAGATCTCTTCTAAAGAGGACCTTCCTGAAATGGCAAAACAGACCATACCATCCTGTAAGATCCTTGATTCTGATTGGCAGTGGTATCTATAAGGACCCCATGGTGGTTTATTGATAATTGTTTTGGATATGTGTGGAAATGAAAGGAGGTCTAAAGGGATCTTCTCTTCTAAAGAGGACCTTCCTGAAATGGAAAAGCAGACCATACCATCCTGCAAGATCCTTGATTCTGATTGGCAGTGATTCCAATGAGGACCCATTGGATTCACTGCCAATCAGAAACCCATGGTGGTTTATTGATAATTGTTTTGGATATGTGTGAAAATGAAAGGAAGGTGAGAGTTTATGGTCAAGTCTCACCTTCATGATGAAGAATCACCAGCAACACAGCTAATACGTAATAATGAGTTCCTTTTTTATTATTAAGGAGTTTGAGCAAGTCCAAAGGTTACAGCACCGGACACCAATCGTCACACGCTAGATCTACTTCCCCAGATCAGGCAGTGGGTGATCCGCCTCAACGTTTGCTGGCATTTCCAAACGCTGTCTCTCCCTCCCCACTTTGGTTCCCCTTGCAACTCCAGTGGAATTGCAGATTCCCTTTTTTTAAATGGTGGGCAGGTAGGCACCGGTCGGAAACTCAAATTCGAAGCATGTTCTGGCACGACGAAGATGGAGGAGCTTTCCTGGAGCGGCCCATTTCTCTCCTTTGCGACAGGAATGCAATTCCTTCCTCCCTTCCGCCCACCTCAAGCCGCCTTTACCTGCCAAATAAATTCTTCTTCCCCGCGAGATCTATCCCTTAACAGCTGAAGGGATTGCAGTTTCATCAAACCTGGGCAATTGTCCCAATTTTGAACATCTGGGCTTGACGGGGAACAGCTTGGTCCGCTAACTATCTCTCTGGCGGAGATGGTCATTTGTGAGCCGGGCGCTGCGGCATTTGCTCAAAAGCCTCTTTGGCAATCCCGTTTTCTGCCGAGCCGAAGGAAGAAAAAAAAAGAACGAAAGGAGGGAAGAAGAAAAGGGAAGGAAGGCAGGGAGATCCTCAAAGCTCCTCCGCTTTAAAGGGAAGGCTCCGTTCCTGACGTGACCCATAACCCATGAAGAAAAAGACCCCTTTGATTGGCTCTACGAGACCGTAATTGGGAGAAATGAGAATTTTCAAAGGTGTATGGCTCATCGGAAGGGAGCTGCTGCCTGCTTGTTATGAGGACAGCCGGCACTTTTGTGATGCTATTCTCTCGTTTCTGAGCTTTGGAGACCATCGAATGGCAATGGAGCACCTAAAAAAGGCCTAACGAAGCGGGCATCCAGTGCAATTCTACGGACAAGGGTGCCGCTTGGTCATTCATACCCAAAGAACCACAAACCTCCCAAAGCTAGGGTCTCAAAAATCCAATTTACCCCATTTCCCCAAAAATAAGACCTACCCTGAAAATAAGCCCTAGCATGATTTTTCAGGATTTTTGAGGATTCCCAAAACATAAGCCCTACATCAAAAACAAGCCTAGTTATAATTAAACAAAATATATCAATTTGGGGGGAAAGACATCCCCTGACAATAAGCCCTAACACATCTTTTGGAGCAAAAATTAATACGAGACCCTGTCTTATTTTCAGGGAAACAGGGTAGGATCTCGTAACCACAAAGCAATAACCACAAAAAGTAACCACAACAATAAAAAGAGGCCATGGTGGTGCAGAACTTGCTGATCGAAAAGTCAGCGGTTGGAATCCTCGGAGCAGGGTGAGCTCCCGTCGTTAGCCCCAGCTTCTGCCAACCTTGCAATTTGAAAATATGCCAATGTGAGTAGATCAATAGGTACTGCTCCGGTGGGAAGGTAACAGCATTTGATGCAGCCATGCCGGCCACATGACCTTGAAGTTGTCTACGGATAATGCTGACTCTTCGGCTTAGAAATGGAGATGAGCACCATCCAGCAGAGTCGGACACGACTAGACTTAATGTCAAGGGGAAACCTTTGCCTTTAACTACAAAACCCAGGGACCAAACCCTCCTATCCTTTCAAATGCCTTTGCCCAACTGCATAAACCAAGATAGTAAGGACTGAATGAAATACAGTAGAGTCTTGCTTATCCGACATATACGGGCCAGCAGAATGTCGGATAAACAAAAATGTCGGAAAATAGGGAGTCCAATGCAGCATTACACATCTAGAATATTAACAACAGGGACTCAAGGGGTGAAGGAAAGGCAACACTTCGGGACTAGAGCAGTCCAGCAGGAAGTGCCCGGATGCGGAAGAGGTGTGTGGAAATTACAGATGGGAGGAGAGAGGGTGCTTCTGCTTCCGGTCCTGCCTCTTTTCCCCCTTTGCTCCCTCGTCCTCCTGCTTGTCATTTTCACTTATTGAGAATGGAGAGAGAGTTGGGAAGCATCGGATAAGAGCGTTGGATAAGACAGAATGTCGGATAAGTGAGACTACTGTATTCAAGGTGAATTTGCATTGTGGATGGATCAACCATCGATGAACAAGTGAGGCTGAATGTGGCTCGCTGTGCTCACTGATTGTGTGTGGATAAGACGGATTGTCGGATAAGCGAAGGTCGGATAAGCGAGACTCTACTGTAGTCAAGATGAATTTGCATGGTGGATGGATCAGCAGTCGGTGGGCAAGTGAGGATGAACGTGGCTTGCTGGATTCACCGATTGTGTGCAAATCAGACGGACTGTTGGATAAGCGAACTTCGGATCAGCGAGACTCTACTGTATTCAAGGTGAACTTGCATGGTGGATGGACCATCAGTTGGTGGGCAAGTGAGGCTGTACGTGGCTTGCTGGATTCACCGATTGTGTGCGGACAAGACGGACTGTCGGACAAGCAAAGGTCGGATAAGCGAGACTCTACTATATTCAAGGAGAATTTGCATTGTGGATCAACCAGCAGTCGGTGGGCAAGTGAAGCTGAACGTGGCTTGCTGGATTCACCAATTGTGTGTGGATAAGTTGGATTGTCGGATAAGCGAAGGTCGGATAAGCGAGACTCTACTGTACTCAAGGTGAATTTGCATGGTGGATCGACCAGCAGTCGGTGGGCAAGTGAGGCTGAACGTGGCTTGCTGGATTCACCAATTGTGTATGGACAAGACAGACTGCTGGAAAAGCAAAGGTCGGATATGTGAGACTCTACTGTATTCAAGGTGAACTTGCATGGTGGATGGACCGTCAGTCAGTGGGCAAATGAGGCTGAACGTGGCTCACTGGATTCACCGATTGTGTGCTTTTAGAATGAGGTTTTGGTCCTCTTCTCAAGAAACATGTCTCTCAGAAGCTGTCTCCACACGTTATCCCTTCTTTCCCATCCATGGCTCTTGTTTAGCTGTGTTTCCTTCCTCTTCCCTCTGCAGAAAGAGCCAACTTTGGCCCCTTGGCTTGCAATTCCCTTGGCCGCGAGAAGATCCAAGCTTTTCTTCTTTGCCCTCCCACCCATCTCCCCCAAAAGAGTGCCTGTTGGAGGATCTCCCAGCCTTTTTGTGCATCAACAGACATAACAGCGGAGAGTATATCTGTAACATCAGCTCTGGTTTTGTGTGAGGGCACAGCAGGGATTTCGCCTGTTGCTTTGCGACGCCTCTGACCTGCCCTTGCGTTGAACCTACTAAACAACCGCAGATGGAAAGGCCTAACCTACAGTGGATGGATGTGCTCGGACCCAAACGAAAACACCCCTCATGTTCCCATTCTTTGGATATTAAAGCATTTTTTCTGTTTTTCTACAAAAAAGGGAATGTGAACGTGTGAGATCTAATAAGACTCCCCGTCATGAGGGATTGCTGGCTCGAAAGAACACATTTGGATTCAGCACCGACAGAGAGAGTTGCCTTCGGAAGGGACATGGGTTTATCCCCGGACTCAGACAGAAAACGACACTGAGCTATGGGGAGGGGGTCAGTGGGTCGGGGCTTCGGAGGGGAGGAGAGGGGCATGGCGGAGGGGATTTGTGGCTAGTTCTCCTCCCGGGCGGGCCGGATCTTCATCTCGGTGAACTTGAGGGAGTACTGCCACCCGGTCCAGGAGGACCACTCCACGCCGTCGGCGTACGAGCTGTGCTGGCCCTTGAGGTACTGCCCGTTCAGGTTGGAGGTGTGGCAGTTGCGGTACCACCAAGCCCCATGGTAAAAGGTGGCGCAGTTGTTGTCCGAGTGGTCGTTGTCCAGGTCCTTGGTGGTGAAGCGCATGCCGTTGTGCTTCAAGAAGGAGTCTCCTGGAATGGGAAGGAGGGAGAACACAAAGCATCATTCAATAACACTGTCCTTGGATGAAACCTCAAGAGCCACCCAATCCAACCCCATTCTCAGACAGGAAGACACCATCGGATCTCTCCCAACAGATGACCATCCAGCCGCTGTCTTTAAAAAAACTCCAAAGAAAGATCATAGAATCCTAGACTTGGGAGAACACGTCATTGGATCTCAGTATCCTTGGAGGAGACCTCAAGAGACACCCAGTCCAACCTCATTCTCRGGCAGGAAGACACCATCGGATCCCTCCCAATAGATGACCAGTCACTGTTTTAAAAGAACTCCAAAGAAGGATCATAGAATCCTAGACTTGGGAGAACACAACGCGTCATTGGATCTCAGTGTCCTTGGAGGAGACCTCAAGAGAAACCCAGTCCAACCCCATTCTCGGGCAGGAAGACACCATTGGATACCTCCCAACAGATGACCATCCAGCCACTRTTTTAAAAAAAACTCCAAAGAAGCATCATAGAATTCTAGACTTGGGAGAACACAATGCATCATTGGATCACAGTGTCTTTGGAGGACACCTCAAGAGACACCCAGTCCAACTCCATTCTYGGATCCCATTGGATCGCTCCCAACAGATAACCATCCAGCCGCTGTTTTAAAAAAACTCCAAAGAAGGATCATAGAATCCTAGACTTGGAAGAACATAATGCATCATTGAATCACAGTGTCCTTGGAGAAGACCTCAAGAGACACCCAGTCCAACCCCATTCTCGGACAGGAAGACACCATCGGATACCTCCCAACAGATAACCATCCAGCTGCTGTTTTAAAAAAAAACTCCAAAGAAGGATAATAGAATCCTAGACTTGGAAGAATACAACACATAATTGAATCACAGTGTCCTTGGAGGAGACCTCAAGAGCCATCCAGTCCAACCCCATTCTCAAGCAAGAAGACACCATCAGATCCCTCCCAACAGATGACAATCCAGCTGATGTTTTAAAACACTCCAAAGAAGGATAATAGAATCCTAGACGTGGGAGGACACAACGCGTCATTGAGTCACAGTGTCCTTGGAGGAGACTTCAAGAGCCATCCAGTCCAACCCCATTCTTGGGCACAAAGACATCATCGGATCCTTCCCGACAGAATGTCCAAAGACTTGGAAGAGGCCCCCAAGGGCCATCGAGTCCAATCCCATTCTGCCAGGCAAGTAGACACCATCTGATCCCTCTCAACAGATGGTCAGCCTCTTCTAAGAAACCTCCAGAAAAGGAAGGTGGCTCCATCAGACTTCAAGGGAGTCTACAGTCAACTATAATTGGAAAGGTTCCTCAAAGATCAACCAGTCCAACCCATTCTACCAGGCAAGAAGACACCATCTAATCACTCCCAACAAATGACTATGCAAGGTCTGCTAAGAAAGCTCCAGAGAAGGAAGGAAGCTCCACCAAACTCCAAGAAAGTCTACAGTCAACTATGGTTGGAAGGGTTCCTCAAAGGCCATCCAATCCAACCCATTCTACCAGGCAAGAAGACACCATCTGATCCCTCCCAACAAATGACTATCCAGTGTCTGCTAAGAAAGCTCCAGAGAAGGAAGGAAGCTCCACCAAACTCCAAGACAGTCTACAGTCAACAATGGTTGGAAGGGTTCCTCAAAGGCCATCCAGTCCATCCCATTCTGCTGTAAAGGAAGGCATCATCTGACCCCTCCCAACAAATGGCCACCTGCAACTCTTGATACTACAAGAACCTTGGAGGTGTCGTTTCAGAAGTAACTTTTTCCCAGCTAAAATTGGAGGGAGTTCATTGACTCTTCTTGCCATTGCATTCACTTGGTGTCAGCATTACAAGGAAGTCAGGTTTGCTAAACGAAAGGCCACACGCAAGCACGCACATATATATATTGAAATGTATTAGGAATCCAGCCATTGAGATGAAACGTATTTTTTATTTTCCTTGTCAGGGAGACCTATTTATCTTGGCGCCAGCCGCTGACCGCTGGGCACCCGTGCAAATTGGGCCCTCCCCGTCCGCGGCTCTTATCGCAGGGTGAAATGTCAATTTCCGACACGGAACTTCCATCCCGCAGCGGAGGTTTTGAAGTGGAAATGTGCCTCTCTGACAGGCCCAGCCATCTCAATGCCATTAGCGCTGGCACGGATGCGCTCCTAATGTGCATTTTTCGGAGCGAGTGGCCCACCGTCCTGCACTTGGGGAAGTGATAAAAGAAAACAGGCATGCGTTGGAATGAATGCAATGGGAAATATGCAGAGAATCGCTGGGATTGGCGAGTCTGCTCAGGATCAGAATGGAACATGGCCAGACAGCCCCGAAAACTCACAGCAACCCAAATATTATAATAAGAACAATAGCTGTGTGCATTTGAGGCGTTTCCAATTTATGACGACCCTGATCATGAGCGAAATCATCAAGTCATCATCATCATCATCGTTGTCATCGACATCATTATTATTATTATTATTATTATTATTATTTAAAGCACAACAAGATGAGTCCACAGCAAATAAGATCACTCTGCTGGCTGTTGTATTGGATCACATTATTATTATTATTATTATTATTATTATTATTATTATTATTATTTAAAACACAACAAGATGAGTCCACAGCAAACAAGACCACTCTGCTGGCTGTTGTATTGGATCACATCATTATTGTTGTTGTTGTTGTTGTTGTTGTTGTTGTTGTTGTTGTTGTTATTATTATTATTATTATTATTCAAAACACAACAAGATGAGTCCACAGCAAACAAGATCACTCTGCTGGCTGTTGTATTGGATCACATTATTATTATTATTATTATTATTATTATTATTATTATTATTTCCCAATTGAGGTGAAAGGCAGATATAAATAAATATTATAATAAAAGTTAGTATAAGATTGTGATAAAATAAGGGAGATAGGGCAGGATATAAATAAAGATGAGAATGGTGGTGATGATGATGTTGATTATTATTATTATTATTATTATTATTATTATTATAAGCAGGATATTATTATTATTATTTCAATAACAAACAGTGTGCCTTTGCTGTGATTCCAAAATCGTGAGCAAAATAATCAAACCATGCCATTTATTATTGTTGTTGTTATTCTGTTTGCTTTGTGTCTCAGTCCAGATTTGCTTTATGTCCCAATTGAGATAAAGGAGGAATATAAGCGAATATAATAACATATATATAATAACAACAACAACCTGTGTGCCTTTGGGTAGTTTCCAATATATGCCGGCTGCAAAATCTCCATGCAAGCTGTTATTATTATTATTATTATTATTATTATTATTATTATTATTATTATTGCTGTGTATCTCAGTCAAAATAAAATTTGGACATTGATGATAATGATAATGATAATAATAATAATAATAATAATAATAATAATTCTATCTGTTGATATATTGAGATTTTTGCCCTCTGTTTCAACACATTTGTATGCCCACCATGTCCCCATCCCAGTCCCTTACCCGCCGTCCCGGAATAGTCGGCGATGTTGATTGGATATCCATCTTCCTCGGGGTCCACCGAGAACAGGCCCACCGAGAAGGTGCCGTAGTGCGCATAGGCAGTCTCATTCTCAAAGTCCTCCAGATCAATGCGCAGCTCATAGGCGGCTTGGGTGGTCAAGGCGTGGATTCGTTTCAGGCCTACAACGGGAAAAAGCAGTACAGGCGCTTTAGTATCCTTTCTCCAAAATGTTTGGGGCCAGAAGTGTTTTGGAAATGCGGAGAAATCTTGAAGATGGGACCCAAATCGAAATATATATGGAAGGCCATTTAAATACAGATGGAGTCTTACAGTTTTGTATTTCAGAATATTTGCGTATACAGTAAGTCTCGCTTATCCGACCTTTGCTTATCCGACCTTCGCTTATCCTACGCTGTTCCTTCTATTATTATTATTATTATTATTATTATTTATTATTATTATTATTTGAAACACAACAAGATGAGTCCACAGCAGACACTCTGCTGGCTGTTGAATTGGATGATGATGATGATTATTATTATTATTATTATTATTGCAAAGGCTGGATGGCCATCTGTTGGGGGTGCTTTGACTGTGGTTTTTCTGCATGAAGGCAGAAGGGGATTGGACTGGGTGTCCCCTGGATTGCTGCTGCTTTTTTTTCTATTGTTGTTGTTGTTGCTACTACTACTACAATAGAGTCTCGTTTATCCGACTTTCGCTTATCATCTTCTTCTTCTTCTTCTTCTTCTTCTATTATTATTATTATTATTATTATTATTATTATTATTATTATTATTATTTGAAACACAACAAGATGAGTCCACAGCAGACACTCTGCTGGTTGTTGTATTGGATTATTATTATTATTATTATTATTATTATTATTATTATTATTGCAAAGGGGATTGGACTGGGTGTCTCCTGGATTGCTGCTTCTTCTTCTTCTATTATTGTTGTTGTTGTTGTTGCTACTACTACTACAATAGCGTCTCGCTTATCCGACCTTCACTTATCTGACATTCCATGTTATCCAATGCTCTTATTCGACGCCCTCCTTTTCCTCCAGCATTTCACCTTCAATTAAACTCTCTCTCTATTCCCAATACAGTAGAGTCTTATCCGACATTATGTTTTATCCAACACTGTTATCCGATGCTCCCCTAACTCGGAGACTGCTCTAATACCCATACCTAGCCAATGCTCCCCGGTGAGCTTCCCGAACCCGTCCCGATAGGCCTCCCATCCGCGGAAGAAGTTCACAGAGCCGTCCTCGCGCCGCTGGAAGACCTGTGGAAACACCAATTGCCGCAGTGTTAACAGAAGGTGCTTGTTGATACAGCTATGTCCTCCCAACCCTGTTCTATGCCTGTGAAACATGGACTGTCTACAGTCGTCAAACCCAACTCCTGGAACAATTCCATCAGCTCCGAAAAACCCTGCAAATCTCTTGGGAAGAAGACAGGCGGGGAAATGTCAGCATGCTGGAAGGAGAAGCAAAGACCACCAGCATTGAGGCAAGACTCTGCTAGACTGAAGGTCATGTTTGTTTGTTTGTTTATTTATTTACAGTATTAATATCCAACCCTTCTCGCCCCGTAGGAGACTCAGAGCAGATCACAATGTACATATACATGGCAAACATTCAATGCCATAGACACACAACATATATAGACAGACACACAGAGGCTATTTAACTTTCCAGCTTCATGAGGGTATGATTTGAATTCTGGCCACCGGAGAAGCTGTTGCTTCATTCACTTGTGACACTGATGGAGTACTTCCTCATTCTTTTGCATGCTGCTCTAGTATATATGGTAGTTAAAGTAGCCCCGCATCAGCGGTACCTAAATTTCCTACTTGACAGATGCAACTGTCTTTCGGGCTGCAGGTCAACAGCAAGCTAGACAAATGGTTGGAAGCTTACTCCGACTCAGGCTGGCTTTGAACTCATGACCTTTCAGTCAGTAGTGATATTAATGCAGCTGACTCCCAACCAGCTGTGCCACAAGAGAGATATTGACAAGCTGGAATGTGTCCAGAGGAGGGCGACTCAAATGATCCAGGGTCTGGAGAACAAGCCCTATGAGGAGCGGCTTAAAGAACTGGGCATGTTTAGAGCTGCAGGAGAGAAGGCTGAGAGGAGACATGATAGCCATGATTCCATCTGAACATGAGGAAGAACTTCCTGACTGTGAGAGCCGTTCAGCAGTGGAACTCTCTGAGTGTGGTGGAGGCTCCTTCTTTGGAAGCTTTTAAACAGAGGCTGGATGGCCATCTGTCAGGGGTGATTTGAATGCAATATTCCTGCTTCTTGGCAGAATGGGGTTGGACTGGATGACTCATGAGGTCTCTTCCAATTCTATGATTCTAACTCGGACCGTTAAAGGAGCCCCCGGTGGCGCAGTGGGCTAAACCCCTGTGCCGGCAGGACTGAAGACCGACAGGTCACAGGTTCAAATCCGGGGAGAGGCGGATGAGCTCCCTCTATCAGCTCCAGCTCCTCATGCGGGGACATGAGAGAAGCCTCCCACAAGGATGATAAAAACATCAAATCATCCGGGCGTCCCCTGGGCAACGTACTTGCAGACGGCCAATTCTCTCACACCAGAAGCGACTTGCAGTTTCTCAAGTCACTCCTGACACGACAAAAACCCCCCAAAAAACCCGGACCGTTGTCCGAATGCTCAAAGATCACCATCTCCCAAAGCAGTGACTCTACTCCGAACTCAAGAACGGCAAACGTAACATTGGTGGACAGGAAAATAGATTGAAAGATGGGCTTAAAGCCAACCTTAAAAACTGTGGCATAGACACCAAGAGAGAATGGGGAAGCCCTGACCTGTGAGTGCTCCAATTGGAGGTCAGCTGTGACTAGCAGTGCTGCGGGATTCGAAGAGGAATTAATGGAGGGAGAAAAAGAAACGTGCCAAGAGGAAGGCACGTCAAGGCAACCCTGACCGGGATTGCCTTCCACCTGTAGACCGATGTCCTCACTTTGGGAGAAGATGCAGATCAAGAATAGTCACCTACGGACCCACCACCAAGGTGCCACACCTGGAAGACCATCAGAGAGCAAGGGATCACCTAAGTAAGTAAATAAGGATCTGGAAATCTGGAACTGCACGGAGACAGAGAGAGAAAGGGACGCCAGTTATTTCTTGGCTGGGTTCTGGCCTCCCAGCTGCAGCGCGGCTTGCGAGACGCGGCCGCGAATTAATTTGAAAACGCCTTTGAAATTGGCTAATTAAATTGGAGCAGCTCCGTACTGGGAGGGATGCCAAAATCAGGCGGCCTGTCAGGAAGGATACGTGTTTAGGGTCGGGAAACTGGAGTTGAGTGGGTATCGCTGTGTGCTGAGAGTCCCGCGGATCCAGGAAACATCAGGGCCGGTCGAGGTGTGCCAAAAGGTATGCAGGTGCGCCTCTGTTACGGTTTGACCTTGCCAGCCTCCGTTTCAAGTTGTACGAGGCTGACTATACTCAACGGCATTCAACATACACTAGCAAAGCCCCTTTTGGCCCTGGCCCCCTTCTGCTGGCGGGGGTCCCAATGCTGATTGGCAGGCGGGGGCTTTGGGCGTGCCAGAGAAAGGGAAGGAAGATGGCCCAGAGAAGGTGCTAATGCCATTAATCTGCTTTGACCTCTGTCCAGTTGTCCAGGGGCTTGGGAGGCATTAGTGGGCGCTTCTCTGGGTCCCTCCCCCTTCGCTGGTCAGCCGTGATTACAAACGCCTCGGGAGATTAGCGGCAGCCTTTCCTCCGGCCGATTATCCCTTTCGCAAAGGTGCGGACTCCATCCCGGCAGCCTTCGGTCTCTCCGAAACATGGCCTTGCAATGGGGGCTCTTCCTATTTTCAAGCTGAATGTTCAGGAAAAATGTTTATTGTCTCTTTGACACTGGTCTCAGCCACTGATTGAGGTGCTGGGTTTCACCCTGCCACTTTTGGACTCTTGCTTGCTGATGTGTGCCTGCAAGCATCTCTGTAGATCTTAGAAAGCTGTTTCTTGAATGGCATGCTGGCTGATATCCCTTTGTAAGCTGCTCTTGGGGAGATGGTGGTGGGGTGTAAAAATAATAATAAGCCCTAAACGACTCCAGCCCTGTTTACCTCTCCAAACGTATTCTCCCCTACGAACCATCAAGATTACTAAGATCGTCTGGAGGGCCCCTGCTCTCGGTCCCACCGGCCTCACAAGCGCGGCTGGTGGGGACGAGGGACAGGGCCTTCTCGGTGGTGGCCCCGCGACTCTGGAACTCTCTCCCGCCTGAGGTCAGAACCGCCCCAACAATCCTGACATTCAGGAAACAGGTGAAGTTGTGGTTGTGGAGACAGGCTTTCGAAGAATGAGACAACGTTCTGGATGGAAGACGGTGTATATTCGATTTTAGTACGACGACTGACCACTGTAGTTTTTAAATTTATGTGTTTTTCCAGTGTTTTATTGTAATTATGTACTTTGATATTTTACCAATTGTATGTGTTTTTATGGTTGGAAACCAGGCTGAGTCCCTCTAAGGAGTTGAGAAGCTCGGTATATAAAACTTTGAAATAAATAAATAAATAAATAAATATAATAACAAAACTTTATTTATACCCCGCTACCATCTCCCCAAGGGACTCGGTGCGGCTTACATGAGGCCGAGCCCATAGAACAACAATAATAAAAGCAATAACAAAACATCAATACAAAACAATCAAAATAAATCTCATAAACAAAAAATAAACAATAAACAGTAACGGTAACAACAAGCATTTAAAAACCTATGGCTGGGACAAATGTGATAATTAAAAATTAAAAAATAATCCTGGGCATGAACAAGGTAAAATACTGGGAGAGAATTTTCGGCGAGAGATAGGGCGAGCAAACAATCCTAAATCAATGATAAAGTGCATTTAGAGGACCTGTTGCTGAGAGTATTTCCTTATTCTGGGAAGGCACACTAGAACAAGAAAGCTGTTATTATTATTACTTAGGCAATTGGGCATCCAGACAACGTGGCCGGTCCAGCGGAGTTGGTGGGAGGACCATCGCTTCAATGCTGGTGGTCTTTGCTTCTTCCAGCATGCTGACATTTGTCCGCTTGTCTTCCCAAGAATTTGCAGGATTTTCCGGAGGCAGCGCTGATGGAATCGTTCCAGGAGTTGCATGTGACGTCTGTAGACAGTCCACGTTTCACAGGCATATAGCAGGGTTGGGAGGACAATAGCTTTATAAACAAGCACCTTGGTATCCCTACGGATGTCCCAGTCCTCAAACACTCTCTGCTTCATTCGGAAAAATGCTGCACTCGCAGAGCTCAGGCGGTGTTGTATTTCGGTATCGATGTTGACTTTGGTGGAGAGGTGGCTGCCAAGGGTAGCGGAAATGGTCAACATTTTCTAATGTTACACCATTAAGCTGTATCTCTGGCATTGGAGAGGGATTGGCTGGTGACTGCTGGAAGAGCACTTTGGTTTTCTCGATGTTCAATGACAGGCCGAGCTTCTCGTATGCTTCTGCGAAGGTGTTTAGAGTGGCTTGTAGGTCTTCTGAATGCGCACAGGACGATGTCATCAGCATACTGGAGTTCTATAACAGATGTTGTTGTAACCTTGGTTTTGGCTTTCAGTCTGCTGAGGTTAAATAGCTTGCCATCTGTCCGACACATGATTTATTATTATTATTGGAAACACAGCAAGATGAGTCCACAGCAGACAAGATCACTCTGCTGGCTGTTGTGTTGGATCACACGATGGAGCCTTCCCAAGTGTCTAGGACTGTGTGATGTATTGCCAAATAATGCGTGCAGATCCCAATAGGGTGGCCTTTTGCAGCTGACAGTTCGTGATTTTGACAGCACCGATTGTGTTTAAGTGCAGGCCAAGGTCTTGAGGCACTGCACCCAGTGTGCCCATCACCACTGGGATCCCCTTTACTGGCTTGTGCCAGAGTCTTTGCAGTTCGATCTTTAAATCCTCATATCATGTCAGCTTTTCCAGTTGTTTCTCTTCAATCCTGCTGTCACCTGGGATTGCAACATCGACAATCCATACTTGGTTTTTTCCTACGATGGTGAGGAAGTCCCAGAGTAGTTTGACATGTTCATTTTGTGTAACTTTTTCTGGCTTGTGATCCCACCAGTTCTTTGTCGCAGGCAGTTGGTATTTGTGGCACAAGTTCCAATGGATCTTCTGAGCCATGGAGTTGTGCCTCTGCTTGTAGTATCTCCGTGATCTTCTTGCAGCAGCAGAAGATGTGATCTATTGTTTCATCCTTGCAGAGTCTATACTTGGGATCTGTCCTTGACTTTTGGCTTTGATGGCATTTGTTATTTGTTAATAAGTTGTTGTTCTTGTTTATTATTGTTTTTGTTATTGTTATTGTTATTGTTATTAGTATTACTATTATTATTATTATTATTATTATTATTATTATTATTATTATTAGAAACACAACAAGATGAGTCCACAGCAGACACTCTGCTGGCTGTTGTATTGGATCACACGTCGGACACTTCCCAAGTCTCTAGGACTGTGTGATGTATCGGCGAATAATGCATGCAGATCCCAATAAGGTGGCCTTTTGCAGCTGGCTTTGTTGTTGTTGTTGTTGTTGTTGTTGTTGTTGTTATCATCCCTAGAGAGGAATGTGGATAAGCAATATCACAGCTAAATTAAGCGCTTCCAGATCAGGAATACTACAGAACTGGGCTTTTCCTGCACTCAGATGTCATCGAAATCATGTTTCCTGCACGAAATAATGCATGCAGATCCCAGTAAGGTGGCCTTTTGCAGCTGGCTGTTGTTGTTGTTGTTGCTGTTGTTGTTGTTGTTATCATCCCTAGAGAGGAATGTGGATAAGCAATACCACAGCTAAATTAAGAGCTTCCAGCTCAGGAATACTACAGAACTGGGCTTTTCCTGCACTCAGATGTCATCGAAATCATGTTTTCTGCACGAAATAATGCATGCAGATCCCAGTAAGGTGGCCTTTTGCAACTTGTTGTTGTTGTTGTTATCATCCCTAGAGAGGAATGCGGATAAGCAATACCACAGCTAAATGAAGGGCTTCCAGCTCAGGAATACTACACAATTGGGCTTTTCCTGCACCCAGATGTCATTGAAATCATGTTTTCTGCACGAAAAGGCACATTTTTCTGCACAAAACAATCCCATGCAGATGTTGTGCAGAATAAATCCTCCCATGCAAAGAAGTGCAAAGTTTCCCAAGTGTGTTTGATCAAACCCTCCTCTTGCTTTGTCTCGAAACTGACAAGCGCTCAACGGACACGTCATTTTCCTGCCAGCGCCTTCCTCCTTTCCTCCGCAAGGCCCCCGGGGATCTTGCGGACTAGGTCAGCTTTAAATAGACATTTAAGTAATTGAGTTCTCATCCCCTCCTGGCTCGGAGAGCTCGGCCGCCCGAGGCAGAGAGAGAAGGACGGCCGGGGAGCTCCCGCCTGGCTCCCACCGGTTGCTCCTTGGGCCGCTTCTCTCTTGTCTGGAGGCGCTTCTCTTTCCCCGGCATGAAACTGCCACGAGTCAGAGTCTTAGAAGGGACCTCCAGAGGGCATCTAGTGCCACCCTGTTCTGCCTGGCAGGAAAACTCAATCCAAGTCCTCCCGACAGATGCTGTAGGGAAATGGCCATAGATATGAGACCAAGATGATAGATATGTGGATATGATAGAGTTGGAAGAGAGCCCCAAGGATCATCCAGTCCTCCCCTGTTCTGCAATGCAGGATGGCACAATCCGAGCCCTCCCGACAGGTGTCCTTCCAGCCATAGGGAAATGGCCATAGATATGAGAGCAAGATGATAGATTGGTAAGATATGATAGAGTTGGAAGAGAGCCCTAAGGATTATCCAGTCTGCCCCTGTTCTGCAATGCAGAATGGCACAATCCAAACCCTCCCGACAGATGTTCTTCCAACCATTGAGAAATGGCCATAGATATGAGACCAAGATGATAGATATGTGGATATGATAGAGTTGGACGAGAGCCCTAAGGATCATCCAGTCCGCCCCTGTTCTGCAATGCAGGACGGCACAATCCAAGCCCTCCCAACAGATGTCCATCTAGCCATAAAGAAATGGCCATAGATATGAGACCAAGATGATAGATATGTGGATATGATAGAGTTGGAAGAGAGCCCTAAGGATCATCCAGTCCTCCCCTGTTCTGCAACGTGAGACGGCACAATCCGAGCCCTCCCGACAGATGTTCTTCCAGCCATAGAGAAATGGCCATAGATATAAGACCAAGATGATAGATATGTGGATATGATAAGAGTTGGAAGAGAGCCCTAAGGATCATCCAGTCCGCCCCTGTTCTGCAATGCAGGACGGCACAATCCAAGCCCTCCCGACAGGTGTCCTTCCAGCCATTGAGAAATGGTCATAAATTTGATAGATATAAGAGCGAGATGATAGATCAGTAAGATTGAGATAGATATATGGATATGATAGAGTTGGAAGAGAGCCCCAAGGGTCATCCAGTCCACCCCTGTTCTGCAATGCAGGAAGTCACAATCTGAGCACTCCCAACAGATGTCCTTCCAGCTGCAGAGAAGGGTCATCCAGTCCACCCCTGTTCTGCAATGCAGGAAGTCACAATCTGAGCACTCCCAACAGATGTCCTTCCAGCTGCAGAGAAATGGCCGTAGAATTGACAGATATGAGAGAGAGAGATGATAGATCAATATGATTGAGATAGATGTATGGATATACATCTATCATCTTTCAGGCAAAATAATTACCTCACAAACAAAGTTGGCTTTAATTCAAAAGCATGCATTAGGGAATGCAAAAAAAATCCAACTGCCAGTTTATTTCCCTTATGCCTCCTATCTTTCACCTTGTCCTCTTCCCTTCATTGCTCCCATTTGCATGGCAACCCTCACCCTTGTTTTACATATACACAAGGCAAATCTAAGGCATGGCTTAAGTTCCTGGCTTCACACAACACCAGGAAATAAAGTCATGACAATATGATGGATATCGACCCTAGAGTTGGAAGAGACCTCCAAGGGTCATCGAGTCCAACCCTTGTTCTGCAGTGCAGGAAGACACAATCCAAGCTCTCCTGACAGATATCCATAAAGAACTCCAGAGAAGGAGGCTCCACCCAACTTTCAAAGCTGGAGTTGGAAGCGATCCTAAACAGTCCTCCAGCCCAACCCCAGAGTTGGGAGTGGCACCAAAGGGTCGTCCAAACCAA
This sequence comes from Anolis sagrei ordinatus, assembly GCF_025583915.1. Taxonomy (NCBI): domain Eukaryota; kingdom Metazoa; phylum Chordata; class Lepidosauria; order Squamata; family Anolidae; genus Anolis; species Anolis sagrei. The sequence continues at coordinate 33,498,182 of NW_026844589.1, forward strand.
TAGCATTTCTGCCATTCAGGAAGACACAATCCAAGCCCTCCTGAAAGATAGTCATCCACCCTCTGTTTCAAAACTCCCAAAGAAGGAGACTCCACTAGACTCAAAATCATAGACGTGGAAGGATCATCTGGTTGGCTCCCATTCAGGAAGACACCATCCAAGCCCTCCCAACAGATGTCCATAAAAACATTGGAGAAAGAGTTTCAAGCAAATTCTGGATTCTAGATTGGGAAGGGACCCCAAGCATCATCCTTTCTGTCATAAACGAAGACACCATCCAAGCTCCCCTGACAGATGACCACCCAGAGGAGGAGACTCCACTGAGACCTGCAAGGGATCCCCAAGGACCATCCAGTCCAGCCCTGTTTGGCCATGGGTGAATGGGATAAAGCAAGTTTTTAGGGTTGGTGGAAAGACTGGGACAATGCAGACTGGTGGCCCTTTCCAAACTGGTTTGTTTCCAAGAGCTAGCCCTCTGGTAGCCAGGCTCTCCAAGCCATCTCTTCTCAAGGGAGATTCCTCGAGAGGCTTATGAGTTACGGAAGGGGATCGTTGGCCTTTCTGGCTAGATGCCCTTCACACCTTCAGGCCACCGCTTTCGTGTCCTCAAGGTCCAGGGCCTGTAGACTTTCCAAGCCACGGATTAGCGGGCTAGCCTTGTGAACCGGGATCGATTTGATATTTATTTGTGCCGACTTTCCCTTCTCTAGCAACAAACAGACCTGGGTTGGCCTCTCCCAGCTCAAGGATTCCCTTTTTGCATCATACGGATTCTGTATCTTGGCCTTCGGTGCATTCCTCCCCTTTATTTCCCGGCATGAAAAACAAAGAATCCTCCTGTATGATTGTAAAACCAAGAAGGAGATTCAGCAGGTATTGATGATGGCATCTAAATAAGACGGTTTGGGTCGTCTTTCAGTATCCGTCTTGAATAAGATTGTGGTATGTGTTGAAACCAAAGTTCTCTTCCAGGTGTCACCAGCCAATCCCTCTCCAATGCCAGAAATGCAGCTTAATGGTGTAACATTAGAAAAAGTGGACCATTTCCGTTCCACAAAAGTCAACATTGACACTGAAATACAAGACCGCCTGAGCTCGGCGAGTGCAGCATTTTCCCTAATGACGCAGAGAGTGTTTGAGGATTGGGACATCCGTAGAGAGACCAAGGGGCTTTTTGATAAAGCTGTTCCCCTCCCATCCCTGCTCTACGCCTGTGAAACATGGACTGTCTACAGACATCACATGAGACTCCTGGAACGATTCCATCAGCGCTGCCTCCGGAAAATCCTGCAAATCTCTTGGGAAGACAGGCGGACAAACGTCAGCGTGCTGGAAGAAGCAAAGACCACCAGCATTGAAGCGATGGTCCTCCGCCATCAACTCCGCTGGACTGACCACGTTGTCTGGATGCCCAATTGCCTAAGTAATAATAATAACAGCTTTCTTGTTCTAGTGTGCCTTCCCAGAATAAGGAAATACTCTCAGCAACAGGTCCTCTAAATGCACTTTATCATTGATTTAGGATTGTTTGCTCGCCCCATCTCTCGCCGAAAATTCCTTCCCAGAATAAGGAAATACTCTCAGCAATAGGTCCTCCATTATTCGCCGATACAGTCCTAGATGCTTGGGAAGTGTCCGACGTGGGATCCAATACAACATTCAGCAGAGTGATCTTGTTTGCTGTGTACAAATCATGTAGTGTATAAAATAATTAATAATAATAATATTAATAAAAAGCAAAAAGTTTGGGTACCTTGCACCATTAGGAAGCGAGATTTTGGATTTGAGAATTACAGATTACAGAAGGCCAATCTGTAATGTGTTACATTACCTCCAAATAATAATAATTATTATTGTTATTGTTATTATTAATATCAAATGTCTAGATGTCATTGGGGTTTGTGGACTCATCTTGTGGTGTTTCTAATAATAATAATAATAATAATAATAATAATAATAATAATAATAATAATAATTAGAAACACCACAAGATGAGTTCACAAACCCCGATGACATCTAGACATTTATTATTATTATTATTATTATTATTAAATATTTTTATTGTTTTATCATAGTTATTACATTTGTTATGCATTTAGTTATAGCGGTTACATATTATTCAACACACTCTTTAACATATAATCTTATTATTCTGCTTAAGCGTTTTTTTTCCCCTTTTTCCCACCACTGTGCTCCCCTCCCCCCATTTCAAGCCACAACTTTTACATGTCGTCTGTCCAAAATCTCAATTCTTCTTGTGGCGGTAACTTTCCTTCTTTATTTTTCAAACCATTTACAACAAATCTTTCCCATACAACATCAAAATCGCTTTGTTTCCATATACCTTTTATTTTATTTTATTAGAAACACCACAAGATGAGTTCACAAACCCCGATGACATCTAGACATTTTATTATTATTATTATTATTATTATTATTATTATTATTATTATTATTTGGGGGTAATGTAACCCATTACAGATTGACCTTTTGTTATCTGGAATTCCCAAAATCTCACTTCCTGATGGTGCAAGGTACCCAAACTTTTTGATTCATGTACCAAAATATCACATTTATTGATTTGCAGGCTATGTGCATTGATGGATTTCGTATTGGAGCGGGCTCCAAGATTTATCTCACGATGGATATGGAAGTATTCCAAAATCAAAGTCTGTGTCAATGTTATATTTCGACTCCCAAGATATCTCACAATGGATATGCAAATATCGCAAAATCCAGGAGAACGGATGTTGTGTTTCGACTTGGCTCCAAGATGTCTCCCAATGTGTTCCAACACCCTTCTCTGCCAGATTTCATGAGAATCTCAGGTGGTGCCAAACTGCATTAATTCAACCGTGTAGATGCCACCCTTGCTCTCAATATTGACGTCCCCGCGTCTTCCTCCTTCAGCTGACCTTCTGATTTGGGAAGGATGCTTGGCACTTCTCCTTGGGCGTCCCTCTCATTCTTTCTGGCATTCCTTCGTGTTTTTCTCTCCTGTCAATAGCATCTTGCCCCAAGTCTAGTAGATCAGCAATGGGCAAATAGGCAGCGATGGCCGTGGCCTCAGATTCCCCAAGGAAGGACGATGCCGATGACTCCATCCCTCCCCAGGAAACATATGTCACGGTTCGACAATGATTGCATGATTAAGATGTACTTGTAAGCATACCCTCTCTTTGTCATGTCTTAAATTCAAACACAATGTGAAAAAATAGACTGAAAGCTTGGAAAGTTTAATTTTTTTTTTGTACCACAATGTATGCTTTTAGAAATAAAGCCTTCCCACTTCATTCAAGAGGTAGGTTCTTAACCAGAAAATTACAGATTTGGACACTATAGATTTCTCAAGTCTCCTTTGCTTAATGTGGATCGTTTACTCTTCAGCCTCAACTAGTCATAGCAAAACTTACTCTTTATTGCACTACAGCTCACACGATTCTCAGATTTGAAGCCAGGAACCGCTCAATAGTCTGGAGTCTCCATCTTAGAGCTTGGATGCTCATCTATCCAGAGTGCCTTTATTGTGTACCACTTCATAGCAAAATGGGGTTGGACTGGATGGTCTTTGGGTTCCCTTTCCAAGATCTACACAATGTTGCCTTTTAGATTTACTGTTTAAGCAATTTAACCTCAGCAGACCTCAGCCAAAACCAAGGTCACAATAACATCTGTTATAGAACTCAAGTATGCCGATGATAATGTAATCTGGGTGCATTTAGAAGATCTACAACATTGATTATAGAACTCCAATATACCGATGATAGTGTAGTCTGTGTACATTCAGAAGAAGATCTACAACATTGGTTATAGAACTTCAATATGCCGATGACAACATAGTCTGCACGCATTCAAAAGAAGGTCTATAACATCTGTTATAGAACTCCAATATGCCAATGATAACATAATCTGTACACATTCAGAAAAAAAGGCCTACATCGGTTATAGAACTCCAATATGCCGATGACAATGTAGTCTGTGCACATTCAGAGGATCTACAACATCAGTTAAAGAACTCCAGTATGCCAATGATAACATTGTATGTGTACATTCAGAAGATCTACAGCATCTGTTATAGAACTCCAGTATGCCAATGATAATATAGTCTGTGCACATTCAGAAGATCTACAATATCAGTTATAGAGCTCCAATATGCCAATGATAATGTAGTCTCTGTACATTCAGAAGAAGACCTACAACATTGGTTATAGAACTCCAATATGCCGATGACAACGAAGTCTGTGTACATTCAGAAGAAGATCTACAACATCGGTTATAGAACTCCAATATCCTGATGACAACAGCCTCTACATTCAGAAGAAGACTTACCACATCTGATATAGAACTCCAATATGCCAATGACAATGTAGTCTGTGTACATTCAGAAGACCTACAACATCTGATTAGAACTCCAATATGCCGATGACAACATAGTCTGTGTACATTCAGAAGATCTACAATATCTGTTATAGAACTGCAGTATGCTGATGACAACGTAGTCTGTGCACATTCAGAAGAAGACCTAAGAGACACTCTAAACACCTTTGCAGAAGCATACAAGAAATTCGGCCTCTCATTGAATGTTGAGAATAAACAAAGTTCTCTTCCAGCAGAAGCCACCAGCCAATCCCTCTCCAATGCCAGAAATACAGATTCATGGTGTAACATTAGAAAATGTTGATCATTTCCTCTCCACAAAAGTCAACATTGACACTGAAATACAAGACCGCCTGAGCTCTGCGAGTGCAGCATTTTCCCTAATTTTCCCTAATGAAGCAGAGAGTGTTTGAGGATTGGGACATCCGTAGAGAGACCAAGGGGCTTTTTGATAAACTGTTCCCCTCTCAACTCTGCTATACGCCGTGGAACGTGGACTGTCTACAGACGTCACACACAACCCCTGGAACAATTCCATCAGCGTTGCCTCTGAAAAATCCCGCAAATTTCTTGGTAAGACAGGTGGACAAATGTCAGCATGCTGGAAGAAACAAAGACCACCAGCACTGAAGCGATGGTCCTCCACCATCATCTCCGCTGGACTGAAGGCCATGTTGTCTGAATGCCCAACGATCATCATCTCCCAAAGCAGTGACTCTACTTCCAACTCAAGAATGGGAAATGTAATGTTGGTGGACAGGAAATAAGAGTGAAAGATGGGCTTAAAGCCAACCTTAGAAACTGTGGCATAGACACCCAGAGAGAGCTGGGAAGCCCTGGCCCTTGAGTGCTCTAACTGAGGTCAGCTGTGACCAGCAGTGCTGCGGAATTCAAAGAGGCACGAATGGAGAGCAAAAGGGAGAAACGTGCCAAGAAGAAGAAGGTGCATCAAGCCAACCCTGAATGCAGATCAAGAACAGAGCTCCACGGCCACCTATGGACCCTCCGCCAAGACACTACACTTGGAGGACCATCACCTTCGGACTACGAGGGATTGCCTAAAGTAAGTAAGTAAGTAAGCACTTGATTTCCCCCAATGCATTGGAAGGGAAGTTAGCACTGCCATTCCATACATCATGTCTTCCACACCTTGCATTATTAAGCATGGCTTTCCTCCCCATAAACCATAATTTCTGCTGAGGAGTAAATCTTCACTTGAGCAAAGTTCTCCTTCCAATTGAAAAGCTTCTGTTTGCAGATTCGGCCGGTTAATTACTCCCTGTTGATCTGGCTGAAGAAAGGATGATAAATAGCTCGCAACTTTGAAAGGCTGCTCAAGGACTAATAATTCTATTCCTTCCTGCGGTCGAGACGGGGAGGGAGGAATTCATAACCAATTTTCTCCTGCATTTAAAAAAATAGTTCGGCACGGTTGTTTTTTTATTATTATTATTATTACTATAGGCTTACTATGGAATTTATTTGGCATTGCTGAGCGTTGCTTTATTACATCCCTGCTACGAAATGGAAGGAGGTTTAGACTAGTTCGCACCGACAGGTGGATTAATTACGAAAGAACAAAGAAGGTTGAAAATACGAAGTTGGGTTGCTAATTAAACGGCAGTCTTAGCCTTGAGTTATTTCTGATCGATGGGAAACCCATCAGATAGGTTTTTCTGTTGACGTTTTGGGGAGATCATCTGTTCCCTGGATGGTCTGGGGATCTTGGTGAAACTTGGGGAGGAGGTCATCTGTCCCTTGACCAGTCTGTAGGCCAAGATGGGAGAAAGTCCTCTCTCTCTTGACTGGTCTGGAAGTATTGCCTAACCTGGGGAGAAGGTCATCTTTCCCTTGACCAGTCTGTAGGTCAAGATGGGGGAAAGTCGTCTCTCTCTTGACTGGTCTGGAAGTCTTGGGTAACCTGGGGAGAAGGCCATCTGTCCCTTGACCAGTCTGTAGGCCAAGATGGGAGAAAGTCATCTCTCTCTTGACTGGTCTGGAAGTCTTGGCTAACCTGAGGAGAAAGCCATCTGCCCGTGACCAATCTGTAGGTCAAAATGGGAGAAATTCATCTCTCTCTTGACTGGTCTGGAGGTCTTGGCTAACCTGGGGAGAAGGTCATCTGTCTTGACCAGTCTAGGCCAAGATGGGAGAAAAAAAATCTCTCTCTTGGCTGGTCTGGAAATCTTGGCTAACCTGGGGAGAAGGCCATCTGTCTCTTGACCAGTCTGTAAGCCAAGATGGGAGAAAATAATCTCTCTCTTGACTGGTCTGGGAATCTTGGCTAACCTGGGGAGAAGGCCATTTGTCCCTTGACCCGTCTGTTGGCCAAGATGGGAGAAAGCCATCTCTTTCTTGATTGGTCTGGAAGTCTTCGCTAAATTTGGGGAGAAGTACCTTGACCAGTATGAATCTCAGGATGGGAGAAAGTTATCTCTTTCTTGACCAGTCTGGGAATCTTGGCTAAACTGGGAGGGAAGGTCATTTATTTCTTGACTGGTTGGGAGGTCCTGGCTAAACTTAGGGAGAAGGTCATCTGTGTTGTCTTCACCAGTCTGCACGTCAAGATGGAAGAAAGTCCTCTTTCTCTTTCCTGGTCTGGGAGCATGGCCAAGTCTCCCTTGACTAGTCTGGAAGTCTTGGCTAAATTTGTAGAGAAATGTCTTGACCAGTGTGAAGCTCAAAATGGGGGAAGTTCACTGGTCTGGGAATCTTGGCTAAACTGGAAGGTCATCTCTTTCTTGACTGGTTGGGAGGTCTTGGCCAAGATGGGAAACAAAATCACCACCTTCTTGGCCAATATGAGGATATTGACAAAGATGAAGGAGACAATCTCTCTCTTGACTGGTCTGGGAGTTTTGGCTAAACTTAGGGAGAAGGTCACCTGTCCCTTGACCAGTCTGCAGGTCAAGATGGGAGGTCATCTCTTTCTTGACTAGTCTGGGGTCTCGGTCAAGATGGTAGATTAGGTCATCTCCTTCTTGATCAATCTAAAGGTCTTGGCTCAGATGAGAGAAGGTCATTTCTCTCTTGACTGCTTTGGTTTCTTGGCTAAACTTGGGGAGAAGGTCATCTGTTTCTTGACCAATCTAGGGCTCTGGGCTAAGATGAGGGGAAAGTCATCTCTTTCTTGACCAGTCTGGGTGGCTTGGCTATGATGAAGCTTCCCTCATCTCTTTCTTGACCAGTCTGAATCTCAAGTCAAGGAAATCCATCTCTTTCTTGACCAGTCTGGGCATCTTGACAAGATCATTGGTTTCTTTATCAGTCTGGGGGCCACAACTAAGCTGGAGGGTAAGCCATCTGTTCCTTGACCAGTCTGAAGGTCAAGATGGGGGAAATTCATCTCTTTCTTGACTGGTCTGGGGGCCTTGGCTAGGATGAAGCTTCCCTCATCTTGTTCTTGACCAATCTGAATGTAAAAGCCAGGAAATGCATCCCTTTCTTGACCGGTTTGGGGATCTTGGCTGAACTTGGAGAGAAGGTCATTGGTTTCTTTTTCAGTCTGGAGGCCTCAACTAAGCTGTTGTTCCTTGACCATTCTGAGGGTCAAGATGGGGGAAGTTCATCATTTTGTGACTGGTCTTGACTGGTCATCTCTTTTGTGACCATCCTAGGGATCTCAACTATGCTGGAGTGTGTCTGTCATCTCTTTCTTGACTGGTCTTGGGGTTTGGGCTAAAAATAGGGAAGGCCACCTCTTTCTTGACCATTCTTGAGAGGTCCGCAAAGTCAGAGGGAAGGTCACCTTACCGTCCAGCCTCCGCCATCGGTGGTCATGTCACAGTAGACTGGGAACCCTTCTGGAGAGTGAGTGGGGAAGATGGAGAAGACCCCGTCCTCTTGCTGTCCGTTCACATAGAGGTCAAAGCAGTCCCGAGGCCGAGAGCCTGCGGAAGGGACAGAGCGAGAGAAAGCAGAAACGCAGCCAGTTAATTGTCTCAGTCCAGCACCGTTCGCGTTCGCTTTGGTGGTTAATTGGCCACCGGGACTCCGGCCCCCTTCATCCCTGGCTGCCTTCCCAGGCTTTGAGCAAAGGCATCCCTGGCCCCAATCGGCAGCCAAGGCCAAGTGGTGAGTCCCAATCAAAGCACGTTTTTGGGCTCTGGGACTTTTCCTTCCAGCTTTGCCTTTCACGCTCACATGGATCACATGGCAGGATGAAACTAAAGGAGATCTGGATGCGTATATATACATTTGAAAGAGAAACTCCCCGAATCAGACTTCAAAAGCAAAGCTCAAACAGATTGGTTAGCCTTAAATCAATATCGGGGTAGGACGGGTTGAAAGGACTCCCTTGTAGTATAAAGCCCCATTATATTCTAAAGTGTCCTTGATATAAAATGGTAAAAATCAAGCTTTAGGGGGGAATATTTTTAATACCTGGATGCACAACCCACGCATGTAGAGCAGTCTTCCTCAACCTTACTTTCTCTAATAAAATGCCTTTTTACTACCTGAAGTATATGTCTGTTTGGTTTTGCCGTTTCCTCATCTCTATATACATAAAGCAGTGGGAGGGGCTGACCAAGGGACAGTTTAGAAGGGTGTTCCTCAACCTTCCTAATGCTGTGACCCCTTACTATGGTTCCTCGTGTTGTGGTGACCCCCAACCATTTTGCAGTTTCCTCATCTCTATATACCTAAAGCAGTGGGAGGGGCTGTGGGTCACGGGACTGACCAAGTGACAGTTTAGAACGGTGTTTCTCAACCTTCCTAATGCTGTGACCCCTTACTACAGTTCCTCGTGTTGTGGTGACCCCCAACCATTTTGCAGTTTCCTCATCTCTATATACCTAAAGCAGTGGGAGGGGCTGTGGGTCACAGGACTGACCAAGTGACAGTTTAGAAGGGTGTTTCTCAACCTTCCTAATGCTGTGACCCCTTACTACAGTTCCTCGTGTTGTGGTGACCCCCAACCATTTTGCAGTTTCCTCATCTCTATATACCTAAAGCAGTGGGAAGGGCTGCGGGTTGCGCGAATGATTCAGTACAAGTTTGATACAGTTCTTCCTGTTGTGCTGAACCACAACCATAACATTATTTTCGTTGCTACTGAATAACTGTAATTTTGCTACTGATATGAATCGTAATGTAAATATCTGAGAGATAAGGTGCATTTTCATTCACGGGACCCAATTTGGTACAAATACCCAATACGCCCAAATGTGAATGCTAGTGGGGTTGGGGGAGGATTGATTTTGTAATTTGGGAGTTGTGGTTGCTGGGATTTATAGTTCACCTACAATCAAAGAGCATTCTGAACTCCACCAACGATGGAATTGAACCAAACTTGGCACACAGAACTCCCATGACCAACAGAAAATACTGGAAGGGTTTGGTGGGCATTGACCTTGAGTTTTGGAGTTGTAGTTCACCTACATCCAGAGAGCAGTGGGATTTATAGTTTGATGGATCTAGACCAAACTTGGCACGAATACTCAGTATGCCCAAATGTGAACACTGGTGGATTTTGGGAAAAATAGACCTTGACATTTGGGGGTTGGAGTTGCTGAGATTTATTGTTCACCTACAATCAAAGTGCATTCTTTGAGTCCCCTTGGGGGTGAGAAAAGTGGTATATAAGTACTGTAAATAAATAAATAAATTCTGAACTCCACCAATGATGGAATTGAACCAAACTTGGCACACAGAACTCCCATGACCAACAGAAAATACTGGAAGGGTTTGGTGGGCATTGGCCTTGAGTTTGGGAGTTGTAGTTCACCTACATCCAGAGAGCACTGTGGACTCAAACAATGATGGATCTGGACCAAACTTGGCACGAATATTCAATATGCCCAAATGTGAACACTGGTGGAGATTGGGGAAAATAGACCTTGACATTTGGGAGTGGTAATTGCTGGGATTTATAGTTCATAATGTCCACTGGGATTTGGTACCATAAAATGAAATATTATGGAACCAATTCCATATATATTGTCGAAGGCTTTCATGGCCGGAATCATTGGGTTGTTGTAGGTTTTTTCGGGCGATATGGCCATGTTCTAGGGGCATTCTCTCCTGACGTTTCGCCTGCATCTATGGCAAGCATCCTCAGAGGTAGTGAGGTCTGTTGGAACTAGGAAAAGGGGTTTATATATCTGTGGAAAGACCGGGGTGGGACAAAGGACTCTTGTCTGCTGGAGCTAGGTGTGAATGTTTCAACTGACCACCTTGATTAGCATTTGATAGCATTTGATATATATATCTTGACAAAATGTTGGATATTTTTGGAAAATTTGCAAGCCGGAGATAGTTGGATACAAAACCTGTGTATACAGAAGGCCAAGTGTAAACACAAGTTTTGCATCCATCCAAGTGACCTTTTTTGGTTGTTTTAATGATCCCGTAGGAAGTGACAAAAGTTCTCTCATACCGTTGGAGCATCCTTTGGGCTTTGCGCTTCGAGACGGCGGCTTTTGGAGGTCCGCTTTGGCCTTTGGCCGCACCACCCCGCGCTCCTTCTGCAAAGTGTCCAGGATATCGCTGACCGAAGTGACCAGCCGGGCCATGTTGGTCTGACTCTCCGAGAGCAGCTGAAAAGGAGAAGAAAGAACGCCAAATCGAGCGTGAGTCCATCTTTCCTCTTTGCAGGAAACAGCCTGTTTTTATTGACTTGCGTTTAGACATTGGAGCAGGGAACGCTTTCCATTTATTAGAACAGAAAAATGTGTCAAGTGGAGCTACGTGGTGGATTGCCTTTCCCACCTCCGCTTTCAAACATAAATAACATACAAGTTTAATAACAAATGATTTCGGGGAGCAAAAGACACACAGCTAACGTAAAAGGCTGCCTGGTTTTCCTCCGTCTGCTACTGAAATCAGAGTAAATTATTATTATTATTATTATTATTATTATTTAGCCACCTTTGCCCTCAGGTTATCAGCCATTCAAATTTTAATAATAATAATAATAATAATAATAGCCTCAATATGGTCTCTACTGGTCTGTACTGGTCTAGACTGGGTGATAATGGACTTTACTGGGCCCATAACCCTTGTTGGGCAAGTGGGCTTCTTAACAAAAGACCCACTGCTATATATCTTCAGCCTCAATATGGTCTCCACTGGTCTGTATTGGTCTAGACTGGGTGATACTGGACCCATAACCCTTGTTGGATGAGTGGGCTTATTAACAAAAGACCCATTGCTATATATCTTCAGCCTCACTATGGTCTCTACTGGTCTGTACTGGTCAAGACTGGGTGATACTGGGCTCTACTGGTCTGTATTGGTCTAGACTGGGTGATACTGGGCCCATAACCCTTGTTGGCTGAGTGGGCTTATTATCAAAAGACCCATTGGTATATTTCTTCAGCCTCAATATGGTCTCTACTGGGCTGTACTGGTCTAGACTGGGGGATACTGGACTCTACTGGTCTGTACTGGTCTAGACTGGGTGATACTGGGCTATACTGGGCCCATAACCCTTCCTTGGTGAGTGGGCTTATTAACAAAAGACCCATTGCTATACTTCTTCAGCCTCAATATGGTGTCTACTGGGCTGTACTGGTCTAGACTGGGTGATACTGGGCTTTACTGGGCCCATAACCCTTTGTGGGCGAGTGGGCTTATTAACAAAAGACCTATTGCTATATTTCTTCAGCCACAATATGGTCTCTATTTGTCTGTACTGGTTTAAAGTGAGTGATACTGGGCTATATTGGGCTAATAACCCTTCCTTGGTGAGTGGGCTTATTAACAAAAGACTCATTGCTATATATCTTCAGCCTCAATATGGTCTCTACTGGTCTGTATTGGTCTAAGTTGGGTGATACTGGGCCCATAACCCTTGTTGAGCAAGTGGGCTTATTAACAAAAGACCTATTGCTATATATCTTCAGTCTCACTATGGTCTCTACTGGTCTGTATTGGTCTAGACTGGGTGATACTGGACCCATAACCCTTGCTGGGCGGGTGGGCTTATTAACAACAGACCCATTGCTATATTTCTTCAGCCTCAATATGGTCTCTACTGGTCTAGACTGGATGATACTGGGCTTTACTGGGCCCATAACCCTTGTTGGGCAAGTGGGCTTAATAACAAAATACCCATTCCTATATATCTTCAGCCTCAATATGGTCTCTACTGGTCTGTATTGGTCTAGACTGGGTGATACTGGGCCCATAATCCTAGTTGAGAAAGTGGGCTTATTAACAAAAGACCCATTGCTATATTTCTTCAGCCTCAATGTGGTCTCTACTGGTCTGTACTGGTCAAGACTGGGTGATACTGGGCTCTACTGGTCTGTACTGGTCTAGACTGGGTGATACTGGGCCCATAACCCTTGTTTGGCAAGTGGGCTTTTTAACAACAGAACCACTGCTATATATCTTCAGCCTCAATATGGTCTGTACTAGTCAGGACTGGGTGATACTGGGGTCTACTGGTCTATATTGGTCTAGACTGGGTGATACTGGGCCCATAACCCTTGTTGGGCAATTGGCCTTTTAACAACAAACCCACTGCTATATATCTTCAGCCTCAATATGGTCTCTACTGGTCTGTACTGGGTGATACTCTGATTCCATGGTTTTTACAGTAGAGTCTTGCTTATCTGACATAAATGGGCCGGCAGAACGTCGGATAAATGAAAATGTCGGATAATACGGAGTCTCCTACTGTTACCCATCCGACGTGACGCTAGTAAAAGGTAAAGGTTTTCCCCTGACATTAAGTCCAGTTGTGTCCGACTTGGGAGGTTGGTGCACCCTGGGAATAAGTATACAGTAGAGTCTCACATACCCGACCTTCGCTTATCCGACGTTGCTCTTATCTGAGGTTGTTTGACGCCACTTTTATGGCACCCCATGCCATTTGGTCTGAATAATGTGCCTTCTATCCCAACATCCAAGTCCTTGAGAAAATGTTGGATAGCAAGGGGCCCAGGATTGAACGCTTTGGCACCCCAATAATCACTTCTGGCCATAATGGAGCCATTGGGGAGCATGCTTTGCGTCCGGGCAGTCAACCAATTCCCAGGTGGTATTTCGATCACTAACCACGTAGGCCAAATACGTCCTCGTATTCCCATTTGGGGACTCTTCCAAGGGTCCCTCCTGGTACGAAATGTTCGGGCCGCGTCCCTTCACCCTATTAAACCTGACTCTTCTGCTCTGGTAAGAGCTGCTCCTCCTCCTTCTCCCCAACTTCGCCTGGGGCATTCGTGCCGATTTTGCAAGGCTTCCATCGACAATGCAGGAAAGTTCACCGAGGTAAGCCTACATATCCTGAGGGCTGACCAGTCTTTAGCTACCTGCCTGCACAGGAGCGCTCCAGACCTACGTGCGAAACATGCAAAGGCTTTCTTCTCCCCAGTTGGGCTACTGGTGCTGCTAAGAAGTTACTCTGCTGTGCATTTTTGAGGAGGGACTTTTGTGAATAAGCCCACACGCCCGACAAGGGTTATGGTCCCAGTATTACCTAGTCTAGACCAGTACAGATCATATTGAGGCTATTTATTTATCATGTCAGGCAACCAAACAGTTGTGTTACATTTTTAACAGAACAAACAAACAAACAAACAGACAAAAAACAAAGTTTGCAAGCTTGGTAGTTGATGAAATGTCATTTGACCAGTATCTGGCCCCTTGGAGTGCCTCTGGTGTTGCTGCAAGAAGATCCTCCCTTGTGCATGTGGCAGGGCTCAGGTTGCATTGCAGCAGGTGATCTGTTGATTGCTTTTCTCCGCACTCGCATGTTGTGGATTCCACTTTGTGGCCCTATTTCTTGAGGTTGGCTCTGCATCTCATGGTGCCAGAGGGCAGTCTGTTCAGCGCCTTCCAAGTCACCCAGTCCTCTGTGTGCCCAGGAGAAAGTCTCTCATCAATTGAGGTTCTGAGTCTGAGCCTGCCACTTTTGGACTCTCACTTGCTGAGGTGTTCCGGCAAATGTCTCTGTAGATCTTAGAAAACTATTTCTAGATTTAAGTCGTTGACGTGCTGGCTGATACCCAAACAGGGATGAGCTGGAGATGTCACTGCCTTGGTCCTTTCACTATTGGCTGCCACTTCCCGGCGGATGTCAGGTGGTGCAATACTGGTTTGACAGTGTAATTTCTCCAGTGGTGTAGGGCGCAGACACCCCGTGATAATGCGGCATGTCTCATTAAGAGCCACATCCACTGTTTTAGTGTGGTGAGATGTGTTCCACACTGGGCATGCATACTCAGCAGCAGAGTAGCATAGCGCAAGGGCAGATGTCTTCACTGTGTCTGGTTGTGATCCCCAGGTTGTGCCAGTCAGCTTCTGTATGATATTGTTTCTAGCGCCCACTTTTTGCTTGATGTTCAGGCAGTGCTTCTTGTAGGTCAGGGCACGGTCCAGAGAGATTCCCAGGTATTTGGGTGTGCTGCAATGCTCCAGTGGGATTCCTTCCCAGGTAATCCTCAGAGCTCAGGATGCTTGTCTGTTCTTAAGGTGAAAGGCACATGTCTGTGTTTTAGATGGATTAGGAATCAGCTGTTTTTCCCTGTAATAGGCAGTAAGGTCACCTAGAGCTTCAGAGAGCTTCTCTTCAACCATTTCAAGGCTCCTTGCTTGAGTGGTGATGGCATCAGCATAGATGAAGCTCTCTGTCCCTCTCTGTCCCAGGTGATCTTCAGAACTCGGGATGCTTGTCTGTTCTTAAGGTGAAAGGCGCATGTCTGTGTTTTACATGGATTAAGGATCAGTTGGTTTTCCCTGTAATAGGCAGTAAGAGCACCTAGAGCTTCGAAGAGGTTCTTTTCAACCATCTCAAAGCTCCCTGCTTGAGCGGTAATGGCACGATCATCAGCATAGATGAACCCTCTCCCTTCTGGCAGTGGCTGGTCATTTGTGTAGATGTTGAACATGGATGGAGCAAGCACGCTCCCCTGAGGCAGGCCGTTCTTCTGTTTCCGCCATCTGCTTCTCTGGCCCTGGAACTCAACAAAAGCTCCTGTTTTGTAGCAGGTTTCCTATGAGGCGGGTGAGGTGGTCGTCCTTTGTGATATTATACATTTTTCTCAGGAGGAGGCGGTGGTTCACAGTCTCATAGGCTGCTGACAGGTCTATGAAGACAGCTCCTGGTGATCTGCTGCCTTTCAAAGCCATCTTCTATGTGCTGAGTCAGGTTCAGCACTTGCGATGTGCAGCTTCTGCCTTTCCTGAAGCCAGCTTGCTGTGGGATCAATCAGGGGTCTATTTTTTCTGTAATTCTATGCAAAATATTGAGGCTGAAAAAAATATGGCAACGGCATTTCAAACAAGTGGACTGCCTTTTGAAAGGTTGAATGCCAGAAATTATGCCACAAACAAGAGACAATTTGTGGCAAGTCATGAAGAATCCCCCAGATCGAGAATGAGAAGATGATGATGGCCAATCTCACCTGGATGAGGCGCCCCTGCTCGTTCTGGAGGGCGCTGAGCTCCTGCCCCAAGGTGCCGTGACCCTTCCTCAGCCCCTCGCAGTCGGCCCGGAGCTGGGCAGCCTGGGCCAGCACCTTGGAGACTTCGTCCGAGAGGCCGGCCAGCATGGCTCGCTCCTGGCCCTTGGCGGCCTTGGTCTCCAAGCTGTGGTCCGTCACGGCCCTCAGGAGGGAAGACTGGAGCCCCTCCAGGCGGGACACCCCGCTACCAGCCCCGCCGTGGGCCTCCCGCTCGGGACAGCGGGGTTCCAGGAAGACGTTGACGCGGGATCCGTCGGATGCTCTCTCGATAGTCACCAGAGCCCCGCTCTCGTCCGGGTTGGTGCTGATCACCGGCGGGGAGTCCGTGACGGGTGCGTGGTAGTGGTTCATGAGCAGGATGGCTCCCGTGACCGTCACCGCCAGCAGCACGGCCACGGACAGCAGGACCGTGCACAGGATGTACCCGCAGCTCATTCTCTGGAAAGACACACAAGAGACAATGAGCAGCCGTGGTTGACAAAAGGCAATGATGGCAAACTTGGACCCTCCAGGTGTTTTGGACTTCCACAATTCCTAACATTGGAGGACCCCCAATGATAGCATATTTGGACCCTCCAGGTGATTTGGGCTTCAACTCCCACAATTCCTAACATTGGAGGACCCCCAATGATGGCAAACTTGGACCCTCCAGGTGTTTTGGGCTTCAACTCCCACAATTCCTAACATTGGAGGACCCCCAATGATGGCAAACTTGGACCCTCCAGGTGTTTTGGGCTTCAACTCCCACAATTCCTAACATTGGAGGACCCCCAATGATGGCAAACTTGGACCCTCCAGGTGTTTTGGACTTCAACTCCCACAATTCCTAACATTGGAGGACCCCCAATGATGGCAAACTTGGACCCTCCAGGTGTTTTGGGCTTCAACTCCCACAATTCCTAACATTGGAGGACCCCCAATGATGGCAAACTTGGACCCTCCAGGTGTTTTGGGCTTCAACTCCCACAATTCCTAACATTGGAGGACCCCCAATGATGGCAAACTTGGACCCTCCAGGTGTTTTGGGCTTCAACTCCCACAATTCCTAACATTGGAGGACCCCCAATGATGGCAAACTTGGACCCTCCAGGTGTTTTGGGCTTCAACTCCCACAATTCCTAACATTGGAGGACCCCCAATGATGGCAAACTTGGACCCTCCAGGTGTTTTGGACTTCAACTCCCACAATTCCTAACATTGGAGGACCCCCAATGATGGCAAACTTGGACCCTCCAGGTGTTTTGGACTTCAACTCCCACAATTCCTAACATTGGAGGACCCCCAATGATGGCAAACTTGGACCCTCCAGGTGTTTTGGGCTTCAACTCCCACAATTCCTAACATCGGAGGACCCCCAATGATGGCAAACTTGGACCCTCCAGGTGTTTTGGGCTTCAACTCCCACAATTCCTAACATTGGAGGACCCCCAATGATGGCAAACTTGGACCCTCCAGGTGTTTTGGACTTCAACTCCCACAATTCCTAACATTGGAGGACCCCCAATGATGGCAAACTTGGACCCTCCAGGTGTTTTGGGCTTCAACTCCCACAATTCCTAACATTGGAGGACCCCCAATGATGGCAAACTTGGACCCTCCAGGTGTTTTGGGCTTCAACTCCCACAATTCCTAACATCGGAGGACCCCCAATGATGGCAAACTTGGACCCTCCAGGTGTTTTGGGCTTCAACTCCCACAATTCCTAACATCGGAGGACCTCCAATGATGGCAAACTTGGACCCTCCAGGTGTTTTGGACTTCAACTCCCACAATTCCAAACATCGGAGGACCCCCAATGATGGCAAACTTGGACCCTCCAGGTGTTTTGGACTTCAACTCCCACAATTCCTAACATTGGAGGACCCCCAATGATGGCAAACTTGGACCCTCCAGGTGTTTTGGGCTTCAACTCCCACAATTCCAAACATTGGAGGACCTCCAATGATGGCAAACTTTCACCCTCCAGGTGTTTTGGACTTCAACTCCCACAATTCCTAACATCGGAGGACCCCCAATGATGGCAAACTTGGACCCTCCAGGTGTTTTGGACTTCAACTCCCACAATTCCAAACATTGGAGGACCCCCAATGATGGCAAACTTGGACCCTCCAGGTGTTTTGGACTTCAACTCCCACAATTCCTAACATTGGAGGACCCCCAATGATGGCAAACTTGGACCCTCCAGGTGTTTTGGGCTTCAACTCCCACAATTCCTAACATTGGAGGACCTCCAATGATGGCAAACTTGGACCCTCCAGGTGTTTTGGGCTTCAACTCCCACAATTCCTAACATTGGAGGACCCCCAATGATGGCAAACTTGGACCCTCCAGGTGTTTTGGGCTTCAACTCCCACAATTCCTAACATTGGAGGACCCCCAATGATGGCAAACTTGGACCCTCCAGGTGTTTTGGGCTTCAACTCCCACAATTCCTAACATTGGAGGACCCCCAATGATGGCAAACTTGGACCCTCCAGGTGTTTTGGGCTTCAACTCCCACAATTCCTAACATTGGAGGACCCCCAATGATGGCAAACTTGGACCCTCCAGGTGTTTTGGGCTTCAACTCCCACAATTCCTAACATTGGAGGACCCCCAATGATGGCAAACTTGGACCCTCCAGGTGTTTTGGGCTTCAACTCCCACAATTCCTAACATTGGAGGACCCCCAATGATGGCAAACTTGGACCCTCCAGGTGTTTTGGGCTTCAACTCCCACAATTCCTAACATTGGAGGACCCCCAATGATGGCAAACTTGGACCCTCCAGGTGTTTTGGGCTTCAACTCCCACAATTCCTAACATTGGAGGACCCCCAATGATGGCAAACTTGGACCCTCCAGGTGTTTTGGGCTTCAACTCCCACAATTCCTAACATCGGAGGACCCCCAATGATGGCAAACTTGGACCCTCCAGGTGTTTTGGACTTCAACTCCCACAATTCCTAACATTGGAGGACCCCCAATGATGGCAAACTTGGACCCTCCAGGTGTTTTGGGCTTCAACTCCCACAATTCCTAACATTGGAGGACCCCCAATGATGGCAAACTTGGACCCTCCAGGTGTTTTGGGCTTCAACTCCCACAATTCCTAACATTGGAGGACCCCCAATGATGGCAAACTTGGACCCTCCAGGTGTTTTGGGCTTCAACTCCCACAATTCCTAACATTGGAGGACCCCCAATGATGGCAAACTTGGACCCTCCAGGTGTTTTGGGCTTCAACTCCCACAATTCCTAACATTGGAGGACCCCCAATGATGGCAAACTTGGACCCTCCAGGTGTTTTGGGCTTCAACTCCCACAATTCCTAACATGGAGGACCTCCAATGATGGCAAACTTGGACCCTCCAGGTGTTTTGGACTTCAACTCCCACAATTCCTAACATCGGAGGACCCCCAATGATGGCAAACTTGGACCCTCCAGGTGTTTTGGACTTCAACTCCCACAATTCCTAACATCGGAGGACCCCCAATGATGGCAAACTTGGACCCTCCAGGTGTTTTGGACTTCAACTCCCACAATTCCAAACATCGGAGGACCCCCAATGATGGCAAACTTGGACCCTCCAGGTGTTTTGGACTTCAACTCCCACAATTCCTAACATTGGAGGACCCCCAATGATGGCAAACTTGGACCCTCCAGGTGTTTTGGACTTCAACTCCCACAATTCCTAACATTGGAGGACCCCCAACACCTTTTTTCCCTCCATTTAATGCTGCTGTTATTGCCTTTTTTTGGATTTTATGAAGGGTTTGGAGAAATGACTCCGCATGTTGGGATATGTAGTTCACCACATGTCCAGAGAGCACTGCGATTCCCACCTATGATGGATCTGGACCAAACCTGTCACACAGACACCCCCTCCCCTTCCAATGACCAGCTTTGGGTGGGATTGGCCCTGGATTTTTGGTTATAGTGACCCTGGATGTTGGGGGTTATAGTTCACCCCGCACCGAGGGAACACTGTGAATCCCATCCATGATGAATTTGTACCAAAGTTGGCATATAAACCCAACATGACCAACTTTGATTACTTGTGGGGTTTGAGGTTGGCTGACCCTGGCATGATGTGAGTTGTAGTCCACCCACATCCTGATGCATTTTCCTAATGGGACCATTAATGAAACCCAAAACTGATGACTTTTGCAAATAAATGGTGTTGCAAATGACCAAAGACCTAACCCGGACATTGTCAAGTACCTAAGCTAGTGTGTGTGCATATATAATAGATCTTTTCAAGCAATGCAGGCGTCACCTCCTCGCGCTTTGCAAGGGCCAAACGGCAAAGGCTGGCTTCCACTTGGGATTTCCTCTTGGGTCAAGGGCCCGGCCTTGCCTTGCGACTAAACCAATGCCCATGACTTTTTAATGAGGCCTCTGGCTGTGGAATGAATCATAAAAGCCCAAAAGGAGAAAGAGAGGAGAGGGAACGCAAAGGGGAGCGGGAAGCCACAGCCGTGTCATGCCGTCTTGTCTGGGAGGTGTCTCTGAAGCCTGCTTCTCAAAGTTTGCAACAACAAGGAAAAGCCATTAGGAAACGTCCCCACACTAAAAGGAGCAAAGTGGAACAAGTTTCTGTTGGGTTGGAATGACACCGCAATAGGTTTGATGCCGCCTTTTATGGCTTATTTATCCTTTTATCGCTGGCCATCGACCAGGACAAATAAGAGAAAAGGTACGGTTCCCATTGACCCATTGGAAAAAATAGGAGGAAATGTGCAAAAAAGTGTGTGTGTGTGGGGGGGGGGAGGTGCAAAAAGAGAAAGGTGAAAAAAAGGAGGAAGCAAAGGTGCAAAAAGGGAAAGGTGAAAAAAGAGAGAAAGGAAAGGTGCAAAAAGAGAAAGGTGAAAAAAGGAGAAAGAGAAGGTGCAAAAGGAAAGAGGAAAAGTACTAAAGGAGAAAAAAGTGCAAAAAGAGGTAGAAAAAGGAGAAAGGAAAAGTGCAAAAGTAGAAAAAGAAGGTGCAAAAGGAGAAAGAAAAAGTGCAAAAAGAGAAAGNAAAGGAGAAAGATAAGGTGCAAAAGAAGAAAGGAAAAGTGCAAAAGGAGAAATTAAAGGTAAAAAAGGATGAAGAGAAAGTGCAAAAGGAGAAAGGTGCAAAAAGGTAGAAAGGAAAGGTGCAAAAAGAGAAAGGTGAAAAAAGGAGAAAGAGAAGGTGGCAAAAGGAGAGAGGACAAGTTCAAAAGGAGAAAAAAGTGCAAAAAGAGTGAAAAAATGAGAAAGACAAAGTGCAAAAGGAGAAAGAGAAGGTGTAAAAAGAGAAATAAAAGGTGCAAAGGGATTAAGAGAAAGTACAAAAGGAGAAAGGTGCGAAAAAGAAAGGATAGGTGCGAAAAAGAAAAGGAGAGTCCAAAAAAGAGGAAACGTGTAAAAGGAGAAACAAAAAGGTACAAAAAAAAGAAAGGAAACAGAATTTAAGAAGAAGAGGAAATATGCAATAGGTGAATGGAAAGGTGCAAAAGGAGAAAGAGAAGGTACAAAAAGAGAGAAGGTGCAAAAGGAGAAAGAAAAGGTGCAAAAAGAAAAAGGTAAAAAAAAGAGAAAGGTGAAAAAAAAGAAAGGAAAGGTGCAAAAAGAGAAAGAAAAGCTGCAAAAGGAGAAAGAGAAGGTGCAAATGGAGAAAGGTGCAGAAAAGAAAAGAAAGTTGCAAAAAAGAGGAAAAGTGTAACAGTGGTAACAAAAGGTCCAAAACCAGAAAAGAAACGTAGGAAAAAAGAAGAGGAAAGGTGCAAAAGGCAAAAGCAAAGGTGCAAAAGGAGAACGGTGCAAAAAAGAAAAGAAAGGTACAAAAATGAGAGGAAAAGTGCATGGGAGAAACAAAAGGTACAAAAAGAGAGGAAAAAAAACATAGGAAAAAGAAGAGGAAAGGTACAAAAGGAGAAAGAGATGGTGCAAAAGAAGAAAGGTGCAAAAAAGAAAAGGAAGGTGTAAAAAAAAGAGAGGAAAGGTGAAAAAGAAGAAGGAAAAGGTAGAAAAAGGAAACATAGGAAAAAAGAAGAGGAAAGTTGCACAAGGAAAAAGGAAAGGTGCAAAAGGAGAAAGTAAACGTCCAAAAAACAAGAAAGGAAAGGTGCGGAAAGCTAAAGGAAAGTTGAGAAAGGAAAGGGGCAAAAGGAGAGAAAAAAATGTGCAAAAGGAGAAAGGAAAGGAACAGAAGCTGAAAGCAAAGGTGCAAAGAAAGGAAAGACATAGAAGGAGACAGAAATTGTGCAAAAAAAGAAAGAAAATATGTCAAATAGGGGAAAAGAAAGATGTAAAAGGAGAAAGGAAGGGTGAGGAAGGAGAAATTGTGCAAAAGGAGAAAGGAAAGGTGCCAAAAGCGGCAAGACCACACAGCTGTGTATCATCTTTGTACATTGAAGAGAAATTTCACAAAGCGAAATCCCGACTGCGTCGCAATGGGAGAGAACTAGTCCATCAATGTGTTGGAGGGACTGAGGAGAAGGTGCAAAGGGCAACTTGTTCGGAGGCAAAAAAAAGATGGCAGCCTCTTTTTCCTACAGGGAAAATAAGCGGGAATTGCTGCGTTGGCACAGTTTGCAATTTGGGCCTCTTCCCTCTGCATCTATCCGGATTGACAGCTTCCTTCAAGCCTCCTTCCTTTCTGCCCCTCGGCAATTTGCATTAAGGTGAGTTCAGCAACAATCCAGGTAAAGCCGGCAGAGAAGCAAAAGCGTCTCCAGAATCGGGAGCTTTTACTTGCATGCAACTGAAGGAGATTCATCTACATTGGATAATTGATGCAGTTTGGCACCACTTGGACTTCCAGGATCCAAAGAACCCAGGTGCCTCACTGAAGAACTCCCAGGACCCCATAGCGTTGCACCTTGACTGTTAAAGTGGTGTCAAACTGCATTAAACCTGCAGTGTAGACTGACGCAGCGTTGGTCACCCCAAGGAGAACAAGACAGTCGGCACAATGGAGAGAAGCCAGCCTTTGTGGGAAGGTGCTGCATTGTCACTTTTCGAGCAGATATGTATTCAAGTGCAGAGATGTCAACGTCAATAAACTAAGCTTTCCAGATTCGTTGGAGTTAAATCTGTTTAGCTCAGCATTTGCTTTAGTAATATATACATATATATATAAACGTACAGGCAGTCCCCAAGTTACAAACAAGATTGGTTCTGTAGGTTTGTTTTGAAGTTGCGTAAGTGCACAGTGCTCTCTGGATGTAGTTGAACTACAACACCCAAACTTAAGGTCAATGCCCATCAAACCCTTCTAGTGTTTTCTGCTGGTCATGGGAGTTCTGTGTGCCAAGAGTGGTTCAATTCTATTGTTGGTGGAGTTCAGAATGTTCTCTGATTGTAGGTGAACTATAAATCCCAGCAACTCCCAAATCACAAAATCAATTCCCTCCGCAAACCCCACCAGTATTCAAATTTGAGCATATCGGGTATTTGTGCCAAATTTGGTCCATTGAATTAAAACCATATAGATGTTCTTTCCTTTTTCCTTCAGTTACTGAGTTAACTTTTCCCCAATGGTAGAAAAATCCTGGGATCTTTTACCCTAACCCTGAGCTGTTATCTTTCAGAAAGAGCAGGTCTTCCCCTATCTAAGCTCAAGATTAGTTTTGGAGATGAAGTAATGGAGCCTTTCTCAATGGCAGAGAAATCTGGAGATATTCCTGCCCCAGCGCTGAGCTACTGTCCTTTAGAAAGAGCAGGTCTTTCTCTATCTGAGCTCAGCTCCAGTTTCCAAGGCGAGAGGGTGACTTTAACCTTAACCTCAACCCTCAATCTTCCTTGGGAAGTCTGACTTGGCCACGGTAGTCCACGCTCTGGTTACATCCCGTATAGACTACTGCAACGCTCTCTACGTGGGGCTGCCTTTGAAGACAGTCCGGAAGCTTCAACTAGTCCAATGAACATCAGCCTGGTTGTTAACAGGAGTGGCACTCAGGGAGCATACAACCCCCTTGTTGTGCCAGCTCCACTGATTGCCAGTTTGCTACTGGGCACAATTCAAAGTGCTGGCTTTGGTCTATAAAGCCCTAAACAGTTCTGGCCCTGCTTACCTGTCCCTTCCTATCTTTCCTACCTCCCCTTACGAACACTGAGGAATTTAAGATCATCTGGGGAGGCCCTGCTCTCGGTCCCGCCTTCGTCACAAGCACGTTTGGCGGAGACGAGAGACAGGGCCTTCTCAGTGGTGGCCCCTTGGCTATGGAATGCCCTCCCTAGGGAGATCAGATCTGCTCCCTCCCTCTTGACTTTTCGGAGGCAAGTTAAAACGTGGCTATGTGAGCAGGCCTTCCCAAACGCAGTGTAGCTATGAAACTTTGATCTCGGAACAGTTAGAAAACGCGACTGGATAATGACTGGTAATGAAATACGGAGGACTTATGGTTTTTATTGTGTTACTGATGTTAATTGTAATTAATTTTTACCTGTTTAAATTATTTTGTACTGTTATGGGCATCGTATTGTGCCGTTTTGTAAACCACCATGAGTCGCTCTCGGGCTGAGAATGGCGGTATAGAAGCGTAGTAAATAAATAGTAAATAAATAAATAAACCTCAGCCCTCAAATCTCCATCATACTCACAATGGCTTGTCTGAGCTGCCTAGCTTGGCCACCAGCACATCTGAGGCTTTTTCTATACTAAAGAAAGCAGGAGGGCTTTTCCAAAATGGAGATCTCATCCCCAGGAAACAGGGTGGTCTCTAAACCAAAAGGATACTTTTTAAACCAATAGTTGCAAAAGGTTCTTGTGGGTTTTTTTGGGCTATATGGCCATGTTCTAGAGGCATTTCTCCTGACGTTTCGCCTGCATCTATGGCAAGCATCCTCAGAGGTAGTGAGGTCTGTTGGAAATAGGACAATGGGTTTATATATCTGTGGAATGGCTGGGGTGGGGCAAAGAGCTCTTCTCTGCTGGAGCTAGGTGTGAATGTTTCAACTGACCACCTTCATTAGCATTTGATGGCCTGGCTGAGCCTGGGAAAATCTTTTGTTGAGAGGTGTTAAGATGTGCCTGGTTGTTTCCTCTCTGCTGTTTTGCTGTTGTAATTTTAGAGTTTTTTAATACTGGTAGCCAGATTTTGTTCATTTTCATGGTCTTTCCTCCTTTCTGTTGAAATTGTCCACATGCTTGTGGATTTCAATGGCTTCTCTGTGTAGTCTGACATGGTGGTTGTTGGAGTGGTCCAGCATTTCTGTGTTCTCAAATAATCTGCTGTGTCCAGGCTGGTTCATCAGGTGCTCTGCTATGGCTGACTTCTCTGGTTGAAGTAGTCTGCAGTGCCTTTCATGTTCCTTGATTTTCCCAGGCTCAGCCAGGCCTTCAAATGCTAATGAAGGTGGTCAGTTGAAACATTCACACCTAGCTCCAGCAGAGAAGAGTCCTTTGTCCCACCCTGGTCATTCCACAGATATATAAACCCTTTTTCCTAATTCCAACAGACCTCACTACCTCTGAGGATGCTTGCCATAGATGCAGGCGAAACGTCAGGAGAAATGCCTCTAGAACATGGCCCTATAGCCCGAAAAAACCCACAAGAACCTAGCTGCAAAAGGCTTGCAGGCTGTTAATGTTTGATTATTAAGGTGCTGCTAAGACTGTAGCAACCCTGGGAAATACAAAGAGATGCTATTTCAAGCAATTAAAGAGCAATGCAAACCAAGCTCCTGTAAGATGGAACAGAACCACTGGATTAGAGTTTCAGCACTTTGTACCTTTTTGGGATTCGTTTCCACCTCCCCATCTTCTAAAACTCTGGGATTGTCGCAGAAGGAGTGAAAAGCGGAGCCAAGTCACTTGCCCAGGGAGACCTTGCTGGCGATAATAATAACCTCCCATATTTATGCTTCCCTGAGCCATAAATGTTTAATGGGGAGGCATGAGACGGGGTCATGTCGAAGGAAGAAATGTCGCTTCTGCTTTGTGCAAACGTATTTGGATAGATGATAAAGGAGGAAGGGGGGAGCCCTTAATATAGGCCCAATATGGGTCCCCAATCTGCCCTTTTGGGAATGCCGTTCGCCAAAGGACTCGGAGAAGTTGCAGAAGGAAGCAAAAATATTCTGGCACGGAAAAGGAAAAAGCAGAGCTCGCTAAGTTTGACCTTGCCTCCGATATATGGCGTTTCCCAATGTCTGCTATTTCTATCAAATCCCTCCTTTGCCCATTAGTGACCCACATCAATGGGAACATCCGCTTCGTGCTTTGCTCCGAAGTTGAAAAAGAGCCAACTTTTGCCCTTTTCACAGTCCCAGCGTATTGGAAATCTCTAGTTCAAAACGTATAATCATGTCCATTCCGTTGCTTTGGGAGAGGCATGGAACATAGAAATGACAAGTGGGGAGAAGCGAGGAGAAATATCGCTGTCACGTTGAGGAAGCCCACCCTTGGAGAGGCCGCCAAAGGAGACCCTTGGGCTTGTTACGCTGCCAGGAGATTGGGTTCTCCCGGCAGAGGGGAGCGCGGCACCCCACCTTTCCCTCTCTTCCTTCCAGGAAGGATCACAGCTTGGCGGTTCTGAGTGACAGATCGCATTTCGGGGAATGAAAGGAGGCCAACCACAAGAGAAAAGGGTCCTTCCCTTCAGCAGCGCAAACGTGATCGTGGAGGACAGGGACGACGGCCCTTCGAGGGACGCTTTCTGGCACCGGTTGAGATGCTGGAAGCCTTGAGGCAGGAGGCATCTTCAGCTGGTTATTGGAAGTTTGTGAGCTGAAGCTGGATGGCCATCTGTTGGGAGTGATTTAATTGTGCTTTTCCTGTCTGGCAGAAGAGGGTTGGACTGGATGCCCTTTGGGGTCCCTTCCATCTCAGAGTCACCCTACTTCTCCATGAACCCACTAATGTTAATGAGGCTGGATGGCTATCTGTCTGGAGGGATTAGATTGTGTCTTCCTTATGGCAGAATGGGGTCAGACTGGATGGTCTTTGGGGTCCCTTCCAACTCGGAGTCTTTGATTCTATCACCCTACTTCTCCATGAACCCATTAATGTTTATGAGGCCAGATGGCCATCTTTTGGGAAGGATCAGATTGTGTATTCCTGTATGGAACAATGGGGTCAGACTGGATGCCCTTTGGGGTCCCTTCCATCTCAGAGTCTTTGAGTCTATCACTCTACTTCTCCATGAACCCATTAATGTTTATGAAGCCAGATGGCCAACTCTTGGGAAGGATCAGATTGTGTCTTCCTGTATGGCACAATGGGGTCAGACTGGATGGTCTTTGGGATCCCTTCCAACTCGGAATCTTTGATTCTATCACCCTACTTCTCCATGAACCCATTAATGTTTATGAGGCCAGAGGGCCATCTCTTGGGAAGGATCAGATTGTGTCTTCCTGTATGGCACAATGGGGTCAGACTGGATGCCCTTTGGGGTCCCTTCCAACTCGGAATCTTTGATTCTATTGCCCTACTTGTCCATGAACCCATTAATGTTTATGAGGCCAGATGGCCATCTCTCTGGAAGGATCAGATTGTGTCCTCCTTATGGCAGAATGGGGTCAGACTGGATGGTCTTTGGGGTCCCTTCCAACTCGGAGTCTTTGATTCTATCGCCCTACTTCTCCATAAACCCACTGATGTCTATGAAACCCAATAGCCATCTGTATGGAGGGATTAGATTGTGTATTCCAGTATGGCAGAATGGAGTTGGACTGGATGCTATTTGGGGTCCCTTCACAACTTCTTTGAATCTATAGCCTTAATTCTACATGAACATCTTTGAATCTATAGCCCTACTTCTACATGAACCCGCTAATGTCTATGACGCCAGATGGCTATCTCTCGGGAAGGATCAGATTGTGTATTCCTGTATGGCAGAATGGGGTTGGACTGGATGCTCTTTGGGGTCCCTTCCATATCTAGGTGGCCTTAGATATGACTGAGAAAGAAAACATGTAGATAAATATGATTGACAATATATATAGGTCCACCTATCTTTGGTTGGCTGGCCATCTGTCAGGAGGGATTGGATGGTTTCCTTCCTGGCAGAACAGGGTTGGAGTTGACGGCCTTTGGGGGTCCCTTCCTATCTTTGGCTGATGGCCATCTATCAGGAGGGATCGGATGTTATCCTTCCTGGCAGAATGGGGTTGGACTGGACGGCCGTTGGGGGTCCCTTCCTATCTTTGGCTGGCTGGCCATCTGTCAGGAGGGATTGGATGGTTTCCTTCCTGGCAGAATGGGGTTGGACTGGATGGCCTTTCTTTGATTGGCTGGCCATCTGTCAGGAGGGATTGGATGGTTTCCTTCCTGGCAGAATGGGGTTGGACTGGACGGCCTTTGGGAGTCCCTTCCTATCTTTGGCTGGCTGGCCATCTGTCAGGAGGGACTGGATGGTTTCCTTCCTGGCAGAATGGGGTTGGACTGGACGGCCTTTGGGAGTCCCTTCCTATCTTTGGCTGGCTGGCCATCTGTCAGGAGGGACTGGATGGTTTCCTTCCTGGCAGAATGGGGTTGGACTGGATGGCCTTTGGAGGCTCCCTTCCTATCTTTGGCTGGCTGGCCATCTGTCAGGAGGGACTAGATGGTTTCCTTCCTGGCAGAATGGGGTTGGACTGGATGGCCTTTGGGGGGTCCCTTCCTTTCTTTGACTGGCTGGCCATCTGTCTGGAAAGATTGTATGGTTTCCTTCCTGGCAGAGTGGGGTTGGACTGGATGGCCTTTGGGGTGTCCCTTCCTATCTTTGGCTGACTGGCCATCTGTCAGGAGGGATTGGATGTTTTCCTTCCTGGCAGAACGGGGTTGGACTGGATGGCCTTTGGGCCATCCAACTCTAGGCTTCTGTGATCCTATGCATAACATACTGCAAGAAACCAAAATGAACTAATTTCCAAGATAGGATTAGGTAAGCCGTCGCCAACGTACTCAAATCCCAAATATGTCTATAATGCTCCAGGAAATCAATCATTTTCTCAGAGAAGGGAAATCGATGCCGAAAAGTGTTGCAAACCGTAATAATAACAGGAATAGAGCGAGGAATTGAATTCTCATCCCGAAAGCATTAGCAAGAATTAGGGAAGTGTTCGAATGGGGAGCCAGTGGACGTTCCCATCAACACCGTTCTAGAGCAGTGTTTCTCAACCTGGGGGTCGGGACCCCTGGTTGGGCCGCGAGGGGGTGTCAGAGGGGTCACCAAAGACCACCAGAAAACACAGTATTCTGTTGGTCATGGAGGTTCTGTGTGGGAAGTTTGGCCCAATTCAATCCTTGGTAGGGTTCGAATGCTCTTTGATTGTAGGTGAACTATAAATCCCAGCAACTACAACTCCCAAATGTCAAGGTCTATTTCCCCCAAACTCTACTAGTGTTTACATTTGGGCATACTGAGAATTCGTGCCAAGTTTGGTCCAGATCCATCGTTGTTTGAGTCTACAGTTCTCTCTGGATGTAGGTAAACTACAACTCCCAAAACTCCTCCATTGGAACCCTCTCTGCCATCTCAGTGTAAACACCTCCTTGGCGCTGCTCTTCTCTCTGTTTCCCGAAAGGAAGCCGTGGATCCGGTAAGCCTTCTGGACACCTGGGTGAGATTGCCGCCGGCATCTTTGAAGAGACTTTCATCATCTCTCCGCACTTAATCTTCTTTTCTGTAAGCGAGACGCGTTCCTGTCCTCAGAGGACTTCTCTCCTCACCGCTGGCTTTGGAGAAGTTACTTTCTGGTGTATAAGGCAGGAAAAGGGTGGGACTGGATGCCCTTGAGGGGTCCCTAAGAGCCTTGGATTCTACAACAACAACAACAATAACAACAGAATGTACTCGAGATATTGGAAGAAGAACCGGGTCACTAATAATAATAAATGGGTTGTTGTGAGTTTTCTAGCCCAGCAGCATTCTCTCCTGACATTTCACTCACATCTATGGCAGGCAGGCATCCTCAGAGATTGGAAACTAGGCAAGTGGGGTTTGTATATATCTGTGGAAGGATGTCCAGGGTGGAAGAAAGAACTCTGGTCTGTTGGAGGCAAGCGGGAATGTTGCACTGGGCACCTTGATCAGCACTGCATGGCCTTCTCACTTCAAAGTCAATCAGGGAGGGTATCTGTATAGAGGAGGCCTGCCTCCTGTTGCCTGGAGGCACCCTCTGTGGAATGATGTCCAGGGTAAGAGAAAGAACCCTTGTCTGTGGGAGGCAAGTGGGATTGCTGCCACTGGGCACCTTGATCAGCATTGCATGGCTTTGTCACTTCAAAGCCAATCAGGGAGGGTATCTGTATAGAGGAGGCCGGCCCCCAGTTGCCTGGAGGCACCCTCTGTGGAATGTCCATTGTCCATGGTGGGAGAAAGAACCCTTGTCTGTTGGAGGCAAGCGGGAATGTTGCACTGGGCACCTTGATCAGCATTGCATGGCCTTCTCACTTCAAAGTCAATCAGGGAGGGTATCTGCATAGAGAAGGCCTGCCTCCTGTTGCCTGGAGGCATCCTCTGTGGAATGTTGTCCAGGGTAAAAGAAAGAACCCTTGTCTGTGGGAGGCAACTGAGAATGTTGTCACTGGCCACCTTGAAAAGCATTGCATGGCCTTCTCACTTCAGAGTCAATCAGGGAGGATATCTGCCTAGAAGTAGTGAAGCAAGTGGAGTGTATATATATCTGTGGAATAATGTCCGGGATGAGAGAGAGTACTCTTGTCTGTTGGATGCAGGTGTGAATGTCGCCATTAGGCAGCTTGATTAGCACTGCATGACCTTGTCACTTCAAAGACAATCAGGAAGGGTATCTGCATAGAGGTGGCCTGGCCCCTGTTGCCTGGAGGCATCCTCTGTGGAATGATGTCCAGGGTGGGAGAAAGAACCCTTGTCTGTTGGAGGCAAGCGGGAATGTTGCCATTGGCAAGCTTGATCAGCATTGAGTAGCCTTGCAGCTGCAAAGTCAATCCGTGAAGGTATCTGCATAGAAGTAGTGAAGCAAGTGGATTGTACATAGATCTGTGGAATAATATCCAGGATGGGAGAGTGTACTCTTGTCTGTTGGAGGCAAGTGGGAATGTTGCCATTGGCCACCTTGATTATCATTGAGTTGCCTTGCAGCTGCAAAGTCAATCAGTGAGGGTATCTGCATAGAGGTAGTGAAGCAAGTGGAGTGTGTATATCCCTGTGGAATAATGTCCAGGGTGGGAGAGAGAACTCTTGTCTGTTGGAGGCAAGTGTGAAGGTTGCAATTGGCCAGCTTGATTGAATGGCCTTGCAGCTTCAAAGCCTGGCTGCTTCCTGCCTGGGGGGAATCCTTTGTTGGGAAGTGTTAGCTGGCCCTGATGGATTCTTGTCTGAATTTCCCCTGTTTTTTGAGTATTGCTCTTTGTTTATTGTCCTGATTTTGGAGTTTTTTAAATACGGTGTTCACATTCACTTGATTCGTGTTTGAGCGCTGCACAATCAGGGCCAGCTCACACCTCCCAACAAAGGATTACCAACAAAGGATTTTATAGCTGATGTCAAAGCCCTGAAAGATCTCCAAACTCACCTTCAAACCATCCATTTTAGTTTGGCTGGGAGCCTTATTTGGGTGGCCTCCCCTGGGGATGATGGGATACGTTATGAGTCATGGATCGGACCCCGATAGAGTCACAGGTTCGAGAAAGAGGAAAAAGCGGCCGATTTTGCACAAAGGCTTACATCCAAAATAGATTTTCTTTTTTTGCCCTCTGAAGTTAAATCCCTATTGATTTTGCCGGAGTTAACTTTCGCCCAAGGATTCTCTCGATTGCTTAGGATCTATCGATCCGCCATAATACCGCCAAAGCTCTCTTGGAGTCGGCAACGAAAAAAAAAACCTGCCCTTGCGCTCAGAGACTAGATTTGCAGGGTGCGAAATAGAGACCTGTCCATCATCCTCCCCAATTTTTTATTATTTTGTATTATTATTACTATTATAATTATATTGCATTATCATTCCATGTACATAGCAACACAGCACACATGCATATTGATTCCAAGTGTCTAGATTCGTCTCTGAATATCGGGCTTATTATTATTATTACTATTATTATTATTATTATTATTATTATTATTATTATATCTTATTGTCATTACATGTAATAATAATAATAATAAGCCCGATATTCATAGATGATTCCCAGACACTTGGATTTAATGTGCATGTGTTATATCGGGCTTATTA
>NW_026844589.1:33530159-33566604 GCF_025583915.1 Anolis sagrei ordinatus
TATTATTATTATTATTATTATTATTATTATTATTACTATTATTACAACACAGCCCACATGCACATTAAGTCCAAGTGTCTGGGATTCGTCTCTGAATATTGGGCTTATTATTATTATTATTATTAATATATTGTTTTATCATTCCATGTACATAGCAACACAGCACACATGCACATTAAGTCCAAGTGTCTGGGATTCGTCTCTGAATATTGGGCTCATTATTATTATTATCATTATTATTACTATTTTGTATTATTATTATATTGTATTATCATTCCATGTATATAGCAACACAGCACAGGTGCACATTAGTCCAAGTCTGGGATTCATCTCTGAATATCAGGCTTATTTTTATTACTACTATTATTATTATTATTTTCTATTATTATTACTATTATTATATTGTATTAGTATATGTACATAGTAAAACAGCACACATGCACATTAAGTCCAAGTGTCTGGGATACGCCTCTGAGTATCAGGTTCATTATTATTACTATTTTGTATTACTACTACTACTACTACTACTATTATTGTTATATTGTATTGTCATTCCATGTATATAGCAACACAGCACATGTGCACATTAGTCCAAGTCTGGGATTCATCTCTGAATATCAGGCTTATTATTATTATTATTATTACTATTACTATTATTATATTGTATTATTATATGTACATAGTAAGACAGCACACATGCACATTAAGTCCAAGTGTCTGGGATTCGCCTCTGAGTATCAGGCTCATTATCATTATTTTCTATTATTATTACTATTATTATTGCTCTTATATCGTATTATCATTCCATGTACATAGCAACACAGCACACATGCACATTAAGTCCAAGTGTCTAGGATTCATCTCTGAATATTAGGCTCTTCCCAAGGGCCTCAGATATTAGAGGTATTTTTGTATTATTATTATTATTATTATTATTATTATTATTATTATTATACTGTATTGTCATTACATGTGCATAATAACACAGCACACATGCATATTGGGTCCAAGTGTCTGGGATTCATCTCAATGTTGGGTTCTTCTAAGGACCTAGGAGATTAGAAGTATTTTTGTATTATTATTATTATTATTATTATTATTATTACTATTATTAATTTTATATTGTATTATTACTATTACTATTATATTGTATTAGTATTACATGTAAAACAATACTGTATTGGGCTCTTCCCATGGGCCTAGGATATCAGAGGTATATTATTATTAGTATCATTATTATTATCATTATGTATTATTATTACTATTACTATTGTATTATTATTTTATGTACGTAGCAACACAGCATACATGCACATTAAGTCCAACTGTCTGGGATTTGTTGTTGAATATCAGGCTCTTCCCGAGGACCATATTACTACTACTACTACTACTACTACTACTACTATTTGTGGTGAAGTGTGAATTTTAACCTACAGTTATGTATAATTATAGATAGGGGTTTAATAGGGTAAGTAATTAAAATAGCATAATTGGGGGGGAGCTGGGTTGCTGTGGAAAAAGGGGCGGAGCCAACTGCCACTTGGCAGGGCAGGCATTTTAAAACAGTCAATCTGTAGTCAGAGAACTGCAGGGAAGGTTGGTTCTACTGTGTTGAGAATCAGTAAAGCAGTCTGTAGTCAGAGAACTGCAGGGAAGGCTGGTTCTACTGTGTTGAGAACCAGGAAGGTTTAGGCTATTAGCCTGTGAGGTTTAGATAGATCAAGTTGACTTATTTAGATTAGTAGTTAGTGTATGAGCAAAAAAGGGGAGAGAAACCCGTAAGCATCTTTACTGCAACAGAAATAATATAGGGGGAAAAATAAGCTAGTATCTGAAGTGATCTGTTAAGGAAAGAAACACATTTGGAAGGAAAATAAGTTTAAAACCTGTCTAGTGGAAGGAACAGTCCTCTCAAGAGTTGTTTTATGAAATGTTATAAATGTAACCTCTAAAGAAATGTGCCTCTAGGAGTTAAGAAACATTGAAACTGTGCTGTCGCACGCTGGGCCTGTACATTAGACTGTACACAGGACATAAATTCTGTGTGCCCAACGGGACGGGGGCGAATAAAGGCCAAGCCGCGCGACCCGGGAAGAAACAAACAAAAGAGGACAACGAGGAGCGACGGGAGCAAAGGGCAAGCCAGGACAAGAGGGAGACGACCCGGGCGAAAACCAGGGACGGCCGACGGCTGCGGGCGGCCGGACCACGGAGTATGAGGAGAGGGGGTATTGTTGTTGTTGTTTTTATTTTGGCTAAAGGCAGGCCACAACAGTCACATAAAAGTCACATAAAAGTGTCTAAAGTGATCTGTTAAGGAAAGAAACACATTTGGAAGGAAAATAAGATTAAAACCTGTCTAGTGGAAGGAAAGGTCCTCTAAGAGTTGTTTTATGAAATGGTATAAATGTAACCTCTAAAGAAATGTGCCTCTAAAAGTTAAGAAACATTGAAACCATTACGCTTCTTCTATACTTCAATAAACTTGTCACGGTTTCTCTTAAAGCCAAGTCTCTGTTTCGAATACTTTCAAGTCAAGCCGCGCTACACATTGAAGAAAGACCAACAAAATATTACAAGCTATTAGCTGTGTAATCAAATTTGCAAATCCATTACAAATAGTAGTAGACCCTGATAAAATCATGGACATCCCTACTACTTCTGATGGCATTCTTACACTATTATTATTATATTGTGTTATTGTTGTTGTTGTTGTTGTTTTTATTTCGGCTCAAGGCAGGCCACAACAGTCACATAAAAGTCACATAAAAGTGTCTGAAGTGATCTGTTAAGGAAAGAAACACATTTGGAAGGAAAAAATGATTAAAACCTGTTTAGTGGAAGGAAAGGTCCTCTTAAGAGTTGTTTTATGAAATGTTACAAATGTAACCTCTAAAGCAGTGGTTCTCCACCTGGGGTCCCCAGATGTTTTTGGCCTTCAACTCCCAGAAATCCTAACAGCTGAAAAACTATCTGGGATTTCTGGGAGTTGTAGGCCAAAAACATCTGGGGACCCCAGGTTGAGAACCACTGCTCTAAAGAAATGTGCCTCTAAGAGTTAAGAAACATTGAAACCATTACYCTTCTTCTATACTTCAATAAACTTGTTACGGTTTCTCTTAAAGCCAAYTCTCTGTTTCGAATACTTTCAAGTATGTGTGTGTCAGCAGTAAGTCAGCACGAAGCTGATTGGTTGAGCTATGCCCGGGGAGCTAGCCGAGCCTGGGACTTTTGGGTACTGTTACATTTTTTTCCAGGTTTGAGCTATGTAGGTGATTGGAGAGAAGGAGAGAGAGACAGTTTGGAGTGTGCTTTTTAAGTCCCTTCCTGAAGGGTTTTTCGAGGAGCCGCAATCCTTCTTTTCTGAAGCCGTGCTTTAAATCCCAGGAGGAGGAGGAGGAGGAGGATAAGAAGAAGGCCTTGATCCCTTTCACGGCGTCCCCCTTCCATAATCTGGTCTGAGCCAAGGGCAGCTGCCACCTTACTAATCATCCCGCGTATGGCGCGCCAAAGGCATTAAAAGTCCAAAGGATCGGGACGCTTTTGGAACGTCGCTGCAAAAAACGCAATTGCAAAGAAGCAGATGTTGCGCTTATATCTCCAACACAAATAGGAAAAGCAATGCTAAGAGAGAAGAAATCCTACACAAAGCAGCTGCGTTGTCGTCGCATCCACTTCTGGCTTTTGGACAACTCAACACAGATAGTTACCGTATTATTACACTATGTAACATGGAATCCTTTGTTGGGATGCCTGGCTGCATCCTGCCTGAGGGAATCCTTTGTTGGGAGGTGTAAATAAAGAACAACACGGAGATTTATCCATCTATATAAATAAAAATGTCATGTTCGTTTGTGGGATTAACAGAACTCAAAAACCACTGGACGAATTGACACCAAATTTGGACACAAGGCACTTAACAACCCAATGTATGTCCTTCACTCAAAAAAATTGATTTTGTAATTTGGGAGTTGTAGTTGCTGGGATTTATAGTTTCACCCACAATCAAAGAGCATTCTGATCCCCACCAATGGACCAAACTTGACATGAATATTCCATATGCCTAAATATGAACACAGATGGCGTTTGGGGGGGAATAGACCTTGACATTTGGGAGTTGTAGTTGCTGGGATTTATAGTTCACCCACAATCAAAGAGCATTCTGAACTCCACCATGACCAAATGAAAGTATGCACAAACACAATGACCAACAATCTTGGACAGCAATGATCTGGTATGATTTGGGTGGGTGGGGGGGTTGGGGTTGCTGAGTTGTAGTTGCTGGATTTATAGTTACACCTACAATCAAAGAGTATTCTGACCCAACAATGGAATTGAACCAAACTGCACACAGACTCCCATGACCAACATAAAATACTGGAAGGGTTTGGTGGGCATTGACCTTGAGTTTGGAAATTGTAGTTCACCCACATCCAGAGAGCACTGTGGACTCAAACAATGATGGATCTGGACCAAACTTGGCACGAATATTCCATATGCCCGAATATGAACACAGATGGAGTTTGGGGGAAATAGACCTTGACATTTGGGAGTTGTAGTTACTGGGATTTATAGTTCACCTACAATCAAAGAGCATTCTGAACTCCACAAACAATGGAATTGAACACCATGACCAACAGAAAATACTTAAGGCCATCCAGTCCAACTCTTCACCAGGGCAAGAAAATGTAATCAGAGCCCTCCTGACAAAGAGCCATCCAGTCATAAATATAGATAGATAGATATGATTCTCTCACACACACACAGATATAGTATCACAGATTTGAAAGAGATTACAGACTATATTCAATGATATATCTCTCATAGAATCATAGATTTGGAAGAGACTCCAAAGGTCATCCAGTCCAACCCCCTTCCATGCATGAATAAACCATCCAATCCCTCCCAAAAGATGGCCATGCAGCCATCAATATACTAGATAGATATACTATATCTCATAAAATTATAGATTTGGAAGAGACTCCAAAGGTCAAGCAGTCCAACCCCGTTCCTTGCATGAATACACCATCCAATCCCTCCCAACAGATGGCCATCCAGCCATCAATATACTAGATAGATCATACTATATACTATATCTCTCATAGAATCATAGATTTGGAAGAGACCCCAAACGACATCCAGTACAACCCCCTTCCATACATGAATACACCATGTGATCCCTCCCAACAGATGACCATCCAGCCATCAAAATACTAGATAGATAATAAAAATATATATACTATGATGTATCTCTCATAGAATCATAGATTTGGAAGAAATTCCAAAGGTCATCCAGTCCAACCCCCTCCCATGCCTGAATACACCATCCAATCTCTCCCAACAGATGGCCATCCAGCCATTAATATACTAGATAGAAAATAGACTATATACAATGATATATCTCTCATAAAATTATTGATTTGGAAGAGACTCCAAAGGTCATCCAGTCCAACCCCCTTCCATGCATGAATACACCATCCAATCCCTCCCAACAGATGGCCATATATACTAGATAGATAATAAATTATATACTATGATATATCTCTCATAGAATCATAGATTTGGAAGAGACTCCAAAGGTCATCCAGTCCAACCCCCTTCTATGCATGAATACACCATCCGATCCCTCCCAACAGATGGCCATCCAGACTGAAGAATTGGATGGCAACACAATGGAGGCAAGGAGATAATGATGATGATGATGATGATAATAATAGCAATAATAATAATAATAATTAAATAAATAATATAATATAATGAGTCTGCTGTGGACTCGTGTTTCTAATAATAATAATAATAATAATAATAATAATAATAATAATAATAATAAATCTTTATTTAAATCCTTACACGGCCCAAACCCACGCTCTGGTTACATCCCGTTTAGACTACTGCAACGCTCTCTACGTGAGGTTGCCTTTGAAGACAGCTCGGAAGCTCCAACTAGTCCAACGCTCGGCAGCCATGATTTTAACAGGAGCGGAGCGCAGGGAGCATACAACCCCCCTGTTGCGCCAACTCCACTGGCTACCGATCTGCTACCGGGCTGAATTCAAAGTGCTGGCGTTGGCCTTTAAAGCCCTAAACGGTTCCGGCCCAAGATACCTATCCGACCGCATCTCTGCCTATGAACCCACCAGGACTTTGAGATCTTCCGGGGAGGCCCTGCTCTCGATCCCGACTGCTTCTCAAGCTCGGCTGGCGGGGACGAGAGATAGGGCCTTCTCGGTGGTGGCTCCTCGGCTGTGGAACGCCCTTCCTACGGACATTAGACTAGCACCATCTCTAATGGTATTCCGCAAAAAGTTGAAGACCTGGATGTTTGTGCAGGCGTTTGAGTAATTTAGTGCAATCTGGTAATGGAACATAGGAATGGAACAATGGACGACGAACCTGGACTACGCTTGGATGATGAGAAGATTGGGTACAGTTGTTTTTTGTAATAATTGTGCATTGTAATTGCTTATTGGTAATTTATGGATAATGTGTTAAGTCAATTGTTATATGTTGTATGGAACCACTGCTGTTTCTACTGTTTTTACTGTTTGTGAACCGCCGTGAGTCACCTTCGGGCTTGAGATACAGCGGTATAGAAGCAAAGTAAATAAATAAATAAATAAATAAACCATCTTAAATGCTAAGCAAGATGCTAAGGAAACGGAGAAGTGTGCCTTTTGCACAAGCGTGTGCCAATGTCTTCTCCAACAATCCTATAGAAAAATGGATTTCTCCTTTTATTTGCATCCGAATTGCCTTTTGGGGGTTTGGAAAGGAACTTGCTTCCCAACCCGACAAAACAATTTACCCATCGATTGATTTCACAACCACAGTCTTTCCTACCGTTTTCCCCTCGCTCTATTTCCAGCCTCTCCGCAACAATATAGAGAACGAGATAGAGATATATGGCAATAAATAGCTATAGAGAGAGAAATAGATATAGAGGCATTGAGAGAGAATTAGATAGCGAGATCTATTGTGATAAATAGATGAGAGAGAGAGATAGGGATGGAGAGAAGGAAATAGAGAAAGAAAGAGATAGATAGAGGTAGAGATAGGTGTATATGGAGAATAATAGATGTCGTGGTATATAGAGATATATAGAAGGAAATATTGGGATATATAGATCTAGATGAAGCCAGAATATATATGAGGCTGGAAGCCTTCTCTGGACTTTTGATTGTATTTTTATTATCTTTCTCTCTTACAATCATAGATTTGGAAGAGACCCCAAAGGTCATCCGTTCCACCCCCCTTCCATGCATGAATACACCATCCGATCCTTCCCAACAGATGGCCATCTAGCCATAAATATGATAGAGAGATTGACTATATTCTATTATATCTCTCAATATGAGAGATAGATAGACTATATTCTATTATACCTCTCATACAATCATAGATTTGGAAGACACCCCAAAGATCATCCATTCCAACCCCCTGTATTCATGTATGAATGCACCATCCGATCCTTCCCAACAGATGGCCATCTAATCATCAATATGATAAATAGATAGAGCGACTATATTTGATTATATCTCTCTTACAATCATAGATTTGGAAGACATCCCAAAGGTCATCTGTTCCAACCCCCTTCCATGCATGAATACACCATCTGATCCTTCCCAACAGATGGCCATTTAGCCATCAATATGATAGAGAGATTGACTATATTCAATTATATATCTCAATATGATATATATATATATATATATATATTATACCTCTCATAGAATCATAGATCTGGAAGACACCCCAAAGGTCATCCGTTCCAACCCCCTTCCATGCATGAATACACCATCCGATCCTTCCCAACAGATGGCCATCTAGCAATCGATATGATAGAGAGATCGACTATATTCAATTATATCTCTCAATATGATAGATAGATAGACTATATTCTACTATATCTCTCTTACAATCATCAGTTTGGAAGAGACCCCAAAGGTCATCCATTCCAACCCCCTTCCATGCATGAATACACCATCCGATCCTTCCCAACAGATGGCCATCTAGCCATCAATATGATAAATAGATAGAGCGACTATATTTGATTATATCTCTCTTACAATCATAGATTTGGAAGACACCCCAAAGGTCATCCGTTCCAACGCCCTTCCATGCATGAATACACCATCCGATCCTTCCCAACAGATGGCCATCTAGCAATCGATATGATAGAGAGATCCACTATATTCAATTATATCTCTCAATATAATAGATTTATAGACTATATTCTATTATACCTCTCATAGAATCATAGATCTGGGAGAGACCCCAAAGGTCATCCATTCCAACCCCCTTCCATGCATGAATACACCATCCGATCCTTCCCAACAGATGGCCATCTAGCCATCAATATGACAGATAGATTGACTATATTCTATTATATCTCTCAATATGATAGACAGCTAGACTATATTCTATTATACCTCTCATGCAATCATATATTTGGAAAAGACCCCAAAGGTCATCCATTCCAACCCCCTTCCATGCATAAATACACCATCCGATCCGTCCCAACAGATGGCCATCTAGCCATCGATATGATAGAGAGATCAACTAGATATAGATAGATAGATTATATTCTATTATATATTTATCAAAGAATCATAGATTTGGAAGAGACCCAAAGGTCATTCAGTCCAACCCCCTTCCATGCATGAATACACCATCTGATCCTTCTTAACAGATGGCCATCTAGTCATCAATATAATAGATAAATAGATACCCCCTTTCAGGCATTTAATGGACTATCTATAGATAGATAGATTAATAGATAGATAGATAGTCCAACCCCCTTCCATGCATTTAATACACCATGCGATCCCTCCCAACAGATGGCCATCCAGCCATGAATATACAAGACAGATAATAGACTATATACTCTATCTCTCATACAATCATAGATTTGGAAGAGACCCCAAAGGTCTCATTCCAACCGCCTTCCATGCATGAATACACCATCCAATCCTTCCCAACAGATGACCATCTAACCATCAAAGCCTGGCTGCTTCCTGCCTGGGGGAATCCTTTGTTGGGAGGTGTTAGCTGTCCCTGATTGTTTCCTGTCTGGAATTCCCCTGTTTTTTTTATTGTTCTTTATTTACACCTCCCAACAAAGGATTCCCTTGGTCAGTAAGCAGCTAGGCATCCTCAGAGGTTGTGCGGTCCCTTGGAAACGAAGCAAGTGAGGTTTATATCACTGTAGAATAATGTCCAGGGTGGGAAAAAAACTCTTGTCTGCTTGGGCTGCCATTGGCCAGCTTGATTAACATTGAATAGCCTTGCACCTTCAAAGCATAGCTGATCCTACTGGGGGCAGTCCTTTGTTGGGAGGTATTATTTATCGTATCAGAAGCGAGCCGAGAATACAGTTGTAATGTTTGTTTTTTTTTAAAAAAAAAAGACACATCCTTCCTTTGTGCTGGCCAGTGACCATAATAAAGTTTTGTATTGTATTGTACTGCCTTGCAACTTCAAAGCCTGGCTGATTCCTGCCTGGGGGAATCCTTTGTTGGGAGGTGTAAGCTGGCCTAACACTCAAAACCAGAGAATTCCAGACATGAAACAATCAGGGCCTCCTAACAGCTCCCAACAACGGATTCCCCCAGGCA
The DNA here is from genome assembly GCF_025583915.1 of Anolis sagrei ordinatus. Lineage (NCBI taxonomy): Eukaryota > Metazoa > Chordata > Lepidosauria > Squamata > Anolidae > Anolis > Anolis sagrei. The sequence goes on from NW_026844589.1 coordinate 33,539,774, forward strand.
GGACGCTGCCAGACCTTGAAGCTGCAAGGCTATTCGATGCGGATCAACTCTTTATTTACTGCCCTGAATTTAGAGTTTTTAAAAACATTCCACAGATGTAAATACACCCTACTTGCCTTGTTTCCAACAGACCTCGATGCAGATACCCTCACTGATTGACTTTGCAGCTGCAAGGCTATTCAATGCTAATCAAGGTGGCCAATTGAAACCGGCACACTTGCCTCCAGCAGACAAGAGTTCTTTCTTTCCCCCATCCTGGACATTATCCCAACAGACCTCACAGCCTCTGAGGATGCCTGCCATAGATGTGGGTGAAACGTCAGGAGAGAATGCTTCTGGAACATGCCCAGACAGCCGGAAAGATCACAGCAAGCCATGAAAGCCTTCGACAACAGATTGGAAAGCCTATTAGTTTGACGGATGAGAAAAGACTGAGGAAGGAGTGAAGGAATGAAGGAGTGAAGGAAGGGGGAAGGAAGGAAGGAGCGAAAGAAGGAAGGAAGGAAAGAGTGAAGGAAGGAAGGAGAGGAAGGAAGGAGTGAAAGAAGGAAGGAGAAGGAAAAAGAAGGAGAAAGAAGGAAAAGAGCAAGGAAGGAGAGCGAAAAGAAGGAGGTACGGCATGGTGGGAAAGCTACGACAGAGAAGGGGGAATGAAAAAGAAGAAGGAGAAGGAAGGAAGAGTGAAGGAGAAAGGGGAAGGAAGGAAGAGAGAGGAAGGGAAAGAAGGAAAGAGGAAAGGAAGGGAGGAGAGGAAGGAAGGAAAAGGAAGGGAAGGAAGGAAGGAAGGAGCGAAAGAAGGAAGGAAGGAGCGAAGGAAGGAAGGGGGAAGGAAGGAAGGAGCGAAAGAAGGAAGGAAGGAGCAAAGGAAGGAAGAAGCGAAGGAAAGAAGGACCAAAGGAAGGAGTGAAAGGAGGAAGGAGGAAGCGAAGGAAGGAAGGAGTGCTAAAAGGAAGAAAGGAATGAAACAAGGAAAGAAGGAGTGAAGGAGCAAAGGAAGGAAGGAGCAAAGGAAGGCAGGAGGAAGGAAGGAAAAAAGACTGAGATTGAAAAGAAGTTGTTGAGTCAACATTAGCGGACGAGCGATGATTAATTCATGCTTTGCGATGAGAGGATGTCATGTCATAGAGTTCAACGTTCAATTATTATTATAATTATTATTAATGTGGAATTCAATGCTATATTATTATTTTAGGGGGGGAAATGAAGAAGGAAGAAGGGACGTTGAAGGAGTGAAAGAAGGAAGGAAAGATGGACTGGAAGAAGAAGAAGAAGAAAAAGAGTGGAGAGAGACCCCCAAATGTGAGGATGGGGCACCATTGAAGGTAAGGGTCCCTACAGGAAGGGGAAAAGTTTGGGGGCATCTCCCTCTCCTATATCCTGGAAGGAGGGTCCTATCTACTCAATGGAGATAAGGAATAGATAGGGACCCCCCCCTTTGTCACCCCCCTCCTGGATACTGTTCCTCACCCAAAGGCCCCCTCCTCACCCCTTGATGCCTCCCACCTGGGACTTCTCTTGGGGTCCATCCTCCAGCGGAGCCGAGCCCCCCACATTCTTCCAGCGCTCGTTGACCATCTTCAGGGCCGGGGGGGGGGGCAACCAAGACCCCCCTCTGGAAGCTCTTTTCCTTCTGTTGCTGCTCCTGTTCTTCTGTCAGAGAGGGAAGGAAGGAGGGGGGAAGAGACCCTCCTGAGAGGGAAGGATGGAGGAGGAGAGGAGGGGCTGGCTGATGGGGAGACCCCCCTCCTTTCTTCTCTCCTTCCCTCCTTCCCTCCCTCCCTTTAGAAACAAAAGGGAGACCCCCAGGCAGACCTCCCTGCCTCTGTTTGTTGAAGGGAAGGAAGGAAAAAGGGGGGGGGGGGGTCCGCAAGAGGCTGGCCAAGCTTTGCCCTCCTCCTCCTCCTTCTCTTCTTCCTCCTTCGCTCTCTCTTTCCTTCTGCTTTCGCTCTGGGGAGGAGGAGGGGAGGGGGAGAAAGGAAGGAGGGAGGGAGGGGAGAAGGAAAAGTGAAGAGAGGGAGAGGGAGGTGCGGGAGAAAAGAGGGGGGCAAGGAAGGAAGAGAAGTCGAGAGAGGGAGAGGGCGAGGGGAGGGGGAGCTAAGGTGAAGACGTCATACTGCTCTTAAAGATAGAGGTGAGAAGAGGGGTGGAAGGAAGAGACAGTATAGGGATTGTTTTTTGGGGGGGGAAAAAACCCAGGAAAGAGGGGAAGCGCAAGGAGAGGAGAATAGTAAAATGATAGTAATACTGATCTATTAAAGGCAAACTTGATAGTAAGCAGCAATGGAAGGAAGGATGGAAGTGTTTTTGGGGACTGAAGGAAGGGAGAAGGCAGAAGGGTGGATTCAGGAAGGAAGGATGCATGAGCATGAAGTACGGTTTTGACCTTAATGTGGTTGATGAATGATAGAAGTCACAGGAAGAATGGACAAAGTATAAGGAGAATTAGAGGGAGACAGGGAAAGAAAGGGGAGGAAGGAAGCACAAAAGGGAGGGTGGAAGGAAGGGAAGAGGGAAGGAAGGAAGAAGGAAGGACAAAAGAAAAGAAGGGAAGGATGGAAGGAGAAAGAGGGAGACAGGGAAGGAGTGACGAAAGAGGGGAGGAAGGAAGCACAAAAGGAAGCACAAAAGGAAAGGAAGAGGGAAGGAAGGAAGGAAGGAAGAAAGGGAAAGAAGGGAAGGAGAAGGAGAAAGAGGGGACAGGGAAGGAGTGACGAAAGAGGGGAGGAAGGAAATACAAAAGGGAGGAAGAGAAGGAAGGAAGGAGAAAGGAAGGAGCAATGGAAAGAAAGGGGGAAGAAGAAAGAGGAAAGGAGAGTAAAGAAGGAAGAAGGGCGATCGAGGGAAGGAAGGAGCGATCGAAGGAAGAGGGGAAGGAAGGAAATAGTGAAGGAAGGAAGGAGCAACAGAAGAAAGGGGGAAAGAAGGAAGGAGGAAAGAAGGGGAAAGGAAGGAGGGAAGGAAGGAAGGAAGGAGCGATGGAAGAAAGGGGGGAAGGAAGGAAATAGTGAAGGAAGGAAGGAGTGACGGAAGAAAGGGGGAAGGAGCGAAAGAAGGAAGGAGCAATGGAAGAAAGGGAGGAAAGAAGAAACGAGGAAAGGAAGGAGTGACAGAAGGAAGGAAGGAACGATGGAAGAAAGGGGGGAAGGAAAGAAATAGTGAAGGAAGACGTGAAGGAAGGAAGGAGTGAAGGAGAAGGAAGGAAGGAAGGAGTGATCGAAGAAAGGGGGAAGGAAGGAAGGAAGGCGCAAAGTAGAGGAAGAATGTGAGGGGAGAAGGTGGGTAAGGAGGGGAACTCCAGTCCCCCAAGAGAAGCCCCCTCCCCTCCACACTCCTTGCCCTTCCCTCTCTGGAATGTGGGGAGAGGGGCTCCCCCATGGAGAGCCAACTTTCAGGAAGGAGTGGGCCATGGAAGTGGGAGTGCTCTGTGTTGAGAGGCCCAAGGCGATGCTTAGTGGGGGCTTATGTCTTTTTTGGGGAGGGGGAGATGTTGTGGAATGGGCAAGAATGCCAGGCCAAGCGTGCAAGGGCTCAAGCAGGAGCTGTCCATCCCTCTCCTTTTCCTCCCAGCCTAGCTTTGGGAAGGGCTTCTCCTTTATGGGGAGAGTAGTCCCACACCCAAGCTTGGCGGATCAAAGGGGACCCCTCCTCATCTTTGCAAGAAGTTTGGCATGTCCCATTCTCCCTGAAGAAGAAGGAGAAGATTGCAGTCGGTGAGCTCTCTCCAAACCCTCTTCCATGGGCTTCTCTTGGAGCATTGGCTGGAAGGTTTGGATCGTGAAGGTTCTCTCTGCCAAGTTTGGTCCAGGTCCATCATCGGTGGGGTTCGGAGTGCTCTGATTGCAGGTGAACTAGACATCCCAGGACCTACAACTCCCAAACATCAAAGCCAATTCCACCCCAAATCCAGCAGAATTCAAATTTGGGCATATTGGGCATGCGTGCCAAATTTGGTGCCGATCCATTGTTGTTTGCATTCATAGTGCAATCTGGGTGTAGGTGAACTATAATTCCCGATAAACCAAGGTGAATTTTCCCCAAAGGCCTCCTACACTTTGTGTTGGTCATGGAGGGGGGGTTCTCTGTGCTAATTTAGGCCTAGGGCCATCATTGGTGGAGTCCGGAGTGCTCTTGGATTGCAGGTGAACTATAAATCCCAGTACCTACAATGGTTATAAATCAAGGTAAATTTCTCCAAACTTCTCCAGTATTTATCGTTTGCTGTGGAGGTTCCAAATATGGTCCAGGTCCATTGTCAGTGGGGGTCACAGTGCTCCAACTTGATGCAGGGTGAACTACACTTTCCGTCATGTGGAGTCAATCCCACAAACTCTTCCAGTATGTTCAGTTGCTGCTCTGTTTGTTATACAGATGGAGTTGAAAAGAGTGGGAAAGGGTTAAGGGAGAGGCAGTGGGTGGGGAGGGGGGTTTCCATGCAAATTTCACACCAATGGAGAGAGAAAGGAGCCCTGGGATGCCTGCCTAAGTGGAGGAAACATTTCAAATCTAGGATGAAATGTTTTCCGAATGAAAACATTCCTTGGGTGGTTGGTGTTTGGAGAGGGTCGAAGTTGGCCCTTGCCTCTTGGAATTGGACACTTTGATCAATCAAGGGATCATCTGCATACCCACGTTGTGTGAGAAAGAAGTCCAAAACACCTGGAGTGAGGGCCCAAGTTGGTCTATGGCTTTGTCCTCTTGGAACTGGACACCGGTCAATCAAGGGTCATGTGCATACCCATGTTGTGGGATGGAAGTCCAAAACACTTGGATGGAAGACCAAAGTTGGCCCATGCCTTTGTCCTCTTGGAACTGGACATGTCAGTCAATCAAGGGATCGTCTGCATACCCACGTTGTGGGAGTTGAAGTCCAAAACACCTGCAGGGAAGGCCCCACTTGGCCCATGCCTTTGTCCTCATGGAACTCGACACTCCAGTCCATCAAGGGGTCATCTGCATACCCATGTTGTGGGATCTGAAGTCCCTCTGAAGTCCAACACCCTTGGAGGGAGGGCCCAAGTTGGCACATGCCTTTGTCCTCTTGGAACTGGACACTTCGGTCAATCAAGGGATCATCTGTATACCCACATTGTGGGATCGGAAGTCCAAAACACCTGGAGGTAGGACCAAAGTTGGCCCATACCTTAGCCCTCTTGGAAGTGGACATGTCAGTCAATCAAGGGGTCATCTGCATACCCACATTGTGGGAGTTGGAGTCCAAAACACCTGGAGGGAGGGCTCAAGGTGGCCCATGGCTTTGACCTCTTGGAACTGGACACTTCGGTCCATCAAGGGGTCATCTGCATACCCATGTTGTGGGAGTTGGAGTCCAAAACAACTGGAAGGAGGCCCAAGTTGCCCCATGCCTTTGTATCTGTCAATCAAGGGTCATCTGCATACCCATGTTGTGGGATCTGAAGTCCAAAACCTCTGGACGGTGGGCCCAAGTTGGCCCATGCCTTTGTCCTCTTGGAACTGGACACCGGTCAATCAAGGGATCATCTTCATACCCATGTTGTGGGAGTTGAAGTCCAAAACACCTGGAGATAGGACTAAAGTTGGCCCATGCCTTTGTCCTATCTATCTTGGAACGGGACACTTTGGTCAATCAAGGGATCATCTGCATACCCACATTGTGGGATCGGAAGTCCAAAAGACCTGGAGGGAGAACCCAAGTTGGCCCATGCCTTTGTCCTCTTGGAACTGGACATGTCAGTCCATCAAGGGGTCATCTGCATACCCACATTGTGGGATTGGAAGTCCAAAACACCTGGAGGGAGGGCCCAAGTTGGCTCATGCCTGCTCTAATATGTTTGTTTTCAAAGGAGGAATCCTAAGCAGGGATTCGGATGACAAAGTGTGCAATTTGGCCGCTTTTTGCGCATGACGTTCGGCAGCAAATACCTTTTTTAGGTTTCAGAGTTTGGGAAACAGAGCTGCGCACAAGATTCGACGGCGCCTTAGAATAGAGTCAACATACAGCACGGTTTTTAGGTTCCTGCCGAGACCATCTCTGCTCATTCCCAACCCTTTTCGAATCTGTCCGTACGTAGAACCGGGGTCCGGCTCCTTGCGAGACCCTGCCTTCGACTTCACTCCGAGAGTGAAATTGGCCATTAAAAATACATTCATCTGGGCTTCGTCTTGGCAATCCGTCGCGGGAGTGATTCAGCGGAGATGTCACTTTGCGGCACCGGAACGCGGCTGGATTCAGTCCAAGCCCAGCGACTCATTTTGTGCAGCGGGCGGCCGTTTAATTTCACATCGAACACAACTTGACACCCAGCCAAAATACGAAAGAAGCAAGGGAGAGGAGAGAATAATAAGAGCAGGGGAGAAAGCGAGGGGAGTGGGATTGCGCAGATTGCCTTCTTTGGGGGAGTCTCCTCGCTGATCTTCTCTCTAATGCGCAGACAGATATGATACCATCAGGAAGATTGGATTTTGCCCTCCTTAAAACGTCTGCTTTGCAGGAAGACACAACTTGAACCCTCCCGACAGATATCCATGAAAATCTACACTTGAATCCAAATCCTAGACTTGGAAGGGGGCTCCAGAGGTCATCCAGCCCAGCCCTATTTCTGATACAGTTCGTGCAAGCATTTCCTATGTCTGCAGACAGACAGATCATTGTAACGGAACCACAACAATAGGGAATGACTTTAAAATAGAATTTGTTAAAAAAAAATACAGATTCAATTCATGCAAATCGTAAATCTTTGAGTCCGCAGGTTGTGCCAGTCAGTTTTCATATGAGATTGTTTCTAGTGCCCAGTTTTTGTTTGATATTCAAGTATTGCTTATAAGTCAGTTGATGGCACGATCGTCAGCATAGATGAAACTATGAGAGCATTTAAAGCTTCAGAGACCTTCCATCCAACCATTTCAAAGTTCTTTGCTTGGGCGGTGACGGCACGATCATCAGCATAGATGAAACTATAAGAGCTCCTAAAACTTTGGAGGGCTTCTGTCCAATCATTTCAAAGCTCCCTGCTTGGGCGGTGATGGCATGATCTTCAGCATAGATGAAACTATAAGATCATCTAAAGCTTTGGAGGGCTTCTGTCCAATCCTTTCAAAGCTCTGTGCTTGGGCAGTGATGGCACGATCGTCAACATAGATTAAACTATAAGAGCATTTAAAGCTTCGGAGAGCTTCTATCCAACCATTTCAAAGCGCCCTGCTTGAGTAGTGATGGCACAATCGTCAGCAAAGATAATACTATAAGAGCACCTAAAGCTTTGGAGGACTTCTGTTCGAATCCAGGGAGAGCGTGGATGAGCTCCCTCTGTCAGCTCCAGCTTTGTATGGGGGGACATGAGAAAAACCTCCCACAAGGATGGGTATATATTATATTATAAATTTCTCAAGTTTCTCAAGTCACTCCTGACACGAGAAAAAAATATTTATATTATATTATATTATATTATATTATATTATATTATATTATATTATATTATATTATAATGGCCCACGGCAATGTCCTTGCAGACGGCCAATACTCTCACACCAGACGTGACTTGCAGTTTTTCAAGTTGCTCCCGACACGAAAAAAAATCTGATATTTATTAGCAGTCGCTCATCCAGATACTAACCAGGGCTGACCCTGCTTAGCTTCCAAGGCTAGACATAGTCTGCTATCTTTAGCATATTTAATAAAGCCAAAAGTCTCACGAATGATTTCTGTGAAACTGCATTTTCTTTAAGGATGATAAAACATCAAATCATCCAGGCGTGCCCTGGGCAACGTCCTTGCAGATGGCCAATTCTCTCACACCAGAAGCGACTTGCAGTTTTTCAAGTTGCTCCTGACACGAGAATATTTATGTTATATTATATTATATTATATTATATTATATTATATTATATTATAATGGCCCCCTGGGCAATGTCCTTGCAGACAGCCAATTCTCTCACACCAGAAGCGACTTGCAGTTTCTCAAGTCATTCCTGACATGAGAAATTATATTATATTATATTATATTATATTATATTATATTATATTATATTATATTATATTATAATAGCCCCCTGGGCAACATCCTTGCAGACGGCCAAATCTCTCACACCAGAAGCGACTTGAAGTTTCTCAAGTCATTCCTGACATGAGAATTTATATTATATTATATTATATTATATTATATTATATTACATTATAATGTTTCCCTGGGCAACGTCCTTGCAGATGACCAATTCTCTCACACCAGAAGCGACTTGCAGTTTTTCAAGTTGCTCCTGACACGAGAATATTTATGTTATGTTATATTATATTATATTATATTATATTATATTATATTATAATGGCCCCCTGGGCAATGTCCTTGCAGACAGCCAATTCTCTCACACCAGAAGCGACTTGCAGTTTCTCAAGTCATTCCTGACATGAGAAATTATATTATATTATATTATATTATATTATAATGTTTCCCTGGGCAACGTCCTTGCAGATGGCCAATTCTCTCACACCAGAAGCGACTTGCAGTTTCTAAAGTCACTCCTGACATGAGAAAAATATATATTATATTATATTATATTATATTATAATGGTCCCCTGGGCAACATCCTTGCAGACGGCCAATTCTCTCACACCAGAAGTGACTTGCAGTTTCTGAAGTCACTCCTGACATGAGAAATATATATATACTATATTATAATTTTATATTATATTATATTATATTGGCCCCTTGGGCAACGTCCTTGCAGACAGCCAATTCTCTCACACCAGAAGCGACTTGCAGTTTCTCAAGTTGCTCCTGACACGAAGAAAAGGGCTCTTTGGAGCATCTTCTGCTCGGTTCTATTCTCTGCACTTTTCTATTTTTCTTTCCAACCTGAAAAGACAATTCTAAACAAAAGTGTAAGGAAAACAGCTCCATTTGGGGTCCATTCTCAAGGGTTGCAATCTGGACTTTACCTTCCTTTCCAAGCATGCTTTACGTTGCTGGAAATTGGGGTTTCCCTCCAGTTTTGGGGGTCCCTTGCTCTTTGAATGGACCCTGAATGCCAGGCTCCAAAGCCCCGCTCAATTCCCTTTAATGTCTCCTCCTGAGGCGGATAATATCCCACTTATGTCTGAGTGCACTCCACAAAAGTGGAGCTCTTAGGCCTATTACGGGGCAGTAAAAACCTCGACTGAAATATCACAAATTGTATTGCAACGGTGGGATTTCTAGTTCAGCTCCAAATCCAAATGGGAACCGGACTCGTTTCAAAAGATGGCGAAACACCACCTCTCCTCTGTTGCCTGGTTTTAGGTCCATATCTCATGTTAATGCCGAAAGTTCGTCAGCGGGTGTTCATAATCGTAAACTCATTTGCGGCTTTCTTTCGGCAGGAAACGAATGGCTTTGGGCGCAGAGTGAACGGCGCTTGCTTTATGATCCTAGAGCCTAATCTAGGCCTAAGTACGTACGCGCAATGCGAAATGTATGGCAGTGCCATAGGAATGTGTCATATCGAAATCTGTTGGGTTGGCTTGCAAAGACAGGCTGTGTACATTTGCAAGGATAGATGGAGCGCGGGATTTTCTCTGTCATTGGGGTGTTTTCTTATCCTTTCCTGATGCATCTGCTCCATTCCAACCAAGGCTTTTCAAGGGCCTCCATTGCAGAAATCAGGTCAGACTGGATGACTTCTGGGGTCCCTCCCGACTCTTGGGATATTACCATATCATTTTTGGTCAAGGGTGCAAATCGGAGACCCAAGCCTTCCTATATATCTGCATCTTACATGGCATCTTCCTCCATTGCAGAATGGGCTAGACTAGATGGCCTCTGGGGTCCCATCAAACTCTAAAGTTATTTAGACTCTTAGTATTACTTTAATGCAAATAAGAGTGTCAAACCTATATATGTATATGTATATATATCCCACAGATCTTGGAAATGAATGGGGTTGAGCTGGGTGACCTTTGAAGCCCCCTTCTCATTCTAGGCCTATTTACATTGTTAGGATTATACTTTTCTTATCATTCATTCCCGTGCCGGCAGGACTGAAGAACGACAGGTCGCAGGTTCGAATCCGGGGAGAGGCGGACGAGCTCCCTCTATCAGCTCCAGCTCCTCATGCGGGGACATGAGAGAAGCCTCCCACAGGGGTGATAAAAGCATCAAATCATCCGGGCAACATCCCCTGGGCAAACGTCCTTGCAGACAGCCAATTCTCCCACACCAGAAGCAACTTGCAGTTTCTCAAGTCGCTCCTGGCACAACAACAAAAAAAAATCATTTGAATGTATGTAAAGTATCCAAACCTTGCTGTGTGTGTGCGTGTGTGTGTGTGTGTGCGTGTCAATTTCAGATCTTGGAAATGAATGGGCTGGATGACCTTTGGGGGACCCTTCCCCCTCGACCTATTTACATTATTGGGATTATATTTTTCCTATCATACATTGATTTGAATGCATGTAAAGTATCCAAACCTGGTTCTGTGTGTGTGTGTGTGTGTGTGTGTGTGTGTGTATGTGTGTGTGTGTATCAATTCCAGATCTTGGAAATGAAGGGGTTGCATGATCTTTGGGGGACCCTTCCCACTCTAGGCCTATTTACATTATTGGGATTATATTTTTCCTATCATTCATTGATTTGAATGCATATAAAGAATCCAAACCTTGCTATCTATCTATCCATCCATCCATCTATCTATCTATCTATCTATCTATCTATCTATATCGCCATACCATAGCTTGGAAATGAGTTGGGTTGTGTTGGATGATCTTTGGGGGACCCTTCCCCATCTAGGCTTATTTACAGTCTTGGGATTATATTTTTTCTATCACTCATTGATTTCAATGCAAATAAGGGAGCCAAACCTTGCTATATATATATCTCACCATCTCAGATCTTGGAAATGAATGGGGTTGGGTTGGATGACCTTTGGGGGACCCTTCCCCATCTAGGATTATTTACAGTCTTGGGATAACATTTTTCCTTTCACTCATTGATTATATTTTCCTATCACTCATGGAATTCAATGCAAATAAGGGAACCAAACCTTGCGATATATCTCACCATCCCAGATCTTGGAAATGAATGGGGTTGGGCTGGATGGCCTTTGGGGGACCCTTCAGCCTCTAGTTTTATTTATAGTCTTGGGATTATATTTTTCCTATCACTCATGGATTTCAATGCAAATAATAGATATATCTCACCATCCCAGATCTTGGAAATGAATGGGGTTGGGTTGGGTTGGATGACCTCTGGGGAACCCTTCCCCCTCTAGGCTTATTTACAGTTCCCTTCTAGGTTTATTTACAGTCTTGGGATTATATTTTTTTCTATCATGTATTGATTTCAATGCAAATAAGAGAGTCAAACCTTGCTATATATATATCTCACCATCCCAGATCTTGCAAACGAATGGGGTTGGGCTGGATGACCTTTGGAGGACCCTTCCCACTCTCTGCCTATTTACATTATTGGGATTATATTTTCTCTATCACTCACTGATTTCAATGCATATAACCTTGTGATTATATGCATTGAATCCAAACCTTGTGAATCCAAACCTTGTGATCCATCAATCTATCTATCTATCTATCTATCTATCACCATCCCAGATCTTGGAAATGAATGGGGTTGGGTTGGATTACCTTTGGGGGACCCTTCCCCATCTAGGCTTATTTATAGTCTTGTGATTCTCTTTTCCTATCAATCATGGAATTCAATGAAAATATGGGAGCCAAACCTTTACCTATCTATCTATCTATCTCATTATCCCAGATCTTGGAAATGAATGGGGTTGGGTTGGATGACCTTTGGGGGACCCTTCTCCCTCTAGGCTTATTTACAGTCTTGGGATAATATTTTCCCTATCACTCATGGATTTCAATGCAAATAATAACTATACATCACCATCTCAGATCTTGGAAACGAATGGGGTTGAGCTGGATGACCTTTGGGGGACCCTTCCCACACTAAGCGTGCTGTATACTTCCATTGTGGGCTTCTCTGGCAGGGCATCCCATATGCAGGACTGTAACTGAAACCTCCTCCTTTGTAGGGAGAATAAGTCATTTTCTCCGCCGCCGCCGCTGCCGAGGGAGAGAGCGTTGTCAGAAACTCAACACCCTGCTTTGCATCCCCCCGTCTCGCGCCAACCTGCTATTAGAGCCACCAAACGGCATCGCCGGGCATCATGATCATATTCATAACGAAAGGGCAGCGTTTGCAGAGATCGGGTGCCAAGGAGCTGCGTGAGGCTCATTCCGAACAGGAAGAATAGACCTGAAATCAACACATGAGCCTCTTCCAGCTTTGCCTTTTTGCATCCTGTCTTACAACCCCTTCCCTTTGTTGTGTCCTTTTGCAGAAGGGATTCCCCAAATCTATATCTATGCCAAGGCCGAGGAACGTGGCACCCCTGGCACATATTTCTGGGGGGTTTACCAATCCCACCCATCAAGAGTGGTGGGATCTGTGGGTGCAGAAGGCCAATCATAAAGTAAACCTAGGCTTGTTTACATTCTTGGGATTATATTTTTCCTATCATTTCATGATTTCAATGCGTATAATTTATTTATTTACAGTATTTATATTCATCCCTTCTCACAGCGGATTATGATGCACATATACATGGCAAACATTCAATGTCATTTAGACATACAACATCTATAGACAGGCACACAGGCAATTTAACATCCCAGCTTTCTGGCTTCAGGAGGGTATGCTCAATTCCGGCCAGAGGGGGAGCTGCTGCGTCAACGTCCACTTGTGACACCAAGTCTAATTCAGTTAGCATTCAATGCCAGTTAGACATACAACATATATAGACAGGCACAGAGGCAATTTAACATCCCAGCTTTCCGGCTTCAGGAGGGTATGCTCAATTCTGGCCACAGGGGGAGCTGCCGCTTCACCCTCCACTTGTGACACTGAGTCCTTGATGAAGTACTTCCTCATCCTTTTGCACGCTGCTGGAGATTTTTATGGCATTTTAAATTAGTTAAATTAGCATTCAATGCCAATTAGACATACAACATCTATAGACAGACACAGAAGCAATTTAACATTCCAGCTTTCCGGCTTTATGAGGGTATGCTCGATTCCGGCCACAGGGGGAGCTGCAGCGTCACCATCCACTTGTGACACCGAGTCCTTATGGAGTACTTCCTCATTCTTTTGCACACTGCTGGAGATTTTTATGGTGTCGTAAGTTAGTTAAGTTAGCTTTCAATGCCATTTAGACATACAACATCTATAGACAGACACAGAAGCAATTTAACATTCCAGCTTTCCGGCTTCATGAGGCTATGCTGCGTCACCGTCCACTTGTAACACCGAGTCCTCTATGGAGTACTTCCTCATTCTTTTGCACACTACTGGAGATTTTTATGGCATCGTAAGTTAGTTATATTCAATGCCAGTTAGACATACAACATCTATAGACAGACACAGAAGCAATTTAACATTCCAGCTTTCCGGCTTCAGGAGGATATACTTGATTCCAGCCACAGGAGGAGCTGCAGCGTCACCGTCCACTTCTGACACCGAGTCCTTTGATGGAGTACTTCCTCATTCTTTTGCATGCTGCTGGAGATTTTTATGGCATCATAAGTTAGTTAAATTAGTATTCAACGCCATTTAGACATACAACATCTATAGACAGACCCAGAGGCAATTTAACATTCCAGCTTTCCAGCTTCATGAGGCTATGCTGCATCACCGTCCACTTGTAACACCGAGTCCTCTATGGAGTACTTTCTCATTCTTTTGCACGCTGCTGGAGATTTTTATGGCATCTTAAATTTGTTAAGTTAGCTTTCAATGCCATTTAGACATACAACATCTATAGACAGACACAGAAGCAATTTAACATTCCAGCATTTCCAGCTTCAGGAGAGTATGCTCAATTCCTGCCAGAGGGGGAGCTGCCGCTTCACCCTCCACTTGTGACACCAAGTCCTTGATGGAGTACTTCCTCATTTTTTGCACACTGCTGGAGATTTTTATGGCGTCTTAAATTAGTTAAATTAGCATTCAATGCCAATTAGACATACAACATCTATAGACAGACAAAGAAGCAATTTAACATTCCAACATTTCCAGCTTCATGAGAGTATGCTCAATTCTGGCCTCAGAGGGAGCATTCTCTTCACCGTCCATTTGTGTCACCGAGTCCTTGATGGAGTACTTCCTCATTCTTTTGCACGCTGCTGGAGATTTTTATGGCATCATAAGTTAGTTAAATTAGCATTCAATGCCATTTAGACATACAACATCTATAGACAGACCCAGAGGCAATTTAACATTCCAGCTTTCCGGCTTCAGGAGGGTATGCTTGATTCCAGCCACAGGGGGAGCTGTCGCTTCACTGTCCATTTCTGACACCAAGTCATTGATGGAGTACTTCCTCATTCTTTTGCATGCTGCTGGAGATTTTTATGTTGTCATAAATTAGTTAAATTAGCATTCAATGCCAGTTAGACATACAACTTCTATAGACAGACACAGAGGCAATTTAACATTCCAGCTTCATGAGGGTATGCTCAATTCCGGCCTCAGAGGGAGCTGTCTCTTCACCGTCCACTTGTGTCACTGAGTCCTTGATGGAGTACTTCCTCATTCTCTTGCACGCTGCTGGAGATTTTTATGGTGTCTTAAATTAGTTAAATTAGCATTCAATGGCAATTAGACACACAACGTCTATAGACAGACACAGAAGCAATTTAACATTCCAGCTTTCCGGCTTCATTACGGTTTGCTCATTGCCGGCCACAGGGGGAGCTGCTGCATCACCGTCCACTTGTAATACCAAGTCCTCATGGAGTGCTTCCTCATTCTTTTGCACGCTGCTGGAGATTTTTATGGTGTCGTAAGTTCAGCTTCATGAGGGTATGCTTGATTCCAGCCACAGGGGGAGCTGTCGCTTCATTGTCCACTTCTGACACCAAGTCATTGACGGAGTACTTCCTCATTCTTTTGCACACTGCTGGAGATTTTTATGGCATCATAAATTAGTTAAATTAGCCTCCCCACATGAAGCGGTACCTAAATTTCCTACTTGACAACTGTCTTTGGGCTGCATAGGTCGAAAGCAAGCTAGACTATTAATTGTCAGGAGCTCACTGGTTTCGAACTCATGACCTCTTAATGCAGCTGGCTACTAACTAGCTGCGCTACAGCCTAGCACAGCGGCACCACAGTTTTTGGCACACGGCCATACAGCCTGGAAAACTCACAGCAACTCAGTGATTCCAGCCATGGAAACCTTCAACAACACAATGATGATGGCTATTAACTACCTGCATCACAGGAAGTCAATGATAATAGTCAGTGGGTTGTTGTAGGTTTTTTCGGGCTACATGTCCATGGTCTAGAGGCATTCTCTCCTGACGTTTCGCCTGCATCTATGGCAAGCATCCTCAGAGGTGGTCTAGAGGCATTCCCTCCTGACGTTTCACCTGCATCTATGGCAAGCATCCTCAGAGGTGGTCTAGAGGCATTCTCATGACGTTTCACCTGCATCTATGGCAAGCATCCTCAGAGGTGGTCTAGAGGCATTCTCTCCTGACATTTCGCCTGCATCTATGGCAAGCATCCTCAGAGGTGGTCTAGAGGCATTCTCTCCTGACGTTTCGCCTGCATCTATGGCAAGCATCCTCAGAGGTGGTCTAGAGGCATTCTCTCCTGACGTTTCGCCTGCATCTATGGCAAGCATCCTCAGAGGTGGTCTAGAGGCATTCTCTCCTGACGTTTCGCCTGCATCTATGGCAAGCATCCTCAGAGGTGGTCTAGAGGCATTCTCTCCTGACGTTTCGCCTGCATCTATGGCAAGCATCCTCAGAGGTGGTCTAGAGGCATTCTCTCCTGACGTTTCGCCTGCATCTATGGCAAGCATCCTCAGAGGTGGTCTAGAGGCATTCTCTCCTGACGTTTCGCCTGCATCTATGGCAAGCATCCTCAGAGGTGGTCTAGAGGCATTCTCTCCTGACGTTTCGCCTGCATCTATGGCAAGCATCCTCAGAGGTGGTCTAGAGGCATTCTCTCCTGACGTTTCGCCTGCATCTATGGCAAGCATCCTCAGAGGTATATTATGAGGATGCTTGCCATAGATGCAGGTGAAACGTCAGGAGAGAATGCCTCTAGACCATGGTCATATAGCCCGAAAAAACCTACAACAACCCAGTGATTCGGCCATGAAAGCCTTCGACAATACATATGTACTATGCATGCTTGTATGTATATGTGTATGTATGTTTGCATGTATGTGGCAGCTGCAACCCCCACAAATGATGGACCTGGCCCACACTTGGCACACAGAAATCCCATGATGTGGTCAGGAGAAGGATGGACCATGGACGATGGGATTTCCAGTACATTCAGGTTGGGGGGAGGGTGATTGACCATGGCACATGGGTGTTGTAGTCCACTCTTATCCAGAGAGCAGTGGCATCAGTGTAAATACATCCAAAGACTCTGTCCTCCCCCTTTGCTTTCTTTTTCATGCTTTTCTTTCTTTCTCTCTCTTTCTTTTTAGCCACGGAAGAATATTGATCACAGCGCCTTGTAATCCATTGTTTCTGTGAAAATTCTGGCTTTGAAAGCGTGGAATCTGCATGAGTTCTCCCTGCGTGCTTTTCGTAGGGAAAAAAGAGAGCAAAGGATAGGGAGAGAATGAAGAATTGCATTGGCCGCCCTTGCATTGTGTTTGTTTTGCAGGGTTGGTGTTCCCCTTTGTGAAACTGCAATTCCCAGGATCCCTGAGCACTGAGCCATGGCAGTTCCAAGTGGAGTCAAACTGCATCAATTCTCCAGTGTAGATGCAAATGATGATGGATGGAGTTCCTCGGGAGCCGCTCTTCCTCCTCCTCCTCCGCCAGATTTATTTATTCCGGCCTGTTCTGCTTTTGCGCTTTCAATTAAGCCGCGGAATTAATCTTGTACAACAGACTCAGTCGTCGCCGTCGCCGTTGTTCCTCTCTCTAAAAAATCCAATTTGCATGAGGACAACTAATTACTTTTGACATCTGCCTCCAATAACCACAGATGAGGGATCTCTGATGCAAACCGGGGGAAATAAAACCCATCCTGGGAGTTGTAGTTTGCAAATAAACCCATGCTATGGGGTCCTGGGAGTCATAGTTTGCTAGAGACCTTCTGAAACTACCACTTCCAGAGCCTTTTGCAATCAAAGCGGTGCCGAACTGCATTAACTCTGCAGTGCAGATGTGTCTGGAAATGATCCCTCTTTAATTCAAAGTACGCCGATTTGCATAAATCCAAACGTATGCAAAGGTGAGCCGTAATTAGCGATGATGTTCCTCTTCTGAAGTGTAATGTATGCAAAGTGCTTCCAAAGCTGGGGAAGGGTAATAATGTCTGCGGAGAGTCATTACGCTCTAAATGCCAAATATTATTGTTACTGAGTGTATTGCGGGAGGGATCCAACCTACGCTCTTGTCGCCTTTCCTCCCCTTCCTTACACTAGATTTCCCTTTGATAGACGTGACTCATTGTAAATAACGAGCCACTTATGTTGTATGAATGCATTGCATGTTGATGGCAGTCTCGGGCACCCGTACGCTCCTTTTCCAGCAGAATGACATCCATCTGCACTGAAGAATGAATGCAGTTTGACATTGCTTGAACCGCCGAGGCTGAATGCTATGGATCCTCCGAGGGAGAGAAGAGCAGCCAGGCGTGGCTCCATCATGCCTCTACCAAGCCTCTTTTGAGTCTCTTCTTAGAGGGATAGTGGGACAACAGCAACAAAAACAACAACAACAGGTTCAGGAACTGGTGAGAGATCCTCCTTCCATTCCAAATGCCACTCTTCTGACTTCTAAAGGAGAGAAGAGCAGCCAGACACAGCTCCATCATGCCTCCATCAAGACACTTTTGAGTCTCTTTTTTGAGAGATCAAGTAGGATACAAATAACAACCACCACAACAATAATAGGTCAGGAGTTGGTGAGAGATTCTCCATCCATTCCAAATGCCATTCATCTGTCCTTTGAAGGAGAGAAGAGCAGCCAGACACAGCTCCATCATGCCTCCATCAAGACACTTTTGAGTCTCCTTTTATAGATATCAAGCAGGATACAAACAACAACAACAACAACAGGTTTCAGAGGTGGTGAGAGATCCTCCTTCCATTCCAAAAGCCACTCATCTGGCTTCTAAAGGAGAGAAGAGCAGCCAGACACAGCTCAATCCTCCATCAAGCTGCTTTTGAGTCTCCTTTAAGAGAGATCAAGTAGATACAAACAACAACAGGTCCAGACACAGCTCCATCATGGCTCAATCAAGCCGCTTTTGAGTCTCCTTTTAGAGAGATCAAGTAGGATACAAATAACAACCACCACAACAATAATAGGTCAGGAGTTGGTGAGAGATTCTCCATCCATTCCAAATGCCATTCATCTGTCCTTTGAAGGAGAGAAGAGCAGCCAGACGGAGCTCCACCTTGGCTCCATCAAGCTGCTTTTGAGTCTCCTTTAAGAGAGATCAAGCAGGATACAGACAAAAACAACAATAGGTTGGGAGGTGGTAAGAGATCCTCCTTCCATTCCAAATGCCACTCATCTGACTTCTAAAGGAGAGAAGAGCAGCCAGACACAGCTCCATCATGCCTCCATCAAGACACTTTTGAGTCTCCTTTTATAGATATCAAGCAGGATACAAACAACAACAACAACAGGATGGAGGTGGTAAGAGATCCTCCTTCCATTCCAAATGCCATTCATCTGTCCTTTGAAGGAGAGAAGAGCAGCCAGACACAGCTCCATCATGCCTCCATCAAGACACTTTTGAGTCTTCTTTTATAGATATCAAGCAGGATACAAACAACAACAGCAATAGGTTGGGAAAACAACAATAGGTTGGGAGGTGGTAAGAGATCCTCCTTCCATTCCAAATGCCACTCATCTGACTTCTAAAGGAGAGAAGAGCAGCCAGACACAGCTCCATCATGCCTCCATCAAGACACTTTTGAGTCTCCTTTTATAGATATCAAGCAGGATACAAACAACAACAACAACAGGATCAAGGAGTTGGTGAGAGATCCTCCTTCCATTCCAAATGCCATTCATCTTCCCTTTGAAGGCGAGAAGAGCAGCCAGACACAGCTCCATCATGCCTCCATTAAGCCACTTTTGAGTCTTCTTTTAGAGAGATCAAGCAGATACAGACAACAACAACAACAACAACAACAGGATGGAGGTGGTAAGAGATGCTCCTTCCATTCCAAATGCCATTCATCTGTCCTTTGAAGGAGAGAAGAGCAGCCAGGCACAGCTCAATCATGCCTCCATCAAGCTGGATACAGACAACAGCAACAACAACAGGTTCAGGAGGTGGTGAGAGTTCCTCCTTCCATTCCAAATGCCACTCTTCTGACTTCTAAAGGAGAGAAGAGCAGCCAGACACAGCTCCATCATGCCTCCATCAAGACACTTTTGAGTCTCCATTTGTAGATATCAAGCAGGATAAAGACAACAATAGGTTGGGAGGTGGTAAGAGATCCTCCTTCCATTCCAAATGACATTCATCTGTCCTTTGAAAGAAAGAAGAGCAGCCAGACACAGCTCCATCATGCCACCATCAAGACACTTTTGAGACTTCTTTTAGAAAGATCAAGCTGATACAAACAAGAACAATAACAGGTCCAGACAGAGCTCAATCATGGCTCCATCAAGACAATTTTGAGTCTCTTTTTCGAGAAATCAAGCAGGATACAAATAACAACCACCACAACAACAATAGGTCAGGAGTTGGTGAGAGATTCTCCATCCATTCCAAATGCCATTCATCTGTCCTTTGAAGGAGAGAAGAGCAGCCAGACACAGCTCCATCATGCCTCCATCAAGACACTTTTGAGTCTCCTTTTAGAGAGATCAAGTAGGATACAAATAACAACCACCACAACAATAATAGGTCAGGAGTTGGTGAGAGATTCTCCATCCATTCCAAATGCCATTCATCTGTCCTTTGAAGGAGAGAAGAGCAGCCAGACACAGCTCCATCATGCCTCCATCAAGACACTTTTGAGTCTCTTTTATAGATATCAAGCAGGATACAAACAACAACAACAACAGGATGGAGGTGGTAAGAGATCCTCCTTCCATTCCAAATGCCATTCATCTGTCCTTTGAAGGAGAGAAGAGCAGCCAGACACAGCTCCATCATGCCTCCATCAAGCCACTTTTGAGTCTTCTTTTAGAGAGATCAAGCAAGATACAGACAACAACAACAATAGGTTGGGAGGTGGTAAGAGATCCTCCGTCCATTCCAAATGCCACTCATCTGACTTCTAAAGGAGAGAAGAGCAGCCAGACACAGCTCCATCATGCCTCCATCAAGCTGTTTTTGAGTCTCCTTTTAGAGAGAACAAGCAGGATACAAACAACATCAACAACAGGTCCAGACACAGCTCCATCATGGTCCAATCAAGCCGCTTTTGAGTCTCCTTTTAGAGAGATCAAGCAGGATACAAATAACAACCACCACAACAATAATAGGTCAGGAGTTGGTGAGAGATTCTCCATCCATTCCAAATGCCATTCATCTGTCCTTTGAAGGAGAGAAGAGCAGCCAGACACAGCTCCACCTTGGCTCCATCAAGACACTTTTGAGTCTTCTTTTATAGATATCAAGCAGGATACAAACAACAACAGCAATAGGTTGGGAGGTGGTAAGAAGTCAGATGCCACTCATCTGACTTCTAAAGGAGAGAAGAGCAGCCAGACACAGCTCCATCATGGCTCCATCAAGCCACTTTTGAGTCTTCATTTAGAGAGATCAAGCTGTTACAAACAACAACAACAACAGGTCCAGACACAGCTCAATCATGTCTCCATCAAGACACTTTGAGTCTCTTTTTCGAGAGATCAAGCAGGATACAAATAACAACCACCACAACAACAATAGGTCAGGAGTTGGTGAGAGATTCTCCATCCATTCCAAATGCCATTCATCTGTCCTTTGAAGGAGAGAAGAGCAGCCAGACACAGCTCCATCTTGGCTCCATCAAGATACTTTTGGGCCTCCTTTTAGAGAGATCAAGCTGATACAAACAACAGATCCAGACACAGCTCCATCATGTCTCCATCAAGCTGCTTTTGAGTTGTCTTTTAGAGAGATCAAGCAGGATACAAACCACCACAACAACGACAACAGGTTCAGGATGTGGTGAGATATCCTCCATCTATTCCAAATGCCATTCACCTGACTTTTAAAGGACAGAAGAGCAGCCAGACATAGCTCCATCATGCATCCATCAAGCCACAGGTCTCTTCCAACTCTAGGTTTCTATGATTCTATATATATGTGTGTGTGTGTGTGTGTGTGTGTGTGTCCTTGAAAAGGGTCAAATTGCAGGAGGATTATGGGAAACCTCTCAGCCCGGCCTCAATGTTTGCACAGTGCTTTGCAAAAGCAAACCCAGAAGCACCGGGCGGATATTGCAGTGACAATTGCAAACTTTGCCGCGATCGCATCGCCTTTTGGGTTCCCCGAATGGTTTTCTTTTGAAAATAAGAAGACTACACACACACACACACGCACACACCTATATATCTCCAACTGATTTTGTGGGTGAAATGAAAGATCAATAACAGGAATATTTCTCTTCTTTCTTTGGCATTTTTCAACTCTGAAAGAAACGTCCGCAGATCGATGGGCTTTCCATTTCCATCAGTATACAAATAAAAAAGCCTCTTTCACAAAACAACAACTAAACACCCATTACTTGGCTGGTTAAAAAGACCGAGAGCGGGCCTCCCCGTCCCTTTTTCCAACTGAAAGATTTGGTTCTGCTTTTATGTGACATCGGGAACGAGCCACACAAGTCGGACCCCATAGTTCTATTTTGGGGGGCCATGAAGACCCCACATTGCTCCCTTCAAAGAAATGAGAAAAATCTGGCTACCAATATTTAAAAAACTCTAAAATTATAACAGTAAATAAAGAACAAAACTCAAACACGGGGGAACTCCAGACAAGAAACAATCAGGGACAGCTAATCACCTCTTAACAAAGGATTCCCCCAGGCAGTAACAAGCTACATCTAAAAAATGCTAGGCCATTCAATGCTAATCAAGGTGGCCAAGTGAAACATTCACACCTACCTCCAACAGACAAGAGTTCTTTCTCCTGGGAAGTCAAGACAAGAAACAATCACCTCTCAACAAAGGATTCCCCCAGGCAGTAACAAATCACATCTAAAACTGTCAAGCCATCAAATGCTAATCAAGGTGGGCAATTGAAACATTCACACCTACCTCCAACAGACAAAAGTTCTTTTTCCTGGGAAATCAAGACAATAAATAATCACCTCTCAACAAAGGATTCCACCAGGCAGTAACAAGTCACATATAAAAACTGCTAGGCCATCAAATTCTAATTAAGGTGGGCAATTGAAACATTCCCACCTACCTCCAACAGACAAAAGTTCTTTCTCCTGGGAAATCAAGACAAGAAACAATCACCTCTCAACAAAGGATTCCCCCAGGCAGTAACAACACACATCTAAAACTGCTAGGCCATCAAATGCTAATCAAGGTGGGCAATTGAAACATTCACACCTACCTCCAACAGACAAGAGTTCTTTCTCCTGGGAAGTCAAGACAAGAAACAATCACCTCTCAACAAAGGATTCCCCCAGGCAGTAACAAGTCACACCTTAAAACTGCTAGGCCATCAAATGCTAATCAAGGTGGGCAATTGAAACATTCCCACCTACCTCCAACAGACAAAAGTTCTTTCTCCTGGGAAATCAAGACAAGAAACAATCACCTCTCAACAAAGGATTC
The DNA here is from genome assembly GCF_025583915.1 of Anolis sagrei ordinatus. Classification (NCBI taxonomy): domain Eukaryota; kingdom Metazoa; phylum Chordata; class Lepidosauria; order Squamata; family Anolidae; genus Anolis; species Anolis sagrei. Next base: position 33,562,521 of record NW_026844589.1, read on the forward strand.
CCCCAGGCAGTAACAACACACATCTAAAACTGCTAGGCCATCAAATGCTAATCAAGGTGGGCAATTGAAACATTCACACCTACCTCCAACAGACAAGAGTTCTTTCTCCTGGGAAGTCAAGACAAGAAACAATCACCTCTCAACAAAGGATTCCCCCAGGCAGTAACAAGTCACATCTAAAACTGCTAGGCCATCAAATGCTAATCAAGGTGGGCAATTGAAACATTCACACCTACCTCCAACAGACAAGAGTTCTTTCTCCTGGGAAGTCAAGACAAGAAACAATCACCTCTCAACAAAGGATTCCCCCAGGCAGTAACAAGTCACACCTTAAAACTGCTAGGCCATCAAATGCTAATCAAGGTGGGCAATTGAAACATTCCCACCTACCTCCAACAGACAAAAGTTCTTTCTCCTGGGAAATCAAGACAAGAAACAATCACCTCTCAACAAAGGATTCCCCCAGGCAGTAACAACACACATCTAAAACTGCTAGGCCATCAAATGCTAATCAAGGTGGGCAATTGAAACATTCACACCTACCTCCAACAGACAAGAGTTCTTTCTCCTGGGAAGTCAAGACAAGAAACAATCACCTCTCAACAAAGGATTCCCCCAGGCAGTAACAAATTACATCTAAAACTGCTAGGCCATCAAATGCTAATCAAGGTAGCCAATTGAAACATTCACACCTAGCTCCAACAGAAAAGAGTTCTTTCTCCCGGGAAGCCAAGACAAGAAACAATCAGGAACACCTAATCACCACTCAATAAAGGATTCCCCCAGGCAGTAACAAACTATACCTTAAAACTGTCAAGCCATTAAATGCTAATCAAGGTGGCCAATGGAAACATTCACACTTGCCTCCAACACACAAGAGTTCTTTCTCCCACCCTGGACATCATTCCACAGATCTATCAACCCCACTTGCCTAGTTTCCAACAGACCTCACAACCTCTGAGGATCCATGCCATAGATATGGGTGAAACATCAGGAGAGAATGCTTCTGGAACATGGCCAGGCATCCCGTAAAACTCACAGCAACCCATTTATTATTATTAGTGACCCGCCTCTTCCCATGGCTCAAGTACAAGTTACATTCTGTTGTTGTTGTTGCTGTTGTTGTTGTTGTTGTTGTTGAGGTTGAGGGTGCCTGCCATAGGGTCAGGAACGTCAGGATAAAATGCTGCTGGAACATAGCCATGCAGCCCGGAAAACTCACGGCAACCTATTTATTATTATTAGTGACCTGCCTCTTTCCATGACTCGAGTTCAAGTTACATTCTGTTGTTGTTGTTGTTGTTGTTGTGGATGCCTGCCATAGATGCAGGTGAAACGTCAGAAGGTAGGTGTGAATGTTTCAATTGGCCACCTTGACTAGCATTTAATGGCCTAGCAGTTTTCAAGCTCTGACTTCTTACTGCCTGGGGGAATCCTTTGTTAAGAGGTGACTAGTTGTCCCTGAATATTTCTTGTCTGGAGTTCCCATTTTTGAAAGTTGTTCTTTATTTACTGTTATTATTTTAGAGTTTTTAGTACTGGTAGCCAGAAAAACTTGAGGGAAGTAGTATAGTGTATCAATAAGGTATGCCTGACGTTAAAATAGTCCATACGAAAGGGATCCACACTGAGAATGAGCCATGAGTGCAATGCAGCAGCGAAAGGAGCCGACGCGATTCTCAGCTGTATCAGTTGGAATCTGTTGCCTAAATTGAGGGAAGCAAGGCAGCTAATAACCAAATACAGTCTCTGCAGAGGCAGAACACAAAGCAAATCAATTAGGAGTGTTAGGGATGAGGCTTGTTCGCCTCCGGTGACCCTCAGAAGCCCCTTAAAGAGAATTAGGGAGGAGGCCCAGCTGGACGACAGAAGGGACACAGGGCTGGCCTTTGGGGCTAGGACGCCGTAGGCACCCTTTTCCGGCAAACGGCAAAAATAAAGCAGACAGCTGGCTCCTTCTCATTCTGGGTTTGAGACTACACCGTGCTTATTTTATTTCGTATCAAAAGCATTGCATAAATTAGTATAAAATCGATAAATATCTTTTGACCAAAAACGGACAACAGTGACTGCATTGTCTGTAGCCTCCAACAATTCTTCCTCTGTATTGTCGAAGGCTTTCAGACCAGAATCACTGGGTTGTTGTAGGTTTTTTCGGGCTATATGGCCATGGTCTAGAGGCATTCTCTCCTGATGTTTCGCCTGCATTTTTGGCAAGCATCCTCAGAGGTAGTGAGGTCTGTTGGAACTAGGAAAAGGGGTTTATATATCTGTGGAATGACCAGGGTGGGACAAAGGACTCTTGCCTGCTGGAGCTAGGTGGGAATGTTTCAACTGATCACCTTGATTAGCATATAATGGCCTGACAGTGCTTGGAGCAATCTTTTGTTGAGAGGTGATTAGATGTTCTTGTTTGTTTCTTCTCTGTTGTTGTGCTGTTGTAATTTTAGAGTTTTTAAATACTGGTAGCCAGATTTTGTTCATTTTCATGGTTTCCTGAGTCTGTTGCCTTTAATGTGTTTGAATTCGAGAACATCCTTTTTATTAGGCATAAATAAATTTATGCTTTAGCACAGCTGGTAAATCATCAGCAATGATAAGATCTACCAGCAGAAAGATTACCAGTTCAAAGCCCCGGGTTGACATGAGCTCCCGACTGTCAGCCCAGCTTACTGTTTACCTAAGCAGTTCGAAAACAGCTTGAGCTGTATGTAGACGAATTAGGTACTGCTGAATCTGTTAAAATAGGGTTGATGGAGTTAATTTATGCCTAGGGCAAAAAGTACCTGGCTGTTTGACCAAGATAGCCTTTAATTCGTTTGAATTAGAGAACACCCTCTTTATTTGGCATAAATACATTTATGGTCTGGGCTTTAGCACAGCTGGTAAATCACCAGCAATGATAAGATCTACCAGCAGAGAGATTGCCAGTTTGAAGCCCCGGGTTGACGTGAGCTCCCGACTGTCAGCCCAGCTTACTGTTTACCTTAGCTTGAGCTGTAAGTAGAGGAATTAGGTACTACTGAAACAAGTGGAGGAGGTATTTTATGACACCATAAAGAAAAAGAAAAATGCTCAGTGACTCAGAGGAAGAAGGAAGTCCTGATGGCTCTTTGTCATAGAAGATGGAGCGACAGCACCCCCCTGTGGCTTGATTCGAGCATAACCTCCAAGGCGCCAAAAAAGCTGGATGTTGACACAACATACCTCCTTTCTGTTTTGTCTGTCTCTGTTCTGTCTATTCAAAATGGCATTGAATGTTTGTTGTGTATGTGTACTGTGATCCTTGGGGAGATAGGGCAGAATAAAAATAAAGTGTTGTTGTTTTTGTTTTTGTTGTTGTTGTTGTTGTTGTTGTTGTTGTTGTTGTTAATTAGCAGAATGAGTGGAGTGCCACCAAACTTCAGTGCTAGGCTTTGCATTGAGTAATCTTGAAATGGTTCCAGCACTGTGGTTTTTCCTCCCAATGATAAAACAACAGCAAATCACAGGCAATGCATCAGAGACCAACAATAAAACAAAAACATCCGTCAAATTGATGAGATTAAAAAAAACTTTTCGTACTAATGTAAGTTATCACGCAGGCTCAAAACTTGTTTAGGGAGATCAATTCCAGATAAAAGGTATAAGTCCAATAAAAATGAGGAGTAAAATAGGATTTTCTCTCTCATGGCGAAACAACAACAACAAAAAAGGAGAGAAATCCCATGCGGTGAACTAGAGCATCGTGCAAAGAGGTAAAAAAAACGAACAAACAAACAAACACGAAGGAACTGACTGGTTGGTATTCTCACACACACACACAGACACACACTGACTGAGAACAAAAGGCACAACTTTTAACTCTTCTCTTTCCAAAGAGATGGAGATTTGCCTTTTTAAAAGGCACTCAAAAGTGTGGAGAATGAATTGTTGTTGTTGTTGTTGTTGTTATTCTTACAAAGGCTGGATGGCCATCTGTTAGGGATGCTTTGATTGTGATTTGCCTGCAAGGCAGAAGCAGGTTGGAGTGGTGGCCCTTGGGTTGTTCCTTCTCTTCTTCTTCTTCTTCTTCTTCTTCTTCTTCTTCTTCTTCTTCTTCTTC
>NW_026844589.1:33566704-33599798 GCF_025583915.1 Anolis sagrei ordinatus
GAATGGGCAAGAATGCCAGGCCAAGCGTGCAAGGGCTCAAGCAGGAGCTGTCCATCCCTCTCCTTTTCCTCCCAGCCTAGCTTTGGGAAGGGCTTCTCCTTTATGGGGAGAGTAGTCCCACACCCAAGCTTGGCGGATCAAAGGGGACCCCTCCTCATCTTTGCAAGAAGTTTGGCATGTCCCATTCTCCCTGAAGAAGAAGGAGAAGATTGCAGTCGGTGAGCTCTCTCCAAACCCTCTTCCATGGGCTTCTCTTGGAGCATTGGCTGGAAGGTTTGGATCGTGAAGGTTCTCTCTGCCAAGTTTGGTCCAGGTCCATCATCGGTGGGGTTCGGAGTGCTCTGATTGCAGGTGAACTAGACATCCCAGGACCTACAACTCCCAAACATCAAAGCCAATTCCACCCCAAATCCAGCAGAATTCAAATTTGGGCATATTGGGCATGCGTGCCAAATTTGGTGCCGATCCATTGTTGTTTGCATTCATAGTGCAATCTGGGTGTAGGTGAACTATAATTCCCGATAAACCAAGGTGAATTTTCCCCAAAGGCCTCCTACACTTTGTGTTGGTCATGGAGGGGGGGTTCTCTGTGCTAATTTAGGCCTAGGGCCATCATTGGTGGAGTCCGGAGTGCTCTTGGATTGCAGGTGAACTATAAATCCCAGTACCTACAATGGTTATAAATCAAGGTAAATTTCTCCAAACTTCTCCAGTATTTATCGTTTGCTGTGGAGGTTCCAAATATGGTCCAGGTCCATTGTCAGTGGGGGTCACAGTGCTCCAACTTGATGCAGGGTGAACTACACTTTCCGTCATGTGGAGTCAATCCCACAAACTCTTCCAGTATGTTCAGTTGCTGCTCTGTTTGTTATACAGATGGAGTTGAAAAGAGTGGGAAAGGGTTAAGGGAGAGGCAGTGGGTGGGGAGGGGGGTTTCCATGCAAATTTCACACCAATGGAGAGAGAAAGGAGCCCTGGGATGCCTGCCTAAGTGGAGGAAACATTTCAAATCTAGGATGAAATGTTTTCCGAATGAAAACATTCCTTGGGTGGTTGGTGTTTGGAGAGGGTCGAAGTTGGCCCTTGCCTCTTGGAATTGGACACTTTGATCAATCAAGGGATCATCTGCATACCCACGTTGTGTGAGAAAGAAGTCCAAAACACCTGGAGTGAGGGCCCAAGTTGGTCTATGGCTTTGTCCTCTTGGAACTGGACACCGGTCAATCAAGGGTCATGTGCATACCCATGTTGTGGGATGGAAGTCCAAAACACTTGGATGGAAGACCAAAGTTGGCCCATGCCTTTGTCCTCTTGGAACTGGACATGTCAGTCAATCAAGGGATCGTCTGCATACCCACGTTGTGGGAGTTGAAGTCCAAAACACCTGCAGGGAAGGCCCCACTTGGCCCATGCCTTTGTCCTCATGGAACTCGACACTCCAGTCCATCAAGGGGTCATCTGCATACCCATGTTGTGGGATCTGAAGTCCCTCTGAAGTCCAACACCCTTGGAGGGAGGGCCCAAGTTGGCACATGCCTTTGTCCTCTTGGAACTGGACACTTCGGTCAATCAAGGGATCATCTGTATACCCACATTGTGGGATCGGAAGTCCAAAACACCTGGAGGTAGGACCAAAGTTGGCCCATACCTTAGCCCTCTTGGAAGTGGACATGTCAGTCAATCAAGGGGTCATCTGCATACCCACATTGTGGGAGTTGGAGTCCAAAACACCTGGAGGGAGGGCTCAAGGTGGCCCATGGCTTTGACCTCTTGGAACTGGACACTTCGGTCCATCAAGGGGTCATCTGCATACCCATGTTGTGGGAGTTGGAGTCCAAAACAACTGGAAGGAGGCCCAAGTTGCCCCATGCCTTTGTATCTGTCAATCAAGGGTCATCTGCATACCCATGTTGTGGGATCTGAAGTCCAAAACCTCTGGACGGTGGGCCCAAGTTGGCCCATGCCTTTGTCCTCTTGGAACTGGACACCGGTCAATCAAGGGATCATCTTCATACCCATGTTGTGGGAGTTGAAGTCCAAAACACCTGGAGATAGGACTAAAGTTGGCCCATGCCTTTGTCCTATCTATCTTGGAACGGGACACTTTGGTCAATCAAGGGATCATCTGCATACCCACATTGTGGGATCGGAAGTCCAAAAGACCTGGAGGGAGAACCCAAGTTGGCCCATGCCTTTGTCCTCTTGGAACTGGACATGTCAGTCCATCAAGGGGTCATCTGCATACCCACATTGTGGGATTGGAAGTCCAAAACACCTGGAGGGAGGGCCCAAGTTGGCTCATGCCTGCTCTAATATGTTTGTTTTCAAAGGAGGAATCCTAAGCAGGGATTCGGATGACAAAGTGTGCAATTTGGCCGCTTTTTGCGCATGACGTTCGGCAGCAAATACCTTTTTTAGGTTTCAGAGTTTGGGAAACAGAGCTGCGCACAAGATTCGACGGCGCCTTAGAATAGAGTCAACATACAGCACGGTTTTTAGGTTCCTGCCGAGACCATCTCTGCTCATTCCCAACCCTTTTCGAATCTGTCCGTACGTAGAACCGGGGTCCGGCTCCTTGCGAGACCCTGCCTTCGACTTCACTCCGAGAGTGAAATTGGCCATTAAAAATACATTCATCTGGGCTTCGTCTTGGCAATCCGTCGCGGGAGTGATTCAGCGGAGATGTCACTTTGCGGCACCGGAACGCGGCTGGATTCAGTCCAAGCCCAGCGACTCATTTTGTGCAGCGGGCGGCCGTTTAATTTCACATCGAACACAACTTGACACCCAGCCAAAATACGAAAGAAGCAAGGGAGAGGAGAGAATAATAAGAGCAGGGGAGAAAGCGAGGGGAGTGGGATTGCGCAGATTGCCTTCTTTGGGGGAGTCTCCTCGCTGATCTTCTCTCTAATGCGCAGACAGATATGATACCATCAGGAAGATTGGATTTTGCCCTCCTTAAAACGTCTGCTTTGCAGGAAGACACAACTTGAACCCTCCCGACAGATATCCATGAAAATCTACACTTGAATCCAAATCCTAGACTTGGAAGGGGGCTCCAGAGGTCATCCAGCCCAGCCCTATTTCTGATACAGTTCGTGCAAGCATTTCCTATGTCTGCAGACAGACAGATCATTGTAACGGAACCACAACAATAGGGAATGACTTTAAAATAGAATTTGTTTTATTAAAAAATACAGATTCAATTCATGCAAATCGTAAATCTTTGAGTCCGCAGGTTGTGCCAGTCAGTTTTCATATGAGATTGTTTCTAGTGCCCAGTTTTTGTTTGATATTCAAGTATTGCTTATAAGTCAGTTGATGGCACGATCGTCAGCATAGATGAAACTATGAGAGCATTTAAAGCTTCAGAGACCTTCCATCCAACCATTTCAAAGTTCTTTGCTTGGGCGGTGACGGCACGATCATCAGCATAGATGAAACTATAAGAGCTCCTAAAACTTTGGAGGGCTTCTGTCCAATCATTTCAAAGCTCCCTGCTTGGGCGGTGATGGCATGATCTTCAGCATAGATGAAACTATAAGATCATCTAAAGCTTTGGAGGGCTTCTGTCCAATCCTTTCAAAGCTCTGTGCTTGGGCAGTGATGGCACGATCGTCAACATAGATTAAACTATAAGAGCATTTAAAGCTTCGGAGAGCTTCTATCCAACCATTTCAAAGCGCCCTGCTTGAGTAGTGATGGCACAATCGTCAGCAAAGATAATACTATAAGAGCACCTAAAGCTTTGGAGGACTTCTGTTCGAATCCAGGGAGAGCGTGGATGAGCTCCCTCTGTCAGCTCCAGCTTTGTATGGGGGGACATGAGAAAAACCTCCCACAAGGATGGGTATATATTATATTATAAATTTCTCAAGTTTCTCAAGTCACTCCTGACACGAGAAAAAAATATTTATATTATATTATATTATATTATATTATATTATATTATATTATATTATATTATATTATAATGGCCCACGGTCAACATCCTTATAGACGGCCAATTCTCTCACACCAGAAGTGACTTGCAGTTTTTCAAGTTGCTCCTGACACGAGAATATTTAAATTATGTTATATTATATTATATTATATTATATTATATTATAATGGCCCCCTGGGCAATGTCCTTGCAGACAGCCAATTCTCTCACACCAGAAGCGACTTGCAGTTTCTCAAGTCATTCCTGACATGAGAAATTATATTATATTATATTATATTATATTATATTATATAATATAATATTACATTATAATGTTTCCCTGGGCAACGTCCTTGCAGATGACCAATTCTCTCACACCAGAAGCGACTTGCAGTTTTTCAAGTTGCTCCTGACACGAGAATATTTATATTATGTTATATTATATTATATTATATTATATTATATTATAATGGCCCCCTGGGCAATGTCCTTGCAGACAGCCAATTCTCTCACACCAGAAGCGACTTGCAGTTTCTCAAGTCATTCCTGACATGAGAAATTATATTATATTATATTATATTATATTATATTATATTATATTATATTATATTATATCAATGTCCCCTGGGCAACATCCTTGCAGACAGCCAATTCTCTCACACCAGAAGCGACTTGCAGTTTCTCAAGTCATTCCTGACATGAGAAATTATATTATATTATATTATATTATATTATATTATATAATATAATATTACATTATAATGTTTCCCTGGGCAACGTCCTTGCAGATGACCAATTCTCTCACACCAGAAGCGACTTGCAGTTTTTCAAGTTGCTCCTGACACGAGAATATTTATGTTATGTTATATTATATTATATTATATTATATTATATTATATTATATTATATTATAATGGCCCCCTGGGCAATGTCCTTGCAGACAGCCAATTCTCTCACACCAGAAGCGACTTGCAGTTTCTCAAGTCATTCCTGACATGAGAAATTATATTATATTATATTATATTATATTATAATGTTTCCCTGGGCAACGTCCTTGCAGATGGCCAATTCTCTCACACCAGAAGCGACTTGCAGTTTCTAAAGTCACTCCTGACATGAGAAAAATATATATTATATTATATTATATTATATTATAATGGTCCCCTGGGCAACATCCTTGCAGACGGCCAATTCTCTCACACCAGAAGTGACTTGCAGTTTCTGAAGTCACTCCTGACATGAGAAATATATATATACTATATTATAATTTTATATTATATTATATTATATTGGCCCCTTGGGCAACGTCCTTGCAGACAGCCAATTCTCTCACACCAGAAGCGACTTGCAGTTTCTCAAGTTGCTCCTGACACGAAGAAAAGGGCTCTTTGGAGCATCTTCTGCTCGGTTCTATTCTCTGCACTTTTCTATTTTTCTTTCCAACCTGAAAAGACAATTCTAAACAAAAGTGTAAGGAAAACAGCTCCATTTGGGGTCCATTCTCAAGGGTTGCAGTCTGGACTTCGCCTTCCTTTCCAAGCATGCTTTACGTTGCTGGAAATTGGGGTTTCCCTCCAGTTTTGGGGGTCCCTTGCTCTTTGAATGGACCCTGAATGCCAGGCTCCAAAGCCCCGCTCAATTCCCTTTAATGTCTCCTCCTGAGGCGGATAATATCCCACTTATGTCTGAGTGCACTCCACAAAAGTGGAGCTCTTAGGCCTATTACGGGGCAGTAAAAACCTCGACTGAAATATCACAAATTGTATTGCAACGGTGGGATTTCTAGTTCAGCTCCAAATCCAAATGGGAACCGGACTCGTTTCAAAAGATGGCGAAACACCACCTCTCCTCTGTTGCCTGGTTTTAGGTCCATATCTCATGTTAATGCCGAAAGTTCGTCAGCGGGTGTTCATAATCGTAAACTCATTTGCGGCTTTCTTTCGGCAGGAAACGAATGGCTTTGGGCGCAGAGTGAACGGCGCTTGCTTTATGATCCTAGAGCCTAATCTAGGCCTAAGTACGTACGCGCAATGCGAAATGTATGGCAGTGCCATAGGAATGTGTCATATCGAAATCTGTTGGGTTGGCTTGCAAAGACAGGCTGTGTACATTTGCAAGGATAGATGGAGCGCGGGATTTTCTCTGTCATTGGGGTGTTTTCTTATCCTTTCCTGATGCATCTGCTCCATTCCAACCAAGGCTTTTCAAGGGCCTCCATTGCAGAAATCAGGTCAGACTGGATGACTTCTGGGGTCCCTCCCGACTCTTGGGATATTACCATATCATTTTTGGTCAAGGGTGCAAATCGGAGACCCAAGCCTTCCTATATATCTGCATCTTACATGGCATCTTCCTCCATTGCAGAATGGGCTAGACTAGATGGCCTCTGGGGTCCCATCAAACTCTAAAGTTATTTAGACTCTTAGTATTACTTTAATGCAAATAAGAGTGTCAAACCTATATATGTATATGTATATATATCCCACAGATCTTGGAAATGAATGGGGTTGAGCTGGGTGACCTTTGAAGCCCCCTTCTCATTCTAGGCCTATTTACATTGTTAGGATTATACTTTTCTTATCATTCATTCCCGTGCCGGCAGGACTGAAGAACGACAGGTCGCAGGTTCGAATCCGGGGAGAGGCGGATGAGCTCCCTCTATCAGCTCCAGCTCCTCATGGGGGGACATGAGAGAAGCCTCCCACAAGGATGATAAAACATCAAATCATCCGGGCATCCCCTGGGCAACGTCCTTGCAGACAGCCAATTCTCTCACACCAGAAGCAACTTGCAGTTTCTCAAGTCGCTCCTGGCACAACAACAAAAAAAAATCATTTGAATGTATGTAAAGTATCCAAACCTTGCTGTGTGTGTGCGTGTGTGTGTGTGTGTGCGTGTCAATTTCAGATCTTGGAAATGAATGGGCTGGATGACCTTTGGGGGACCCTTCCCCCTCGACCTATTTACATTATTGGGATTATATTTTTCCTATCATACATTGATTTGAATGCATGTAAAGTATCCAAACCTGGTTCTGTGTGTGTGTGTGTGTGTGTGTGTGTGTGTGTATGTGTGTGTGTGTATCAATTCCAGATCTTAGAAATGAATGGGCTGGATGACCTTTGGGGGACCCTTCCCACTCTCAGCCTATTTACATTATTGGGATTATATTTTTCCTATCATTCATTGATTTGAATGCATATAAAGAATCCAAACCTTGCTATCTATCTATCCATCCATCCATCTATCTATCTATCTATCTATCTATCTATCTATCTATATCGCCATACCATAGCTTGGAAATGAGTTGGGTTGTGTTGGATGATCTTTGGGGGACCCTTCCCCATCTAGGCTTATTTACAGTCTTGGGATTATATTTTTTCTATCACTCATTGATTTCAATGCAAATAAGGGAGCCAAACCTTGCTATATATATATCTCACCATCTCAGATCTTGGAAATGAATGGGGTTGGGTTGGATGACCTTTGGGGGACCCTTCCCCATCTAGGATTATTTACAGTCTTGGGATAACATTTTTCCTTTCACTCATTGATTATATTTTCCTAATGGAATTCAATGCAAATAAGGGAACCAAACCTTGCGATATATCTCACCATCCCAGATCTTGGAAATGAATGGGGTTGGGCTGGATGGCCTTTGGGGGACCCTTCAGCCTCTAGTTTTATTTATAGTCTTGGGATTATATTTTTTCTTATCACTCATGGATTTCAATGCAAATAATAGATATATCTCACCATCCCAGATCTTGGAAATGAATGGGGTTGGGTTGGGTTGGATGACCTCTGGGGAACCCTTCCCCCTCTAGGCTTATTTACAGTTCCCTTCTAGGTTTATTTACAGTCTTGGGATTATATTTTTTTCTATCATGTATTGATTTCAATGCAAATAAGAGAGTCAAACCTTGCTATATATATATCTCACCATCCCAGATCTTGCAAACGAATGGGGTTGGGCTGGATGACCTTTGGAGGACCCTTCCCACTCTCTGCCTATTTACATTATTGGGATTATATTTTCTCTATCACTCACTGATTTCAATGCATATAACCTTGTGATTATATGCATTGAATCCAAACCTTGTGAATCCAAACCTTGTGATCCATCAATCTATCTATCTATCTATCTATCTATCACCATCCCAGATCTTGGAAATGAATGGGGTTGGGTTGGATTACCTTTGGGGGACCCTTCCCCATCTAGGCTTATTTATAGTCTTGTGATTCTCTTTTCCTATCAATCATGGAATTCAATGAAAATATGGGAGCCAAACCTTTACCTATCTATCTATCTATCTCATTATCCCAGATCTTGGAAATGAATGGGGTTGGGTTGGATGACCTTTGGGGGACCCTTCTCCCTCTAGGCTTATTTACAGTCTTGGGATAATATTTTCCCTATCACTCATGGATTTCAATGCAAATAATAACTATACATCACCATCTCAGATCTTGGAAACGAATGGGGTTGAGCTGGATGACCTTTGGGGGACCCTTCCCACACTAAGCGTGCTGTATACTTCCATTGTGGGCTTCTCTGGCAGGGCATCCCATATGCAGGACTGTAACTGAAACCTCCTCCTTTGTAGGGAGAATAAGTCATTTTCTCCGCCGCCGCCGCTGCCGAGGGAGAGAGCGTTGTCAGAAACTCAACACCCTGCTTTGCATCCCCCCGTCTCGCGCCAACCTGCTATTAGAGCCACCAAACGGCATCGCCGGGCATCATGATCATATTCATAACGAAAGGGCAGCGTTTGCAGAGATCGGGTGCCAAGGAGCTGCGTGAGGCTCATTCCGAACAGGAAGAATAGACCTGAAATCAACACATGAGCCTCTTCCAGCTTTGCCTTTTTGCATCCTGTCTTACAACCCCTTCCCTTTGTTGTGTCCTTTTGCAGAAGGGATTCCCCAAATCTATATCTATGCCAAGGCCGAGGAACGTGGCACCCCTGGCACATATTTCTGGGGGGTTTACCAATCCCACCCATCAAGAGTGGTGGGATCTGTGGGTGCAGAAGGCCAATCATAAAGTAAACCTAGGCTTGTTTACATTCTTGGGATTATATTTTTCCTATCATTTCATGATTTCAATGCGTATAATTTATTTATTTACAGTATTTATATTCATCCCTTCTCACAGCGGATTATGATGCACATATACATGGCAAACATTCAATGTCATTTAGACATACAACATCTATAGACAGGCACACAGGCAATTTAACATCCCAGCTTTCTGGCTTCAGGAGGGTATGCTCAATTCCGGCCAGAGGGGGAGCTGCTGCGTCAACGTCCACTTGTGACACCAAGTCTAATTCAGTTAGCATTCAATGCCAGTTAGACATACAACATATATAGACAGGCACAGAGGCAATTTAACATCCCAGCTTTCCGGCTTCAGGAGGGTATGCTCAATTCTGGCCACAGGGGGAGCTGCCGCTTCACCCTCCACTTGTGACACTGAGTCCTTGATGAAGTACTTCCTCATCCTTTTGCACGCTGCTGGAGATTTTTATGGCATTTTAAATTAGTTAAATTAGCATTCAATGCCAATTAGACATACAACATCTATAGACAGACACAGAAGCAATTTAACATTCCAGCTTTCCGGCTTTATGAGGGTATGCTCGATTCCGGCCACAGGGGGAGCTGCAGCGTCACCATCCACTTGTGACACCGAGTCCTTATGGAGTACTTCCTCATTCTTTTGCACACTGCTGGAGATTTTTATGGTGTCGTAAGTTAGTTAAGTTAGCTTTCAATGCCATTTAGACATACAACATCTATAGACAGACACAGAAGCAATTTAACATTCCAGCTTTCCGGCTTCATGAGGCTATGCTGCGTCACCGTCCACTTGTAACACCGAGTCCTCTATGGAGTACTTCCTCATTCTTTTGCACACTACTGGAGATTTTTATGGCATCGTAAGTTAGTTATATTCAATGCCAGTTAGACATACAACATCTATAGACAGACACAGAAGCAATTTAACATTCCAGCTTTCCGGCTTCAGGAGGATATACTTGATTCCAGCCACAGGAGGAGCTGCAGCGTCACCGTCCACTTCTGACACCGAGTCCTTTGATGGAGTACTTCCTCATTCTTTTGCATGCTGCTGGAGATTTTTATGGCATCATAAGTTAGTTAAATTAGTATTCAACGCCATTTAGACATACAACATCTATAGACAGACCCAGAGGCAATTTAACATTCCAGCTTTCCAGCTTCATGAGGCTATGCTGCATCACCGTCCACTTGTAACACCGAGTCCTCTATGGAGTACTTTCTCATTCTTTTGCACGCTGCTGGAGATTTTTATGGCATCTTAAATTTGTTAAGTTAGCTTTCAATGCCATTTAGACATACAACATCTATAGACAGACACAGAAGCAATTTAACATTCCAGCATTTCCAGCTTCAGGAGAGTATGCTCAATTCCTGCCAGAGGGGGAGCTGCCGCTTCACCCTCCACTTGTGACACCAAGTCCTTGATGGAGTACTTCCTCATTTTTTGCACACTGCTGGAGATTTTTATGGCGTCTTAAATTAGTTAAATTAGCATTCAATGCCAATTAGACATACAACATCTATAGACAGACAAAGAAGCAATTTAACATTCCAACATTTCCAGCTTCATGAGAGTATGCTCAATTCTGGCCTCAGAGGGAGCATTCTCTTCACCGTCCATTTGTGTCACCGAGTCCTTGATGGAGTACTTCCTCATTCTTTTGCACGCTGCTGGAGATTTTTATGGCATCATAAGTTAGTTAAATTAGCATTCAATGCCATTTAGACATACAACATCTATAGACAGACCCAGAGGCAATTTAACATTCCAGCTTTCCGGCTTCAGGAGGGTATGCTTGATTCCAGCCACAGGGGGAGCTGTCGCTTCACTGTCCATTTCTGACACCAAGTCATTGATGGAGTACTTCCTCATTCTTTTGCATGCTGCTGGAGATTTTTATGTTGTCATAAATTAGTTAAATTAGCATTCAATGCCAGTTAGACATACAACTTCTATAGACAGACACAGAGGCAATTTAACATTCCAGCTTCATGAGGGTATGCTCAATTCCGGCCTCAGAGGGAGCTGTCTCTTCACCGTCCACTTGTGTCACTGAGTCCTTGATGGAGTACTTCCTCATTCTCTTGCACGCTGCTGGAGATTTTTATGGTGTCTTAAATTAGTTAAATTAGCATTCAATGGCAATTAGACACACAACGTCTATAGACAGACACAGAAGCAATTTAACATTCCAGCTTTCCGGCTTCATTACGGTTTGCTCATTGCCGGCCACAGGGGGAGCTGCTGCATCACCGTCCACTTGTAATACCAAGTCCTCATGGAGTGCTTCCTCATTCTTTTGCACGCTGCTGGAGATTTTTATGGTGTCGTAAGTTCAGCTTCATGAGGGTATGCTTGATTCCAGCCACAGGGGGAGCTGTCGCTTCATTGTCCACTTCTGACACCAAGTCATTGACGGAGTACTTCCTCATTCTTTTGCACACTGCTGGAGATTTTTATGGCATCATAAATTAGTTAAATTAGCCTCCCCACATGAAGCGGTACCTAAATTTCCTACTTGACAACTGTCTTTGGGCTGCATAGGTCGAAAGCAAGCTAGACTATTAATTGTCAGGAGCTCACTGGTTTCGAACTCATGACCTCTTAATGCAGCTGGCTACTAACTAGCTGCGCTACAGCCTAGCACAGCGGCACCACAGTTTTTGGCACACGGCCATACAGCCTGGAAAACTCACAGCAACTCAGTGATTCCAGCCATGGAAACCTTCAACAACACAATGATGATGGCTATTAACTACCTGCATCACAGGAAGTCAATGATAATAGTCAGTGGGTTGTTGTAGGTTTTTTCGGGCTACATGTCCATGGTCTAGAGGCATTCTCTCCTGACGTTTCGCCTGCATCTATGGCAAGCATCCTCAGAGGTGGTCTAGAGGCATTCTCTCCTGACGTTTCGCCTGCATCTATGGCAAGCATCCTCAGAGGTGGTCTAGAGGCATTCTCTCCTGACGTTTCGCCTGCATCTATGGCAAGCATCCTCAGAGGTGGTCTAGAGGCATTCTCTCCTGACGTTTCGCCTGCATCTATGGCAAGCATCCTCAGAGGTGGTCTAGAGGCATTCTCTCCTGACGTTTCGCCTGCATCTATGGCAAGCATCCTCAGAGGTGGTCTAGAGGCATTCTCTCCTGACGTTTCGCCTGCATCTATGGCAAGCATCCTCAGAGGTGGTCTAGAGGCATTCTCTCCTGACGTTTCGCCTGCATCTATGGCAAGCATCCTCAGAGGTGGTCTAGAGGCATTCTCTCCTGACGTTTCGCCTGCATCTATGGCAAGCATCCTCAGAGGTGGTCTAGAGGCATTCTCTCCTGACGTTTCGCCTGCATCTATGGCAAGCATCCTCAGAGGTGGTCTAGAGGCATTCTCTCCTGACGTTTCGCCTGCATCTATGGCAAGCATCCTCAGAGGTGGTCTAGAGGCATTCTCTCCTGACGTTTCGCCTGCATCTATGGCAAGCATCCTCAGAGGTGGTCTAGAGGCATTCTCTCCTGACGTTTCGCCTGCATCTATGGCAAGCATCCTCAGAGGTGGTCTAGAGGCATTCTCTCCTGACGTTTCGCCTGCATCTATGGCAAGCATCCTCAGAGGTGGTCTAGAGGCATTCTCTCCTGACGTTTCGCCTGCATCTATGGCAAGCATCCTCAGAGGTGGTCTAGAGGCATTCTCTCCTGACGTTTCGCCTGCATCTATGGCAAGCATCCTCAGAGGTGGTCTAGAGGCATTCTCTCCTGACGTTTCGCCTGCATCTATGGCAAGCATCCTCAGAGGTGGTCTAGAGGCATTCTCTCCTGACGTTTCGCCTGCATCTATGGCAAGCATCCTCAGAGGTGGTCTAGAGGCATTCTCTCCTGACGTTTCGCCTGCATCTATGGCAAGCATCCTCAGAGGTGGTCTAGAGGCATTCTCTCCTGACGTTTCGCCTGCATCTATGGCAAGCATCCTCAGAGGTGGTCTAGAGGCATTCTCTCCTGACGTTTCGCCTGCATCTATGGCAAGCATCCTCAGAGGTGGTCTAGAGGCATTCTCTCCTGACGTTTCGCCTGCATCTATGGCAAGCATCCTCAGAGGTGGTCTAGAGGCATTCTCTCCTGACGTTTCGCCTGCATCTATGGCAAGCATCCTCAGAGGTGGTCTAGAGGCATTCTCTCCTGACGTTTCGCCTGCATCTATGGCAAGCATCCTCAGAGGTGGTCTAGAGGCATTCTCTCCTGACGTTTCGCCTGCATCTATGGCAAGCATCCTCAGAGGTGGTAGTACCTCTGAGGATGCTTGCCATAGATGCAGGTGAAACGTCAGGAGAGAATGCCTCTAGACCATGGTCATATAGCCCGAAAAAACCTACAACAACCCAGTGATTCCGGCCATGAAAGCCTTCGACAATAATAGTCAGTGTTCAAATGTATGCATGCTTGTATGTATATGTGTATGTATGTTTGCATGTATGTGGCAGCTGCAACCCCCACAAATGATGGACCTGGCCCACACTTGGCACACAGAAATCCCATGATGTGGTCAGGAGAAGGATGGACCATGGACGATGGGATTTCCAGTACATTCAGGTTGGGGGGAGGGTGATTGACCATGGCACATGGGTGTTGTAGTCCACTCTTATCCAGAGAGCAGTGGCATCAGTGTAAATACATCCAAAGACTCTGTCCTCCCCCTTTGCTTTCTTTTCATGCTTTTCTTTCTTTCTCTCTCTTTCTTTTTAGCCACGGAAGAATATTGATCACAGCGCCTTGTAATCCATTGTTTCTGTGAAAATTCTGGCTTTGAAAGCGTGGAATCTGCATGAGTTCTCCCTGCGTGCTTTTCGTAGGGAAAAAAGAGAGCAAAGGATAGGGAGAGAATGAAGAATTGCATTGGCCGCCCTTGCATTGTGTTTGTTTTGCAGGGTTGGTGTTCCCCTTTGTGAAACTGCAATTCCCAGGATCCCTGAGCACTGAGCCATGGCAGTTCCAAGTGGAGTCAAACTGCATCAATTCTCCAGTGTAGATGCAAATGATGATGGATGGAGTTCCTCGGGAGCCGCTCTTCCTCCTCCTCCTCCGCCAGATTTATTTATTCCGGCCTGTTCTGCTTTTGCGCTTTCAATTAAGCCGCGGAATTAATCTTGTACAACAGACTCAGTCGTCGCCGTCGCCGTTGTTCCTCTCTCTAAAAAATCCAATTTGCATGAGGACAACTAATTACTTTTGACATCTGCCTCCAATAACCACAGATGAGGGATCTCTGATGCAAACCGGGGGAAATAAAACCCATCCTGGGAGTTGTAGTTTGCAAATAAACCCATGCTATGGGGTCCTGGGAGTCATAGTTTGCTAGAGACCTTCTGAAACTACCACTTCCAGAGCCTTTTGCAATCAAAGCGGTGCCGAACTGCATTAACTCTGCAGTGCAGATGTGTCTGGAAATGATCCCTCTTTAATTCAAAGTATGCCGATTTGCATAAATCCAAACGTATGCAAAGGTGAGCCATAATTAGCGATGATGTTCCTCTTCTGAAGTGTAATGTATGCAAAGTGCTTCCAAAGCTGGGGAAGGGTAATAATGTCTGCGGAGAGTCATTACGCTCTAAATGCCAAATATTATTGTTACTGAGTGTATTGCGGGAGGGATCCAACCTACGCTCTTGTCGCCTTTCCTCCCCTTCCTTACACTAGATTTCCCTTTGATAGACGTGACTCATTGTAAATAACGAGCCACTTATGTTGTATGAATGCATTGCATGTTGATGGCAGTCTCGGGCACCCGTACGCTCCTTTTCCAGCAGAATGACATCCATCTGCACTGAAGAATGAATGCAGTTTGACATTGCTTGAACCGCCGAGGCTGAATGCTATGGATCCTCCGAGGGAGAGAAGAGCAGCCAGGCGTGGCTCCATCATGCCTCTACCAAGCCTCTTTTGAGTCTCTTCTTAGAGGGATAGTGGGACAACAGCAACAAAAACAACAACAACAGGTTCAGGAACTGGTGAGAGATCCTCCTTCCATTCCAAATGCCACTCTTCTGACTTCTAAAGGAGAGAAGAGCAGCCAGACACAGCTCCATCATGCCTCCATCAAGACACTTTTGAGTCTCTTTTTTGAGAGATCAAGTAGGATACAAATAACAACCACCACAACAATAATAGGTCAGGAGTTGGTGAGAGATTCTCCATCCATTCCAAATGCCATTCATCTGTCCTTTGAAGGAGAGAAGAGCAGCCAGACACAGCTCCATCATGCCTCCATCAAGACACTTTTGAGTCTCCTTTTATAGATATCAAGCAGGATACAAACAACAACAACAACAACAGGTTTCAGAGGTGGTGAGAGATCCTCCTTCCATTCCAAAAGCCACTCATCTGGCTTCTAAAGGAGAGAAGAGCAGCCAGACACAGCTCAATCCTCCATCAAGCTGCTTTTGAGTCTCCTTTAAGAGAGATCAAGTAGATACAAACAACAACAGGTCCAGACACAGCTCCATCATGGCTCAATCAAGCCGCTTTTGAGTCTCCTTTTAGAGAGATCAAGTAGGATACAAATAACAACCACCACAACAATAATAGGTCAGGAGTTGGTGAGAGATTCTCCATCCATTCCAAATGCCATTCATCTGTCCTTTGAAGGAGAGAAGAGCAGCCAGACGGAGCTCCACCTTGGCTCCATCAAGCTGCTTTTGAGTCTCCTTTAAGAGAGATCAAGCAGGATACAGACAAAAACAACAATAGGTTGGGAGGTGGTAAGAGATCCTCCTTCCATTCCAAATGCCACTCATCTGACTTCTAAAGGAGAGAAGAGCAGCCAGACACAGCTCCATCATGCCTCCATCAAGACACTTTTGAGTCTCCTTTTATAGATATCAAGCAGGATACAAACAACAACAACAACAGGATGGAGGTGGTAAGAGATCCTCCTTCCATTCCAAATGCCATTCATCTGTCCTTTGAAGGAGAGAAGAGCAGCCAGACACAGCTCCATCATGCCTCCATCAAGACACTTTTGAGTCTTCTTTTATAGATATCAAGCAGGATACAAACAACAACAGCAATAGGTTGGGAAAACAACAATAGGTTGGGAGGTGGTAAGAGATCCTCCTTCCATTCCAAATGCCACTCATCTGACTTCTAAAGGAGAGAAGAGCAGCCAGACACAGCTCCATCATGCCTCCATCAAGACACTTTTGAGTCTCCTTTTATAGATATCAAGCAGGATACAAACAACAACAACAACAGGATCAAGGAGTTGGTGAGAGATCCTCCTTCCATTCCAAATGCCATTCATCTTCCCTTTGAAGGCGAGAAGAGCAGCCAGACACAGCTCCATCATGCCTCCATTAAGCCACTTTTGAGTCTTCTTTTAGAGAGATCAAGCAGATACAGACAACAACAACAACAACAACAACAGGATGGAGGTGGTAAGAGATGCTCCTTCCATTCCAAATGCCATTCATCTGTCCTTTGAAGGAGAGAAGAGCAGCCAGGCACAGCTCAATCATGCCTCCATCAAGCTGGATACAGACAACAGCAACAACAACAGGTTCAGGAGGTGGTGAGAGTTCCTCCTTCCATTCCAAATGCCACTCTTCTGACTTCTAAAGGAGAGAAGAGCAGCCAGACACAGCTCCATCATGCCTCCATCAAGACACTTTTGAGTCTCCATTTGTAGATATCAAGCAGGATAAAGACAACAATAGGTTGGGAGGTGGTAAGAGATCCTCCTTCCATTCCAAATGACATTCATCTGTCCTTTGAAAGAAAGAAGAGCAGCCAGACACAGCTCCATCATGCCACCATCAAGACACTTTTGAGACTTCTTTTAGAAAGATCAAGCTGATACAAACAAGAACAATAACAGGTCCAGACAGAGCTCAATCATGGCTCCATCAAGACAATTTTGAGTCTCTTTTTCGAGAAATCAAGCAGGATACAAATAACAACCACCACAACAACAATAGGTCAGGAGTTGGTGAGAGATTCTCCATCCATTCCAAATGCCATTCATCTGTCCTTTGAAGGAGAGAAGAGCAGCCAGACACAGCTCCATCATGCCTCCATCAAGACACTTTTGAGTCTCCTTTTAGAGAGATCAAGTAGGATACAAATAACAACCACCACAACAATAATAGGTCAGGAGTTGGTGAGAGATTCTCCATCCATTCCAAATGCCATTCATCTGTCCTTTGAAGGAGAGAAGAGCAGCCAGACACAGCTCCATCATGCCTCCATCAAGACACTTTTGAGTCTCTTTTATAGATATCAAGCAGGATACAAACAACAACAACAACAGGATGGAGGTGGTAAGAGATCCTCCTTCCATTCCAAATGCCATTCATCTGTCCTTTGAAGGAGAGAAGAGCAGCCAGACACAGCTCCATCATGCCTCCATCAAGCCACTTTTGAGTCTTCTTTTAGAGAGATCAAGCAAGATACAGACAACAACAACAATAGGTTGGGAGGTGGTAAGAGATCCTCCGTCCATTCCAAATGCCACTCATCTGACTTCTAAAGGAGAGAAGAGCAGCCAGACACAGCTCCATCATGCCTCCATCAAGCTGTTTTTGAGTCTCCTTTTAGAGAGAACAAGCAGGATACAAACAACATCAACAACAGGTCCAGACACAGCTCCATCATGGTCCAATCAAGCCGCTTTTGAGTCTCCTTTTAGAGAGATCAAGCAGGATACAAATAACAACCACCACAACAATAATAGGTCAGGAGTTGGTGAGAGATTCTCCATCCATTCCAAATGCCATTCATCTGTCCTTTGAAGGAGAGAAGAGCAGCCAGACACAGCTCCACCTTGGCTCCATCAAGACACTTTTGAGTCTTCTTTTATAGATATCAAGCAGGATACAAACAACAACAGCAATAGGTTGGGAGGTGGTAAGAAGTCAGATGCCACTCATCTGACTTCTAAAGGAGAGAAGAGCAGCCAGACACAGCTCCATCATGGCTCCATCAAGCCACTTTTGAGTCTTCATTTAGAGAGATCAAGCTGTTACAAACAACAACAACAACAGGTCCAGACACAGCTCAATCATGTCTCCATCAAGACACTTTGAGTCTCTTTTTCGAGAGATCAAGCAGGATACAAATAACAACCACCACAACAACAATAGGTCAGGAGTTGGTGAGAGATTCTCCATCCATTCCAAATGCCATTCATCTGTCCTTTGAAGGAGAGAAGAGCAGCCAGACACAGCTCCATCTTGGCTCCATCAAGATACTTTTGGGCCTCCTTTTAGAGAGATCAAGCTGATACAAACAACAGATCCAGACACAGCTCCATCATGTCTCCATCAAGCTGCTTTTGAGTTGTCTTTTAGAGAGATCAAGCAGGATACAAACCACCACAACAACGACAACAGGTTCAGGATGTGGTGAGATATCCTCCATCTATTCCAAATGCCATTCACCTGACTTTTAAAGGACAGAAGAGCAGCCAGACATAGCTCCATCATGCATCCATCAAGCCACAGGTCTCTTCCAACTCTAGGTTTCTATGATTCTATATATATGTGTGTGTGTGTGTGTGTGTGTGTGTGTCCTTGAAAAGGGTCAAATTGCAGGAGGATTATGGGAAACCTCTCAGCCCGGCCTCAATGTTTGCACAGTGCTTTGCAAAAGCAAACCCAGAAGCACCGGGCGGATATTGCAGTGACAATTGCAAACTTTGCCGCGATCGCATCGCCTTTTGGGTTCCCCGAATGGTTTTCTTTTGAAAATAAGAAGACTACACACACACACACACGCACACACCTATATATCTCCAACTGATTTTGTGGGTGAAATGAAAGATCAATAACAGGAATATTTCTCTTCTTTCTTTGGCATTTTTCAACTCTGAAAGAAACGTCCGCAGATCGATGGGCTTTCCATTTCCATCAGTATACAAATAAAAAAGCCTCTTTCACAAAACAACAACTAAACACCCATTACTTGGCTGGTTAAAAAGACCGAGAGCGGGCCTCCCCGTCCCTTTTTCCAACTGAAAGATTTGGTTCTGCTTTTATGTGACATCGGGAACGAGCCACACAAGTCGGACCCCATAGTTCTATTTTGGGGGGCCATGAAGACCCCACATTGCTCCCTTCAAAGAAATGAGAAAAATCTGGCTACCAATATTTAAAAAACTCTAAAATTATAACAGTAAATAAAGAACAAAACTCAAACACGGGGGAACTCCAGACAAGAAACAATCAGGGACAGCTAATCACCTCTTAACAAAGGATTCCCCCAGGCAGTAACAAGCTACATCTAAAAAATGCTAGGCCATTCAATGCTAATCAAGGTGGCCAAGTGAAACATTCACACCTACCTCCAACAGACAAGAGTTCTTTCTCCTGGGAAGTCAAGACAAGAAACAATCACCTCTCAACAAAGGATTCCCCCAGGCAGTAACAAATCACATCTAAAACTGTCAAGCCATCAAATGCTAATCAAGGTGGGCAATTGAAACATTCACACCTACCTCCAACAGACAAAAGTTCTTTTTCCTGGGAAATCAAGACAATAAATAATCACCTCTCAACAAAGGATTCCACCAGGCAGTAACAAGTCACATATAAAAACTGCTAGGCCATCAAATTCTAATTAAGGTGGGCAATTGAAACATTCCCACCTACCTCCAACAGACAAAAGTTCTTTCTCCTGGGAAATCAAGACAAGAAACAATCACCTCTCAACAAAGGATTCCCCCAGGCAGTAACAACACACATCTAAAACTGCTAGGCCATCAAATGCTAATCAAGGTGGGCAATTGAAACATTCACACCTACCTCCAACAGACAAGAGTTCTTTCTCCTGGGAAGTCAAGACAAGAAACAATCACCTCTCAACAAAGGATTCCCCCAGGCAGTAACAAGTCACACCTTAAAACTGCTAGGCCATCAAATGCTAATCAAGGTGGGCAATTGAAACATTCCCACCTACCTCCAACAGACAAAAGTTCTTTCTCCTGGGAAATCAAGACAAGAAACAATCACCTCTCAACAAAGGATTCCCCCAGGCAGTAACAACACACATCTAAAACTGCTAGGCCATCAAATGCTAATCAAGGTGGGCAATTGAAACATTCACACCTACCTCCAACAGACAAGAGTTCTTTCTCCTGGGAAGTCAAGACAAGAAACAATCACCTCTCAACAAAGGATTCCCCCAGGCAGTAACAAGTCACATCTAAAACTGCTAGGCCATCAAATGCTAATCAAGGTGGGCAATTGAAACATTCACACCTACCTCCAACAGACAAGAGTTCTTTCTCCTGGGAAGTCAAGACAAGAAACAATCACCTCTCAACAAAGGATTCCCCCAGGCAGTAACAAGTCACACCTTAAAACTGCTAGGCCATCAAATGCTAATCAAGGTGGGCAATTGAAACATTCCCACCTACCTCCAACAGACAAAAGTTCTTTCTCCTGGGAAATCAAGACAAGAAACAATCACCTCTCAACAAAGGATTCCCCCAGGCAGTAACAAATTACATCTAAAACTGCTAGGCCATCAAATGCTAATCAAGGTAGCCAATTGAAACATTCACACCTAGCTCCAACAGAAAAGAGTTCTTTCTCCCGGGAAGCCAAGACAAGAAACAATCAGGAACACCTAATCACCACTCAATAAAGGATTCCCCCAGGCAGTAACAAACTATACCTTAAAACTGTCAAGCCATTAAATGCTAATCAAGGTGGCCAATGGAAACATTCACACTTGCCTCCAACACACAAGAGTTCTTTCTCCCACCCTGGACATCATTCCACAGATCTATCAACCCCACTTGCCTAGTTTCCAACAGACCTCACAACCTCTGAGGATCCATGCCATAGATATGGGTGAAACATCAGGAGAGAATGCTTCTGGAACATGGCCAGGCATCCCGTAAAACTCACAGCAACCCATTTATTATTATTAGTGACCCGCCTCTTCCCATGGCTCAAGTACAAGTTACATTCTGTTGTTGTTGTTGCTGTTGTTGTTGTTGTTGTTGTTGAGGTTGAGGGTGCCTGCCATAGGGTCAGGAACGTCAGGATAAAATGCTGCTGGAACATAGCCATGCAGCCCGGAAAACTCACGGCAACCTATTTATTATTATTAGTGACCTGCCTCTTTCCATGACTCGAGTTCAAGTTACATTCTGTTGTTGTTGTTGTTGTTGTTGTGGATGCCTGCCATAGATGCAGGTGAAACGTCAGAAGGTAGGTGTGAATGTTTCAATTGGCCACCTTGACTAGCATTTAATGGCCTAGCAGTTTTCAAGCTCTGACTTCTTACTGCCTGGGGGAATCCTTTGTTAAGAGGTGACTAGTTGTCCCTGAATATTTCTTGTCTGGAGTTCCCATTTTTGAAAGTTGTTCTTTATTTACTGTTATTATTTTAGAGTTTTTAGTACTGGTAGCCAGAAAAACTTGAGGGAAGTAGTATAGTGTATCAATAAGGTATGCCTGACGTTAAAATAGTCCATACGAAAGGGATCCACACTGAGAATGAGCCATGAGTGCAATGCAGCAGCGAAAGGAGCCGACGCGATTCTCAGCTGTATCAGTTGGAATCTGTTGCCTAAATTGAGGGAAGCAAGGCAGCTAATAACCAAATACAGTCTCTGCAGAGGCAGAACACAAAGCAAATCAATTAGGAGTGTTAGGGATGAGGCTTGTTCGCCTCCGGTGACCCTCAGAAGCCCCTTAAAGAGAATTAGGGAGGAGGCCCAGCTGGACGACAGAAGGGACACAGGGCTGGCCTTTGGGGCTAGGACGCCGTAGGCACCCTTTTCCGGCAAACGGCAAAAATAAAGCAGACAGCTGGCTCCTTCTCATTCTGGGTTTGAGACTACACCGTGCTTATTTTATTTCGTATCAAAAGCATTGCATAAATTAGTATAAAATCGATAAATATCTTTTGACCAAAAACGGACAACAGTGACTGCATTGTCTGTAGCCTCCAACAATTCTTCCTCTGTATTGTCGAAGGCTTTCAGACCAGAATCACTGGGTTGTTGTAGGTTTTTTCGGGCTATATGGCCATGGTCTAGAGGCATTCTCTCCTGATGTTTCGCCTGCATTTTTGGCAAGCATCCTCAGAGGTAGTGAGGTCTGTTGGAACTAGGAAAAGGGGTTTATATATCTGTGGAATGACCAGGGTGGGACAAAGGACTCTTGCCTGCTGGAGCTAGGTGGGAATGTTTCAACTGATCACCTTGATTAGCATATAATGGCCTGACAGTGCTTGGAGCAATCTTTTGTTGAGAGGTGATTAGATGTTCTTGTTTGTTTCTTCTCTGTTGTTGTGCTGTTGTAATTTTAGAGTTTTTAAATACTGGTAGCCAGATTTTGTTCATTTTCATGGTTTCCTGAGTCTGTTGCCTTTAATGTGTTTGAATTCGAGAACATCCTTTTTATTAGGCATAAATAAATTTATGCTTTAGCACAGCTGGTAAATCATCAGCAATGATAAGATCTACCAGCAGAAAGATTACCAGTTCAAAGCCCCGGGTTGACATGAGCTCCCGACTGTCAGCCCAGCTTACTGTTTACCTAAGCAGTTCGAAAACAGCTTGAGCTGTATGTAGACGAATTAGGTACTGCTGAATCTGTTAAAATAGGGTTGATGGAGTTAATTTATGCCTAGGGCAAAAAGTACCTGGCTGTTTGACCAAGATAGCCTTTAATTCGTTTGAATTAGAGAACACCCTCTTTATTTGGCATAAATACATTTATGGTCTGGGCTTTAGCACAGCTGGTAAATCACCAGCAATGATAAGATCTACCAGCAGAGAGATTGCCAGTTTGAAGCCCCGGGTTGACGTGAGCTCCCGACTGTCAGCCCAGCTTACTGTTTACCTTAGCTTGAGCTGTAAGTAGAGGAATTAGGTACTACTGAAACAAGTGGAGGAGGTATTTTATGACACCATAAAGAAAAAGAAAAATGCTCAGTGACTCAGAGGAAGAAGGAAGTCCTGATGGCTCTTTGTCATAGAAGATGGAGCGACAGCACCCCCCTGTGGCTTGATTCGAGCATAACCTCCAAGGCGCCAAAAAAGCTGGATGTTGACACAACATACCTCCTTTCTGTTTTGTCTGTCTCTGTTCTGTCTATTCAAAATGGCATTGAATGTTTGTTGTGTATGTGTACTGTGATCCTTGGGGAGATAGGGCAGAATAAAAATAAAGTGTTGTTGTTTTTGTTTTTGTTGTTGTTGTTGTTGTTGTTGTTGTTGTTGTTGTTAATTAGCAGAATGAGTGGAGTGCCACCAAACTTCAGTGCTAGGCTTTGCATTGAGTAATCTTGAAATGGTTCCAGCACTGTGGTTTTTCCTCCCAATGATAAAACAACAGCAAATCACAGGCAATGCATCAGAGACCAACAATAAAACAAAAACATCCGTCAAATTGATGAGATTAAAAAAAACTTTTCGTACTAATGTAAGTTATCACGCAGGCTCAAAACTTGTTTAGGGAGATCAATTCCAGATAAAAGGTATAAGTCCAATAAAAATGAGGAGTAAAATAGGATTTTCTCTCTCATGGCGAAACAACAACAACAAAAAAGGAGAGAAATCCCATGCGGTGAACTAGAGCATCGTGCAAAGAGGTAAAAAAAACGAACAAACAAACAAACACGAAGGAACTGACTGGTTGGTATTCTCACACACACACACAGACACACACTGACTGAGAACAAAAGGCACAACTTTTAACTCTTCTCTTTCCAAAGAGATGGAGATTTGCCTTTTTAAAAGGCACTCAAAAGTGTGGAGAATGAATTGTTGTTGTTGTTGTTGTTGTTATTCTTACAAAGGCTGGATGGCCATCTGTTAGGGATGCTTTGATTGTGATTTGCCTGCAAGGCAGAAGCAGGTTGGAGTGGTGGCCCTTGGGTTGTTCCTTCTCTTCTTCTTCTTCTTCTTCTTCTTCTTCTTCTTCTTCTTCTTCTTCTTCTTCTTCTTCTTCTTCTTCTTCTTCTTCTTCTTCTTCTTCTTCTCCTTCTCCTTCTCCTTCTCCTTCTCCTTCTCCTTCTCCTTCTCCTTCTCCTTCTCCTTCTCCTTCTCCTTCTCCTTCTCCTTCTCCTTCTCCTTCTCCTTCTCCCTCTCCTTCTCCTTCTCCTTCTTCCTTCTCCTTCTCCTTCTCCTTCTCCTTCTCCTTCTCCTTCTCCTTCTCCTTCTCCTTCTCCTTTTCCTTCTCCTTTTCCTTTTCCTTTTCCTTTTCCTTTTCCTTTTCCTTTTCCTCCTTCTCCTCCTTCTCCTTCTCCTCTTCTCCTTCTCCTTCTCCTCCTTCTCCTCCTCCTCCTCCTTCTCCTTCTCCTCCTCCTCCTCCTCCTCCTCCTCCTCCTT
Source organism: Anolis sagrei ordinatus (assembly GCF_025583915.1). Lineage (NCBI taxonomy): Eukaryota > Metazoa > Chordata > Lepidosauria > Squamata > Anolidae > Anolis > Anolis sagrei. The sequence continues at coordinate 33,591,043 of NW_026844589.1, forward strand.
CTCCTTCTCCTTCTTCTCCTTCCCCCTCCTTCTCCTTCTCCTATTTATTTATTTATTTATTTATTTATTTACTGCATTTGTTGACCGCCGTTCTCAGCCCTAGGGCGACTCACGGCGGTTTACAACATATAAAAACAGTTTACAACAAGGGCATATCAAAACAACAATATAAACATACCAATCAACAATACAAATTACACTAAATCATCCGCGCCGTCTCATCTTAGAATCATAAACCAATCTCGTTGTCCATATTCCATTCCAGTTGTCATTGCCAATTGTTGTAGCACTTAGTCAAACGCCTTCTCAAATAACCATGTCTTCAGGCTCTTGCGGAATGTCATAAGGGAGGGCGCCTGTCTGATGTCTACAGGGAGGGTGTTCCACAGCCGGGGGGCCACCACCGAGAAGGCCCTATCCCTCGTCCCCGCCAGACGTGCCTGTGAGGCAGGCGGGATCGAGAGAAGGGCCTCCCCAGACGATCTCAAGGTCCTCGTGGGCTCATAGGCCGAGATGCGGTCAGCAAGGTATTTTGGGCCGGAACCGTTTAGGGCTTTGTAGGCCAACACCAGCACCTTGAATTGGGCCCGGTAGCAGATCGGCAGCCAGTGGAGCTGGGACAACAAGGGCGTTGTGTGCTCCCTGCGTCCCGCTCCTGTTAGTAACATGGCTGCCGCGCGCTGGACTAGCTGAAGCTTCCGGGCCGTCTTCAAGGGCAGCCCCACGTAGAGAGCGTTGCAGTAGTCAAGGCGGGATGTGACCTTCTCCTTCTCCTTCTCCTCCTTCTCCTTCTCCTTCTCCTCCTCCTCCTTCTCCTCCTCCTCCTCCTCCTCCTCCTCCTCCTCCTCCTCCTCCTCCTTCTCCTCCTCCTTCTCCTTCTCCTTCTTCTCCTTCCCCTTCTTCTCCTTCTCCTTCTCCTTCTCCTCCTCCTCCTCCTCCTACTCCTTCTCCTCCTCTCCTCTTCCTCCTCCTCCTTCTCCTTCTCCTTCTTCTCCTTCTTCTTCTCCATCTCCTTCTCCTTCTTCTCCTTCTCCGTCTCCTCCTTCTCCTTCTTCTCCTTCTCCTTCTCCTCCTTCTCCTTCTCCTCCTTCTCCTTCCCCTTCTTCTCCTTCTCCTTCTTCTCCTTCTCCTCCTTCTTCTCTTTTCCTTCTTCTTTTTCTCGCAAAGGCTGGATGGCCATCTGTTGGGAGTGCTTTGACTGTGCATGAAGGCGGAAGGGTTGGACTGGGTGTCACCTGGGTTGCTTCTTCTTCTATTATTACTCCTCCTCCTACTTCTACTAATGCTACAGAGTCTCGCTTATCCGACCTTCACTTATCCGACACTCCGTGTTTCTCGACGCTCTTATCCGACGCCCCCCCCCTTTCCTCCAGCATTTCCCCTTTAATTAAAGGAGCGCTCCTTAACTCTTTCTCCATTCCCAATAAGTGAAAAACGCAAAACTCCATAACGCCAGGAGAGCCATCTGTATCACTTATCTCTTCACTCAACTCCTTATCTAACATTGCATCTTCTGGCTCCTCTGACCGACCTGGATGCCCTGCATTTTCTGAGTCAGATTTCTCAGAGAGAGAAGCATCATTCCCCTGACTTGAATCTTCATCACTTTGAGCCTCAGGAAATCCAACAATCCTCTCTAAATCAACAGTGGACCAATCCGCCTCAGAAGTCTCAGGCTGATCTCACAGGTTCAGTGTAAAGACAGCCTTCGTTGTAAGTCTCCATCCAGTGCCGTGGATTGTGTGGAATTGCAACCGAAATGCAATATTTACAACCATGGGGACAACAAGTCAACAATTCCTATGAAGTGGGATAAAAATAAAAATAAAATGATAGTTTTGTGGGAGAGAAAGGCTAGGGGAAAGATGCAACCCGGAGTCAGGTGTTTTCTCCAGAAAGCCATCTGTATCACTTATCTCTTCACCCAACTCCTTATCTAATGTTGCAGTTTCTGGCTCCTCTGACTGACCTTGACACCCTGCATTTTCTGAGTCAGATTTCTCAGAGAGAGAAGCATCATTCTTCTGATTTGAATCTTCATCCCTTTGAGCCTCAGGAAATCCCACAATCCTTTCTAAATCAACAGTGAACCCATGCCGTGGATTGTGTGTGAATCGCAACCGAAATGCAATATTTGCAACCATGGGGACAAGTCACTGATATCTATGAAGTGGAATAAAAAATAAAAATAAAAATGATAGTTTTGTGGGAGAGGAAGGCCAGGGAAACGATGCCACCTGGAGCCAGGTGTTTTCTCCATCTGTATAACTTATCTCTTCACCCAACTCCTTATCTAACGTTGCGGATTCTGGCTCCTCTGACTGACCTTGACAACCCTGCATTTTCTGAGTCAGATTTCTCAGAGAGAGAAGCATCATTCCCCTGATTTGAATCTTCAAAGAGGAAGGCCAGGGAAAAGATGCAACCCGGAGCCAAGAGGAGATGAGAACCTTCTGAACGAAAGAGGGGATTATTGGGATTTAACGGTGTGTCGGAGAGGGGATGGAAGCGTCCACTCTGGAGAGCGGAGTGTGATAATATGGCTAGTTATCATGCGCCTCTCTTCTCCCTCCAGACCTAAGCAGGGATTATGCGCAGCCAGCTCAGGCCCGTGATTGCAAAGAGTGCTGCTTCTCCTTTTTTGCAATTCCCGGGCCTCCCATTTGCTTATTCCCTGACATTTGTAAAGTTCAGGTTTACAAAATAAACCCATATGAAGACGAGAAGGTTATTTACACTCCGCTTGCCATTTTTCTGCTCGGCTGGCCCTCTTCCCGGCTCTTAAAGGAACGGCGCCTTCGATCCGGGTGTAAAGTGGCTTTTAAAGGAGCGAGAGCATTTTTTAAAAAAGGGGGAAAACAGATTTCAGTCAACATTTCTTGTACAGGAAGCTTTTGGGTCTGAAGGTAGGAGAAGTGACCTAGAGTTGCAAAGGTGACTATGGCTTGCGTGCAAACTCGACAATACAAACAGAAGACTCTTCCTAAACTATTTTGTTTGTTTAGGACCGGGCTATGGCACAGCTAGTTAGTAGCCAGCTGCATTAAATCACTACATGATTTACACATCTCTTCACCCAACTCCTTATCTAATGTTGCGGTTTCTGGCTCCTGTGACTAACCTCGACACCTTGCATTTTCGGAGTCAGGTTTCTCAGAGAGAGGCCCCCCTTTTCTTCCAGCATTTCCCCTTCATTAAAGGAGCGCTCCCCAACTCTCTCTCCATTCCCAATAAGTGAAAAAGATAAACTCCATAATGGTGTTTTCTCCAAAAAGCCACCTGCATCAGTTATCTCTTCACTCAACTCCTTATCTAACATTGCAGCTTCTGGCTCCTCTGACTGACCTTGATGCCCTGCGTTTTCTTAGTCAGATTTCTCAGAGAGCGAAGCATAATTCCCTTGAAGTGGGATAAAAATGATGGCAGAGGGCCCCCACCAACGATTGGCCTGCACTGCAGCGGAGAGTTCCGCAGTTCCTGGTTGTCACAATTGGAAGAAACTTGTGAAATGCGCTCCAGCAGGCAGCTCAATAATAAGACTGCACTCAGCCTTTCTTTGCTTTCCCTTCTCCCTACATTGTAACATTCCCCTAATAAAGCACTTGGAACTTGCAACATTTAATCTTTCCGCTTGATACTTTTGTATCTTTCCTGCCCCAGACTAATTCAACATTAAAATAACCCTTTTCCCAGGCTCCAGAGGGCCGTGGGCCTGCGGGGAGGTGCCTCCAGGCACCCCCCGGACCAAGGATCTGTGTTCGCCCAATTCGCGGATACTGAAACCGCCATTTTGGACCCCAGTAACCACTAAAACAGTAATATGGCGGATCGGCGCCGTTCTAATTTTGTATTTTTCTGCCATTAATTCTAAGACTAACTGCTATCTTGCTTTCCTCACTTTTGGGCCCCTGCGCTCGGGGAATAATCGTTTTGTTTAAAGTACTATTATTAGACAGCAAACAGCTGATTGCCAAAACTCTGCTGGCTCGGTGAAAGCAGCCTGTTATTTCCTTGCTGTGGGCACCCACAGGAGGGCCCGGAGAAGCAGCCAGGCCGGCCCCCGGCCCCAGCGCGGAAGACCTAGTGCGCCAAGGGCCGAACTATGGATTCTGTTGCTTCCTGACCCAGCGCACATAACTGGGTTCCTGTTTCCTCTTTGTGCACTCTCTGACTTGTGCACTGGACTACGGACTCTCTTGCCCTCACTTATTGACTTTTTGCCTTATTGTCTTGGACTGTTTCCCTGCCATACTTTTTGGACACAAACCCCAGACCGGGCTTGCCTGGAGAGATAAGCAGCCTCAGCCTACGTGCGCCTTCACCAAGAAGATTGTGATTTCTACAGAAATGAAATACATTTATTATTGTCTTTAATAAACTTTGCTGGGTTGGGGATGGGGATTCATTTATGAAATGTATGAAGAGCATAAAGCATGTAAAATGTATATAATGGATATCTATCACATGAAATGTACCCTGACTCCCTTCCCCACCTTTTTTCCTCTGAACTTTGCCCCAAAAAAGGAATGTGAGTCGAGTCATTGGCCACCACTGGTGTATGTCGGCTCTGACACGATTTTCCTCAAAGAATGCCTTGCGGAGTCCTGAGTGCATCTATAAATAAAAAAATCATGTTCAAAATTCAAGATGGCCTGCACTTAAACCAATCAGCGCTGACAAAATTAGCATCTGTCAGTTGCAAAAGTCAACGCTACTCGGATCTGCGCGCCGATACATCACGTATTCCTAGACACTTGGGAAGTGTCCAACATGTGATCCAATACAACAGCCAGCATAGTGATCGTGTTGGCTGTGGACTCATCTTGTTGTGGTTTATTAATAATAATAATAATAATAATAATAATAATAATAATAATAATCCAATTCAACAGCCAGCAGAGTGTCTGCTGTGGACTCATCTTGTTGTGTTTCAAATAATAATAACAGTAATAATAATAATCGAATTCACCAGCCGCTGACATACAAATGCATCTGAGTACAAACTTAGCTATAAAAGCCAAACACAAAAAAGAAACCGTGCAAACAGGAGCATAAACGCTACGGCGGATACCGGCGCCGACGATACATTCACGTATCTCCTAATAGACAAATAGTGAAGAGCAAATAGTCACACACAGTCGTGCTATCCAAATGCATACCAAACAGCACACCACTATTCATAGCAGCAGCCATTTGACCAGCAATAACATCTTGTTAGTGGTTTATAATAATAATAGATAATAAATAGAATAGTAATAATAATGAGTCAATGCAACACAGCCAGCAGAGTGTCTGCTGTGGACTCATCTTGTTGGTGTTATAATAATAATAAATAATAATAATAATATCACGCAGTCCTAGGCACTGGGAAGTGTTCAACTTGTGATCCAATACAACAGCCAGCAGAGTGATCTTGTTTGCTGTGTACTCACCTTGTGTTTCAAATAATAATAATAATAATAATAATAATAATAATAATAATAATATATTGTCGAAGGCTTTCATGGCCGGAATCACTGGGTTGTTGTAGGTTTTTTCGGGCTGTATGGCCATGGTCTAGAGGCATTCTCTCCTGACGTTTCGCCTGCACTTTGGCAAGCATCTTCAGAGGTAGTGCCAAAGTGCAGGCGAAACATCAGGAGAGAATGCCTCTAGACCATGGCCATACAGCCCGAAAAAACCTACAACAACCCACATAATAATAATAATAATAATAATAATAATAATAATAATAATAATAAACAAGAACAACAACATTTAAAAGAGACTCCAAACTGCACATCTAAATGCCACGTGACACTGTATTTGCTGGTCTGGGAGTTGTAGCTTTCCAAGGTGTGAAGGAATGGCACCTGTTTTGGAAAAGAACCCAGGGAGTTGCAGTTTTGCAAGGCCTTTGGCATCAAACTACAACTCCCAAGACTCTAAAACATTGAGCCATGGCGGTTAAATGCGGTGCCAAAGTGCATTATTTCTCCAGTCTGGATGCAACCATCCTGGCATTGCTCACTGGGGCCTTGAGTTTCCTTCTTTTCCTTCTCTGCCTCTCTTTTCCTTCTCAAGCCAAGCCAGCAGGCGAGAGGAGCCCGCCCGTGCCAGGGAGAATCCCTCCCGTTTCAAAGGGCCTTTCCATGCCAAGCCTGGCTTGGGTTCGGTTCCAGACCTTCCTTTGCCTTGGGCTGCCTTCGCCCCCCGAGGCCCAATTGCCTTTGAACAAACCTCTCCTTCGCCAAAAAGCCGGAATAATTTGCGGTTTCTGCAGAAAACCTTGGCTTGCGGATCGGAGAGAAGTAAACAAAGCACTTTTCAGATGGGACCGCTTTGGAAAGAGATGCAGATCGGTGGATTGTTATTATTATTATTATACATAGAGATGCCAAATTGCAAGTGGGTTAAACCGCTGAGCTGTTGAACTTGCGGACCGAGAGGTCGCAGGTTCAAGTCCGGGGAGCGGGGTGAGCTCCCACTGTTAGCCCCAGCTTCTGCCAACCTAGCAGAGGCTGGATGGCCATCTATCAGGGTTGATTTGAATGCAATATTCCTGCTTCTTGGCAGAATAGGATTGGACTGGATGGCCCAGGAGGTCTCTTCCAACTCTAGGATTCTATGATTCTATGAAAACATACAAATGTGAGTAGATCAATAGGTACACGTAGTAGTAGTATCAGAATTAGTATTATTATATGTTATTATTATATGTTATCAGGGATGATTTGAATGCAATATTCCTGCTTCTTGGCAGAATGGGGTTGGACTGGATGGCCCATTAGGTCTCTTCCAACTCTGATTCTATGAAAACATACAAATGTGAGTAGATCAATAGGTACCGCTCTGGCAGGAAGGTAATACTAGTAGAATTAGTATTATTATATGTTATGAGCTAAGAAGCTCCTGGCAGTGCAGCGGTTTAAACTGCTGAGCTGCTGAACTTACTGATGAACAGTCAGTGGTTCGAATCTGGGGAGTAGGGTGAGCTCCCGCTGTCAGCCCCAGCTTCTGCCAACATAAGCTTTGAAACAGAGGCTGGATGGCCATCTGTCAGGGGTGATTTGAATGCAATATTCCTGCTTCTTGGCAGAATGGGGTTGGACTGGATGATGGCCCAGGAGGTCTCTTCCAACTCTAGGGTTCTATGATTCTATGAAAACATACAAATGTGAGTAGATCAATAGGTACACGTAGTAGTAGTATCGGAATTAGTATTATTATATGTTATGAGCTAAGACGCTCCTGGCAGTGCAGCGGTTTAAACTGCTGAGCTGCTGAACTTACTGATGAACGGTCAGTGGTTCGAATCTGGGGAGTAGGGTGAGCTCCTGCTGTCAGACCCAGTTTTTGCCAACCTACCAATTTGAAAACATGCAGATGTGAGTAGATCAATAGGTACCACTCCAGCGGAAAGGTAAGGGCGCTCCATGTAGTCATGCTGGCCACATGACCTTGAGGTGTCTATGGACAACACTGGCTCGTTGGTTTAGAAATGATGAGCACCAGCGTGGACACGACTGGACTTAATGTCAGGGGAAGACCTTTGCCTTCACGTAGTAGTAGTATTGGAATTAGTATTATTATTATATGTTATGAGCTAAGAAGCTCCCAGCAGTGCAGTGGTTTAAACTGCTGAGCTGCTGAACTTACTGATGAACGGTCAGTGGTTCGAATCTGGGGAGTAGGGTGAGCTCCCACTGTCAGCCCCAGCTTCTGTCAACCTAGCAGTTTGCAAACAGGCAAATGTGAGTAGATCAATAGGTACTGCTCTAGCAGGAAGGTAATGACGCACCATGCAGTCATGCTGGCCACATGACCTTGGAGGTGTCTATGGACAACGCCAGCTCATTGGTTTAGAAACGGAGATGAGCACCACAGTCCAGAGTCAGAAACGACTAGACTTAATGGGGTTAAACTGCTGAGCTGCTGAACTTCCTGATGAACAGTCGGTGGTTCGAATTTGAGGAATAGGGTGAGCTCCCGCTGTCATCCCCAGCTTCTGCCAACCTAGCAGTTCGAAAACATGCAGATGTGAGTAGATCAATAGGTACCACTCTGGCGGGAAGGTAAGTGCGCTCCATGCAGTCATGCCGGCCACATTACCTTGGGGGTGTCTATGGACAACGCCGGCTCGTTGGTTTAGAGACGGAGATGAGCATCAGAGTCCAAGAGTCGGATATGCCTGGACTTAAATGTCAGGGGAAAAGCTTTCCCTTTCCCTTAAGACAGCCTCATTTCGCCATGTCGTTTGCAAGATCCAACAACAGCAAAGCTTCCAAAAGCATTTCATAAAAGGGAAATGCGTGCAAGTTGGAGCATTAATGCTTCCCAATCTGGCTGAAAGTCCGATGGATGACATTTCTTATTAATCATTTTCTCGGGAGAAGAGAAATGCCACCGCGAATCGGGGAAAGTTCCCAAAGCCGTGCCGGAGAATGCCAAGTCCCGATTTGTTTGCAGATACGCAGGAAAAAAAAGGTAAACACAAAACACAAAGCGATCAGGTTGGAAGTCTAGTTAATGACCGTCACCATAAATGGAATGCAAAGCTCTGCAAAAGGGGCGCATGGCTCCATTTCATGCCGAATCGTTGGCTCTGGAAAAGCAGTGGGCAGACGGGGCAGGTACCCTACCCGCTTTGGGTCTCAAGCAAGAGGTAAGAAGGTCATAAACAAGAAGTGGGAAATCAATAATCATCTATATACAGTATTTAATAACAGTCCCAAGTTCGTATGTTTGAGGGTTTCTGTGGTACACCAGAGCAGGAA